>CAKNYM010050496.1:28168-98928 GCA_932195095.1 Andricus curvator | reverse complement strand
GCCGTTCCTCTATCCGCAACCTGAGGACGCGCTACGTAGTGGTGATCTTCAGCTAAAAATTAACGACTTGGTTAAGAGTTAAATTTCTTTGTTAGAAATTCATCAGCTTGGTTGATGATCAATCATTTTATTTGAAAATTTATCTCTTTTACTGAACATTTCAAAAAATATCCATAGTTACATTTTTTTGCAAAAGTATCTAAGAAAAATTTACTTTCTGAAACGGTACCCGGATGCCTATCACGGTACATTTTTGCATGTAAGTGGAGTAAAAATGAAAATTTCACTTGAGACCTCCGAATCGTCGTTATTTAGCTTAATTCTAAACAAATCGTGCTATTGATTTATGAACTTTTTTTGAAAAAATAATCAACCCCAAAGTTTCATACGTCGCGGACACACCGAGGGTACCCACCATATAAAAATTCAACTTTGAGAGTATTATTAATATTTCATATCAAGTTATTAGATTCATGCACGTGAAATGTGCTGAGCAATAATAGAATTATAAATAATTCAATTATTCGTTACATTCTGTGTACGGCAACCCGACGTGCAATATTGTGCGTCGGGTTGCAGCGTAAACGTTCCGTTCGGGACCCTGCTCGAAGTAGAAACATTTTAACCCTTAAATGGTAACGTCGGGTCACTCGTGCCTTGACCAAATCTTCTCCCCTTGCTAGCTTAGAGAAAAGCGTGGGAGGCAGGCCCAAACTATACTCTAAATAATTGTACACTAGTAGGCTATAAGCTCCCCAAGTGCCGTTACTCTAGTCCGTAAATAGCATTTGTAGAAAACAGTCGAAATTCCGGAAAGGCACGAGTGACCCGACGATACCATTAGCGTTGGCGAAAAGTGTAACGTAATTAAAATTCTTTTTTCAAAATTCTGATGTTTTTTTTATTATGAATTGATAGATTAAACTTACCTGATAGTTTTTTAAGATAAATTTTAATGGAAATTCGAATTTCTGAATTTTTTTCCCAAATATTGATGTTTTTCGACTATAAATTGATGAATTAAAGTTATCCAAAAGTTTTTTAACCTGAATTTTAATTGCAATTTGAATTTCTGAATTTTTTCGGAAACCTCATGTTTTTTGACTATAGATTGATGAATTAAAGTTGACCAAAAGTTTTTTAACGGGAATTTTATTGGAATTTCTACCTCTTTATACGTACTTTGAAAAAACTTGATTTTCATGTTCAAAGCTTAAGCATTCCTTTTATTTATACAGAATCTCAATCTTTTTTTTCTTACAGTACTTTTTTTACCCTTTAATTTCCCGTTTGATTTAAAAAAAAAAATTAATTACATCCTAAGTTATGATTTTTTTGACAAAATGGTGCATTCTGCACGTTTTTATTTGTTTATTTCATTATATTGTTTAAAAAAATGATAAAATCAGCAATATAGTGATTCATCCTTATACTAGGATAGTTGATGAAATTTCATGAATTTTGTGGAATTTTTTAGAGCACTTTAGAGCACTTTTCAAAGCGCCAGACACGAGTGACCCGACGATACCGTTTAAAGGGGTCGAAAATGACGTTACCATTTAAGGGTTAAACTAGCTGTGAATTCGATCTCGAGTGTTTCCACTTTGTTTGTATTTATAATTATATGGTGCTCATTTCGCGAGCACTTTGCTTCCCCTTAGCAAATGTATTTGCTTCCACATAGAGGAAGCATTAGTTCACAGAAAAAACTGAGGGATCAGTGATGTTGCCACTCAGAGAAAAAGTTGTCTTGAAACAAAAGCATGGTCCTCTTGCCTGTTTTGTGCTGTTTTGTTTTGAACGAAGTGAATATATTTTTTACACAAACAGAATTATTTTGCTGCAAGTGTAGGTGGAGTTAGTCGCATATGGAAAGTTTTTGCTGCAAATGGATTCCTGTTCAGACAAATGAAAATCCTCTCAACCTTAAATTTGAGAGGAAATTCCATTTATTTGAAGAAACATCCTTTTGTCACAAAAGGACATTTCTCTGAGTGGCAGCTGAAGTAAAACTTGGGATCATTTAGAACTTAGGCTCTAAAGGAACTCTTATTAAGGGTTCCTTTTTAATTCGTTCATATCCGATAGATGGCCATCGGCGGGTGCCAACGTTTTCAACTGCGCATGTGTCGAAAAGCGCGGGCCTTTTTGAAATCAATAAATAATATGAATCGTCATACAGATAAATATTAACCATTTTTTTTATTTTATTTTTTTTAAACGAATTAAATCGAATTATAGAAATACATAGCTCTTTGAAAAAATTTAATATTATTTAGTATTGCCAGTGTATATTATATCATTTTAAATAGTCCCGCGCTTCTTGTGCATGCGCAGTGGAAAACATCGGATTTCCAACATAACCTTAAAAACTGTCACATTTCATCTGCGATATCTTCCTTTCAAGAATTTTATAATGTCTATGATTCTAGTTTCTTCATTAAATTATTCCCAGTGCAATATTATTGAACTAGAATTATAAAGCAAAATGTGCATCATTAACTTGTAAAATCTTTTAAGTGAGTCAAGGAAGAAGTGACAAAAAGGCTCTATTAGAACCATTTGAATCCATACTTTGGGTTCATTTAGAAACCATTTATCATTTTGGGTTCCTTTTCAGCAAGAGAGTTTCCTTTTTGTTGCAGCTCCTTTGGAACCAAAAATTGGTTCTAATAGAAACCCCAGTTTTTTCTGTGTTATTTTTGTCAACAATAGACAAACCAAAGTCTTCATTTTGCTCAATTTAAAAAGAGAAATTTACCAAAAATACAAAATAATAAAAAAAATTTTTTAAATACAAAGACAAATCAAATTTTGTATTCGAAATTATAATTTTTCGAGCTGGAAAAGGGAAGGGAAAAGGTCTGTCGCACCCTATCCCTTTCCCAGCTTTACGATTTCTTTGCAAAAATTGTCAGAATTACTCTATTTGAAAATTTTTGTGATCAAAAAGTCATTTCTATTCATGCGTCAACTTTCAATTATGTCGATGAAAAAAGTTTTTTTGTTTGAAACAGATGATTCAAATATTATGAATGAGCATAAATTCCTTAATCTTCAATAAAGTGTATTAATATTATAAATCAATCAATTTGCCTCGAATCACGGAATCTTTTCCGTTCTTGCATTAACTTGGAGTTATGATAGTGAAAAAAGTTTTACTATAAAAAAATCGTGTTTTCAAATATTATGCATTGCCATAGCTTCCTTACTCTGCAATAAAATGTATCAATGCTATGGGTCAATCGATTCGTCTTGAATCAACACAATTTTTCTGTTCTCGCATCAACTTCAAATTATGAGAATGAGAAAATTTTTACTATAAAAATCAATTTTATAATATATAAGTTACCATAACTTCCCTACTCTTTAATAAAATGTATTAATATTGTAGGTCAATCGATTCCTCTCGAACCAAGGAACCTTTTCTCTTCTTGCATCAACTTTGAATTATGTTAATGAAAAAAGTTTAACTATAAAAAACCGATTTTCAAAATATATAAATTACTATAACTTCCCTACGCTTTGATAAAATATATGAATATTATAGGTCAATCGATTCGTTTCGAACCAAGGAATCTTTTATATTGTTGCATCAACTTTGAATTATGTCAATGAAAAAAGTTTTACTATAAAAAACCGATTTTTCAAATATATAACTTACCATAACTTCCCTACGCTTTAATAAAATATATTAATATTATAGGTCAATTGATTCTTCTCGAACCAAGGAATCTTTTATATTTCTGCATCAACTTTGAATTATGCTGATGAAAAAAGTTTTACTATAAAAAATTAGTAGTATGTTAAGAACGGAATTATTTTCCAATTTTAATAGGTTTCTTACAATTAAAATTGTCTCTTTTATCAATACTGCTTAGAAATATTCAGAAATCTATTCAATTTTTTTAATGACTTGTAGTCTACAATATTATAATTTTAAATCTTTCGATTTTAAATTATTTAGATTTAAAATTTTGTGCTTTCAGAAATTACAATAATTTTTTAAACCCAATTTAATAATGCTAATTACAAAGAAAAAAAATAGTATTAAAATATCAAAGACTAAAAAAACATTTCTATTTTTAAAATTTAGTTTTCAATTGAAAAAATGGATTTTATTTTATTTCGACTGATTTTAAATGTCGGGGTTTAATTTCAAACATTTTCATTTTGAAACTAGTTTAATTGAAAAACTTCATATTGTTTAACGTAAAAATTAGTCAATTTACAAAATTGAAAAAAAAAATTGATTAGCAGTTCAAACTCGAAAGTTTATTCCCTCACTACCCGATTCGGGTAGTGTTTCTAGGTGGATATTTACTACCAATGTGGGCCCACCACACCCACGACGGGCCAACAGCACGCAGTATTCCTGAACGGTCACCCATCCAAGCACTAACCGCGCCCAACTATGCTTAACTTCAGTGATCTTACGAGAACGGGTGTTTTCAGCGTTATCCTTTTTCCAAAATTTAAGGCATTATTAAATCTACAACCTTTACTTTTAAACGTTATTTTGATTTTGAATCTTTCAATTTTGAATAATTCAGATTCAAAATTTTGGGTTTTAGAGATTACATTGATCAGCTTTTTGCCTTTTCGGGAAATTATGAGTAAATAATAAATTTAAAATCATCTTGAGAATCGACACCCCTTTTATTGAATATATCTATAGCAATTACTTTTACTCATATTAGAAAAGCAACTTTTTTCATCATCAGAGTTTTAATACAAAAGCCTATTAAAAAAAGATGCATTATAAAATAATTTCATCGTATATTTGAAAGTTACATTTTCTAGTCGAGTTAAATCGAATATTATCATCAGTAATTTTTAAAAATAAAAATCACAGTTTTTCAAATATATTGTTGTTTACTTAACTATCTAATAATTTTTTTAAATTCGTCTTTAAAATCCTTGAAAATTTATGGTTTGTACACTGCTTGTAGTAGCACATCGAAAATAAAAAGTAATACATTTAAAAAAAAAAATTTATTTGTGCCGGGATTGATTATTTACGTTTTAATCTTAAAATTTGTAAATAATAAATATTAATTGTAAATTATTAAAATATTTACGCTTATAGATATTCTGTACCGATTTTTAAATTCAACAATTTTTCTGTGTAATTGATATTATTTTACCGGCAATTATAATTAATTTTGCACTTTTAAATTGTGCGGGGAATCACAGAGCCAATGACTGATTATTCCTTGCACATGCGCACGAAGCTTAAGATTGCGATTATCCCTTTACCAGCTAGGAAACTGACATACAAGTAATAATTCCTCTCATAACATGTGATCACTTAGGAACTTCTCACGATAGTAACAGATTAGCTGGGGTAGGATATAATGAGATTAAAAAAGATAGACGGGAATTTAGATTGACAGAGATAGAAAAACATTGACGTCTATAAAGGATAGGATGATGTAGAACAAACGGCATTGAAAAAGGCAGACGTGAATTTAGATTTACAAAGTGATAAAATGGGATACATTTTGTTTATATCTTTCTGCCATAAAAATTCAAAAAGATAGGGTCTCCATCTTTTACTTACAGCAGGGGAGGTCTGCCAGGGGCAGCAGGTGAATTGTTTTGGGGTTTTAAGTTGTGTTGTGCCTTTTGCACTCACTTTTGATATTTATTTATTGGAATAAACGAAAAGGAAACGATTTATATCGCATAATTATTTAAAAAATAAAGGAAAAATAATTATACACTTCTTTCATTAAATAAAAATTTTCTCGAGAGCGGCTGTCGAAAAAATTCAATAATAGGGCACATACTTTTCACTCTTTCAGAGATTTATTGAAAGTTCTGAATAAATATGTTACACGGATTTTTTGGTATTTTTTTTATCAACGACGTCTGACGTTCGACTTTATTTTTTCTTAGAGGCACGCGAAGATTTCGTTGCGTGCCAAGCCAGCGCACCAATCCCAGCCATTCCAATAAAACCAAGAACTAATAGGGCTAAGCTTTGTCCAAATATTTCGCCTGTAATGTAGTACAATTAAGGAAATTAAATTAATTCAAGTAATATTAATTACATAATTAAAAAAATTAAATCAAATTACCTGTTTCAAGTTTCATTCCTTTTCCTTGTGAGTCATATTCCTCGCGTTTTTCGGGATCAATTAAAGCCCCAAAAGCAAGTCCGACGGCTGTATGAAAAAGGGAATTACAAAAATGAAAAATACTTTTTTTAAGAAAAATCAATAAATTTTAATGAATAAATTATTTACCTTGAAATGCCTCAGTAGCGCCAGGGGCCTTATTTTTATCAGGATGTACTTCCAGGCACCTATTTTTGAAGGCCTGTTTTAATTCCGTGCTCGTTGCTTTTTTACTGACTGCTAAGATCTCATAATAATCATTTGCACTTTTGATTCTGAAAAAAGTAAATTTTATTAAACAGCTGGATCTATTTTGTTAACATTTTTGGGTCACTATACAAGGTCTGTCCAGAAAGTATCCGACCTTGTGCTCTAACTTTGTGCCTAGTTGAAGGGTCGGGGAACAAAAGGGCCTAACCCACAAATTTTTGGAAATTGACTTTTACACTTTTTTGGACTCCTCAAACAAACGCCGTTTCAAGGGTGTAAACTAAAAATTAAAAAAAATTTTTTTTCATATTTTAAAAATTCATCAAAGTCAGTCCAGGTCCTAACCCAAGGGGTGTCGAGCGAACAAAAGGGCCTAACCCCACATTGCACCTTATGGAAAAACGATTTTTTCATTCGGTTTGTCTAGGTTTATTGCCACTATATAGGTATGTGGTGCCATTTAGCGTGATTAGGATGTGTCAAAGGCTTTGGAGGAACTAATCGCGGTCGATATTATCGATATTACATCATCTGTTGCAAGTGTTGATCGACAAGGAGAGCAAGATAAGTAAACATTGTTTGTTTTTTTGTTTCTAATTTTTTTTAGTGATAGAAATTCGAAAAATTTCAAACGGGCGTTTGTTGAGTAAAGTCTCACGGTCATTTTGATATTTTATCTAGGTGAGAAATTGGTGCAGTATGCCGCGGAAGCAAGCCGAGCGTCGCGAGATGCGACGTCAGGGCTTCGAGTACGTGGCGGCAAAGGGAAAACTCCTACGTTCGAAAAATCCTCCCGTTGTCGATGTCAGTAAAAAAAATCTTAATCGGACAATTTTAACGATGATGCATCTTTACGAAAAATCGTGGAAATACAGAAATATTGAAACGGGTATCATTCCGAAAATTCCCAAAAATTCTGATGAATAAAGAATAGTTTTGGCATCAATTTCTCTTAATCAATATCAATATTTTTTACATAAATCACGATAACATCTTCAAATGTTGATATTTTTGGTCAAAAATTTTACTGGATACTTTTGAAAAGGAGTACTTCAAGAAAAAAAATAGCATTCGAGTGAAAATCCTGCAAAACGAGCTCGACTGGAAATTTTGCTCCAAATGACTAAACTTCGACTTTGTTTAAAGTGATATTTCATGCCTAAAAATAAGGGCAATCCACTCGTGTTTAAGAGTGAAATATTACTCTTGATTAAGTGGATTTTCACTCATTTAGAGTGACATTTTCACTGAAGCTAGATTTGCAGGATTTTCACCCATATTGAGTGAATCTTTCACTCGAAAAAATTTAGATGGTGCCTGTTCTTTTCACTGTCGTCATTGTTTTGAAAAAATATTTTTCTACCAGCGTATAAAAATCGTGTGCATTTTTTGTTACTTTTAAAGGAAAAACCATCGCGGAATTTGACAAGATTCTTTTGATGCAAGTGACACCGAAAGAACTTTCCATGGAGAAAAAAAACGATCTCCGTCGAATGATTGAATTCATTCCGGTCGAGCATCGTCAATATTACAAAAATTTGTTGTAGTTGGAAAAATAAATGTGTCTGAATGATTTTTGTTGGGGTACATGATTTATATACCTATATCACTAAATAAGAAAAACAGCTTAATGACAAAGTGATGGTAAAATTCAACATATTTTATTCAATTTTTTTCAGTTTTGTTTTTACCATGATGTGTCTTGAGATAAGTATGATAATCTTTAAAAAAAAATATATTTCAAAAATACAGTCCAATTCGATTATTTTTAACAATATAAAAATAGTGCAAATTTATTTTTTACCGAATATCTGAACCTTAATCACAAAATTCATTATTATTTTCAACAGTAATAACAATAAACGATAGCAAAATCAATAATAATTTAACGAAAATAAAGTATCACTCAATATAATAGATCATGCTCAGAAAAATATACTAGACAATAAATAATTAATTGTTCACAACTTAACAAAAACATATTTATTAAAAAATTATTATTGTATTTGCTAGTATTTATTCATAGAATTGCACCGCAAGTCAGGCGGCACTAAGCCGAGTGAATGCTTGCTGCTCGGGGTTAGGCCCTTTTGTTCGCCTGTACCCCCTTGGGTTAGGCCCGTGCTTAACTTTGATGTCTCATAAATCGAAAACTATTTGACGGATTCGCATGAAATTTGAAAGAACAACGTTCAAGAGTGGAGATTATCGATCACATATGTCCAATATATTTTTTTCGGTGATCTCGCAAAATACAAACGTTTTTCTGGCGTCCTGAAAAATTTGGAAAAACGGGGTTAGGCCCTTTTGTTCCCCGACCCTTCAGTTGTGCCCCATACTAAGGGGTCATCCATAAACTACGTTACCTTTCGTGTTTTTTCACGTTTCTAATGAGTTGTCCTATAGAGAATATAATTTTTGATCACAAAGAAAACTTTTGAAAAATAGTTGACGTTTCAAAAGAATAATTAAATTCTTAACAAGATAATTGCATTTTTAACCAGATAATTGAATTTTTAACCAAGTATAGTTCAGTTCTCAAACAAGAAAGATGAATTATCAACGGAAAAGTTAATATTTTTTATTTCATGTATGTATTTTCAATCCGAATTTTCAACAAAACAGTTAAATTCTCGACTAAAAAAAATGAATAAAAATAATAGTTGAATTTTGAATCTACAAAGATGAATTTTCACCAATAATGTAATTTTTAATAAAGAGAGATGAATTTTCAACCCAATAGTTGAATTTTTAACTAAAAAATATAAGTTTTTAACCAAGAACGGAATAGTACCACTTTGACTTTAAAAAATTAATTTTCAACGAAAGAAAAGAAAATTTCAACTCGTTGAATTCAACTAAAAAACACGAACTTTTAACAAAATAGTTGAATCTTCAACCAAAATAATGATTTTTCAAAAAAGAAGATTAATTTTCATCCAAAACGATGAATTTTCAACAAGGTACATGCGTTTTACACAAAACAGTTGAATTTTCCACCCGATACGATGAATTTTCAACCAAAAAAGTGAATGTTCTACCAAGTAGTTAATTGTTCAAATAAATAGTTTAATTTTTAACCAAATAATCAAGTTTGCTACCAAAAATAGTTAAATTTGCAATTAAATGGTTGAATTTTCAAAAGAAGATAACTTTCAACAAAAATTTGAATAGTTAAATTTTCAGTTTAAAAAATTATTTTTCAATAACAAAAAAAGAATTTTCTACTTGTTCAATTGAACAGAAAAAAAGAATTCGTAACAAAATAGATGAATTCACAGCCAAAAAGATGATTAATTTTGTACCAAAAAAGACGAATTTTCAACAAAATACATTAATTTTCTACAAGCAAAATGTATTTTCCGCCAAACAGCAAATAGTTGAATTTTCTACCAAAATAGTCGAATTTTGAACCAAATAGTTAATTTCAAAAAAAAGTTTTCAACAAAAAATAGAATAGTTACATTATCAGTTTGAAAAAATAATTTTCTACAAAGAACAAACTAAATTCTTCACCAGTTAAGTCGAACCGAAACAGACGAACTTTTAACAAAATAGTCGAATTCACAGCCCATAAGATGAAATTTCAAAAAATACCAAGTAGTTTTTTTTTAAATAAATAGTTTAATTTTTAACCATATAGTTAAATTTTCTACCAAAATAGTTGAATTTTCACCAAAAAGATGATGGTATATACTAAAATATGAATTTTCAAAGAAAAAAGATGTATTTTCTACAAAACAATTGAATTTTCTACCGGAAAATAAGAATTTTTAACAAAAAGGTTAATTTTCAACATATAATTTAATTTTATACCTAATTGTTGAATTATCAAGCCAAAAGAGACAATTTTTCTACAAATTAATTTAATTTTAAACCAAATAGATGAATTCACAAAAACACCTGTAATACTAGATATTTTAACGGAAAACTATTTTTTTTTATTTAAAATAAAAAAGCAGTTGAATTCAACTAATGAAGACGAATTTTCAACAAAAAAGTTGAATCCTCAACAAAATACAGGCATGAATTTTCAACCAAATAGTTCAAAAAAGATCACTTTTAAATTGAAAATATAATTTTTCAACCAATAATGGAAGAGTTACATTTTAAGTTCAAAAAAAACTGGTTACATTTTCCACTCTAAAGATGAATTTTCAACTAAAATGATGAATGTTCACAAAATTTTGGTTTTTAACAAAGTAGTTCAACTTTCAATCAGGTAGTCGAATTTTCAAACAAAAAAGATGAATTCTCAACGAAAAGTATAACTGATAATATTATAAGCAAAAAAAGATTTTAATTTAAATCAAAAACAGTTAAATTCAACAAAAAATACAAATACATAAATTGTCAACTAAAAACGATAAATTTTAACCAAATAGTTCAATTTTTAACTAAAAAAGAAAAATTTTCATCTACAAGTGTAATATTTAAATTTCCAGTTGAAAAAAAAATATCAACCAAAAAAGAAACAAATTTTCATAGAAATAGTTCAATTTTCCAACAAAGAGATGAATCTTCAAACAAAAAGATAAATTTTTTCCAAAGTAGGGCCACTTTCAACCAAGTTGTTGAATTTTTGGCAAAAAGAAAATATATATGAAATTAATTTTCAAACTTACCAAGTTATTATTGAACTATACCGTTGCAGGGACATCTTTCGAAAAAGTCGCAAACTTTCTCAAAATTTATAATCAAGAAACGTACTAAACGTTATCTAAGTTCGTAACGTTACTTCCACTGGGCAGCCCTCCCCCAAACTCTTACCAACCGTAGTTTTTCGCGTGACCCCCTCCCCCCTCAAATTAGTAACGTAGTTTAAGGACGATCCTTAAGTGAAACGAACCTGGGAATCTTTAGTCCACAAGCGTACGCAGTTGCGTAAACGTCTAACCACGTACGCTTCGAATTTCAGGATGACGGAACGCACCGAAAAAAAAGTTTTTGAATTAAATTTTGCCAAAAACTTGGCTATTCATGTTCGAAAACCATCGTTAAGATTTGTAAAGTACATGATGATGTGTCTATGAGTAATACTCAAAATAATGAGTAGTTTAGGCGATTTTGAAGTGATCGTACTTAGCCTACCAGAGCGAGGGTCACTTATCACTGAAGTACAAACACTTTTGAATCGCTTCAACAGCTCCTTAATTTGAGAATCATTCATAGACGGATCATCATACACTTTCCGAATCACAACGATGGTTTCCGAACATAAACGGCAAAGTTTTTGCAAAATTGAACGCACACTCTTTATTCGGTGCGTTCCGTCATCCTAAAATGCGATGCGTACGTGGTTGGACGCTTACACAACTATGTGCACTAGTCTACTAAAGAGTCGCGGGTCCGTGTCATTTAGTAGATGGTCTTTCAGAAATCCTGCCTAAATGGTAAATACCTGCTTTTAGCAATAGCCCAACTAGGTACATAGTTAGAGTACAAGGTCGGATACCTTCTTCACAGACCTGCATTTAAAAAAAAATGCTCAGGGTACCGCACCAAGTATCATTAAAATCGAATGACCACTTACAGGTCCTGATATTTCTGACTCTTACTTAATTTGTATTTAATTTAATCACCTTTCAACAAATTGCACTTGTTCCTCCGTAAATGCAGGGGAATCCCCACTTTCTGCTTTTCTCCGTCTCAATGTAGGCTCTGCAGTTTCATTTATTTCTGAACGCTGTTTCAGTAAGGAGAGTGCCTCTATAGAAATGTCAGGTATTTCATGAAATAATACTAATTTGCGTTACAAGTGCGAAACAAGGCTGATTTCGTGAGTGTGAAGTTCGCAACACGAGCCAGAGTCGAGTGGAGGCGCCGCAGGCGCCGCGCCGGAACGAGGCGGCAGCGAGTGGTAGGAGCCTCACAAACGAACGAAATCAGCGTTTCGCACCTGCCACACACAATATTTTTTATTACATCCTCATCGCGAAAAAGTTCGATGGAAAACACTAACTGGAAAAGAAAAAAGACTCAACACTGGACAAAGACTGCATGACGTGAAAGGACATGAACTGTTATTGCGCGGCACGGCTTGTTTCTACCGCTAGATAGCGCGCTCAGGCTAAATTACTGCAGCCAACCAAAATTCACTTTAGCCATTTTTGGAGCAGTGAATTTGAGGTTAGGAAGCCGTCCACCTCCATGAATCTTCAGTCTTTTCACGCTTCCACTACTTTTTTTCACGCTTCTCCTACTTTTTTTCACGGTTAGTCTACCGTCCTGAAATTAACCACTTCATGAGCCTGTATACAACCAAAAAACATCGACTTTTTCGCGGAGATGTAATAAAAAAGAATTAACATTAAAAAATATTGTTGTAAACCTTCAATTTTAGGACAAGGATGGACTCTTAACGCTTGTTGGATGTAGTCTTCAGCTAGGTCGAAATTTTCATCTAGGATACAAGACTCTGCGAGCTTTACTAAACGTTCAGCTTCTTCCTTTGGGGTGGCCATGATGAATTAAAAAAAAATGTATTGAGTCCTCGGCGAGAATAGTCCTCACCTGAAATTTTGTAAGGTGTCCCAGTAAATCGTCAGTTTTGTCGTTTACACGCGGAAAATAAATATTTCTTTCCAAAAAACACAATAATAATAAGGTTCAGATTAGGAAAGAGGCCTATTTTCATTAGATTTTAGGGCCTAAAAAGTCACTTGTTGAAGACAAAAATAGTTTTTCCGTAATAGGAGATAACTTCTGTTCCGTCTAGTGAAGTTATCCATAAAACTCGACCAATCGTGGCACGTTATCGCACGTTATGAAATCTAGGTCGAAGTTGTTAAAATTTTATGTTTAGATATTCGATTTTATAGTTTTTTGTGGTATTCGATTTGAAATGTCTCAAACAGTAACGAATCCTGGAAAATTTACTTCCATTTAAAGAATTTTAAAGAAAATTTAAAAAAATTCTTACTTCTAGAGCGCTACTACCGAGCTTCAATTGCGATTAAAGACCAGTGCGCAGCCGTATGAAATACATGACTTTACTGCGCACCCAAATAAACTACAGAACTCTACTACGCATCCGTGTGAATCACATACACTACCAGTTAAAATTTGTTCGACCATTTAGGGGCCATCCATAAATTATTTTAATAAATACAAGTCATTTCGTGACTATCCGAGACACCTGAATTATCATTCCACTTTTCAAATAAAAAAGTTTTTTATTTTAAATCTTCAAAATTAAACCACATATTTAAAAAAAGTTCAAAATTCTGTAATGTTGAACTATAAATATTCCATTTTTTTAAACGTTCAGCTTCTTCCTTTGGGGTGGCCATGACGAACTAAAAAAAAATTTATTGAGTCCTCGGCGAGAAGTCTTCACCTGAAATTTTGTAAGGTGTTGACTAATTAATGACTTCTCAATTGTGAACCATAAAAAATGAAGAATTTAAAATTAAACCTTGAAAATTAAATAATTTTCAATTAAATATTTTCAAAATTCAAGAAGTTTTAATAGTAACTCTTCACAATTGTAGATCTTTGAATTGTCAATCTTTAAAATTGAAGAGTTTTCAATTTTGAAAATTTAAAATTAGAAACTATACAAGTTTTCAGTTTTACAATTAAAAATTCTGTAATTTTGATGGATTTGCATTTGTAATTTCTTCAATTTGCGAAATTTAGAATGTTGAAAACTCCTGAATTTTGATCTTCCAAATAGTCCAAATCGAAGAACTTGGGTTATACATTTTTTAAATTAAAGAATCTTTAAATCTTTATTTCAAGAAAATTGAAATTACATTATTTTAAAATTTAAACTATAAACATTCCAAATTAATGAATCTTCGACTGTAATTCTTAAAAATTGAACAGCTACAAAAAAAACGTTCAAAATTACATACGTTAAAAATTTAAATATTTAAAATGTATTAATTTTCAACTGTAACTATTACTAAAGATTACCATTTTTTCGCACCATCAATTTCGTAAATCAAAATTTCCAAATAAAAACTTTTATTTTATCACAAAATTTATTTCTGAATATTTCTGAAAATTATTGACAAAAGAGAAAAATTTGTGTTCTTAAAATTTTGCTACCACACTATAATTTGTAAACTTCTTCACATTTCCAAAGACAAAAGAAAACTTGAATTATGGGCAAAATCTTATTTTGAAGAATTTGAACTAGGAAAATTTTAAATGGTTTATGTTTTATTTTTTGAAATAATTTTAAATTTTGAGGATTTCGAAATGTGTCAGAAAAAAATCATTTCAAAAGCATTCATAAAATTTAAAAATAGAAGTTAGAAGATTTAAAAGCAGAACTTTAAAAAAATCAATTATGCAAGATTACTAAATTTGATAAATAATTGGAGTAAGTTCAAGAGATATTTGAATGTTTTAAAAATATTTAAATATAATTAAAATTTTTAAGTATTAAAAAAATAAAGAAATGTAGATTCGAAAAAAGAAGTTTTTAAAGAACTTTGAAAGGTTTCAAGATAATGAAAAAAAAATTGTTTAGATTCCTAGATAAAATTTAAACGATTTTTTATTATTTTCTTAATAATTTGAGGAGAATATTTAAAAGGCTGTGTCTAGTCGTCCTGAAAAATTAGGGGTTTGTACCAATATTATTTATGTGGCTACTCACAGGGGTGCCTTCCCGCCCCCACCCGAAAATTCGGGACGACTAGCCAAGCTTATGAAAAATATTGCACTAGTCATCCCGAATTTCGGGACGACGAGACACTGCGTATTTAAAAACATCCTCAAATTTCGAAACCGAATGTAGAAGATTTTAAAGCAAAATGTTTCAATTTTGCAAAATTAAAAATCTTAAAACAAATTCGAGTAAATTCAAGAGATATTTCGAAGATTTAAAAAGATTTACAAAATTGTACAAAATTTAGATTTTTAGAGATTTTAAACAAAAAGTTTCGAAGCTTGAAAATAATTATGGAAGATTGTTCAATTTAAAAAAAATGTAGATTTTTAATGAGTTCAAACAAAAAGTTTAGAAGCTTTACAATTAAGTTTTAAAGACTATTTTCAGATATTTCAACACATTTCAATCAATTTCTAAAAATGTGGAAGATTTTAGGGCAATTTTTTGAATTTTGAATAAATTTTCTCAATTTTAATAAAAATTCGAGTCTGTTTCAAAGCTACGAGTATTTGAAAATTTCAGAGGTTTTAAAGAAATAAAAAATATTTTAAAACTTGAAAAGCTCACCAAAAATTTACGGATATTTTTTAATTTCTTCCAAACTTCTAAAAGTCCTAAATATCTTTTTAACTGACTCGAATTTCTCCTATTTTTTTAAATTCCTGTGTAGTGAAAAATATTTCTTTAAAATTTGCTAGATTCTTTTTTGACACATCTAAAATCTTCAGAAATCTTTTCGACTTTTCTTAAGAATCTTAGAAAAGTTATATTTATACCTATAATTTTAATAAAATTGACAATACTTATTTCCCTGTTCTGAGAATCGAATTTTAGCCCCCATTTAGATGTTCCAAAACTTTTAGCAAATAAATAGTGATTCGAAATTTTTATTTTGTATCAGAAAAGTTATTTTTCCCCTGAAAGCGAAACAGTAACAATATCAATTTATCTCTCTTCCCACCCTATTTTAGTTATATGAGATTTTATCAAAAATTATATTTTGGTCAGGAAATACTAAAAATATTAAAATGATTCAAGATTTTTAATATTGGGTATATTCCATATGTAGATTACGAAAAAAAATAATATTAGCGATTTTCGAAACACTGATAATTACGAATTTTTGAAACTTTTTTTGCTTTGCGGAACCGCCGGATAATGATCGATATATTTTCAATTTTTGTGCAGGATATAAGGAACCCAAAATAAAACATTTCAGTGCTTGGCTGTTTTTGATTAGCAATTTTATTTTATTTCCACGTACTCTAATGTTCAGTATCGCTTGATTTTTTAATGGGCAGGTGTATTTGAAAAAAAATGTCAGTTCTAAATTTAATTATTATATACAAATTAAATTAACAAATAATCAACATTATCGATTTTTTAAATTAAGTTATGGATGCTTGTTTGAATAGTATATTATGCACTTAGGGTATATATACCTTACCCCAAATCAACCCCTGGAGTTAGAGAAATGCAGGAAAAATACAATAATTGAAAAAATGGAAACTTTTTCTCGGATAATAGCAGGCTTTCATGCTAAAAATATCCGAAAAAAGTTTTATCTCTCCAGCGCATGTGGGACCCACCCTAAATCAACCCCTAAACTTTTAAACATTCTGTAAAAAAAAGCAATATCAAACGAAAAAATGTTTTCGATTATAATGACAGAAATCAATGCCAAAAGCAAAAATATACGAAAAATAATTATTTCTGATTCAAATTTATTAACATATATAGTGTCCTTGCTATTAATTAAATTAAACTAATTATTCTATATACATTGGTATTTGAAATCAATGATTATCTACTGTAAGTTCATTACCTATTGAAGGGTAGTCTCCCCTACTCTATTTTAAATGAACTCCTGGAGTTATGAAAATGCTGGAAAAACACGTTAATTTAAAAATCGAAACTTTTTCTGTGACAAAAGAAGTCTTTCATTAGGCATTTTCACTTCATAGTCAGCTAACTTCACTTCGTTAACTGCTGAGGGGAAAACAATGGATCAAATGCATGGGATTCGCTCCATTTTTGCCTAATTTTGTTAATATCTTCGTAAAAACTAATTTTTTCGATATAAATGTATTTGAAAAATAGTTTCTATTTTTTAACTACTATTCAATGAAATAATAAAATGACAATAATTATTATTTATTACGAGATATAACATAAATAAAGTTTTGTCCCATGCATTTGGTCCATTGTTTTCCCCTCAGCACTCAACGAAGTGAAGTTGGCTGGTGGTTGAAGTGAAAATACCTAATGCCAAAAGTATCGAATAAAGTTTGATCCTTCTAGCAGATGTTTAAACTACCATAAATCAACCCCTAAAGTTTGAGAAATTCTGTAAAAATACACACTTTTGGAAAGTCGAAATTTTTCCATTGATAATGGCAGCATTTCATCCCAAAAGCAATTCAAAAAAGTTTTATGCCTATACCTCATGTGGAACCCATTCTAAATCAACCCTTAAAGTTTCAAAAATTCTATGAAGACGCTAATTTAAAAAGTCAAAATGTTTTCGCTGATAATGACAGGATTGCTTGCCACAAGCTTCCTGAAAAAGTTTCATTCCTTTAGCACATGTGACGAACCACCCTGAATGAACCCCTAAATTCAAAAAAATTCTGAATAAAGACACTAATTTGGAAAATCACAATTTTTTCGCTGATAATGGCAGTATTTCATGGAAAAGAACAAACAAAAAAGTCCCATTCCTCTAATGCCGGCGTGGCGTAGCCACTAGGGTGGTCGAAAAATGCATTGCAAATTTTTTTTCACCCTAGAGGGCAAGTCCTCCCACCAAAAGTTTCCATTTCCGGAGAAAAAAATCCCTAATTTTTTTTTCGAAATTCGAATATTAACACGTGCCACTAGGCACTTCAAAATCCCATTTAATTAGCATGGGGAAATATTGGATTTTCGAAAAATTGAATTCATACTTTAGGGTTTGATCGAAACGTGCCAAACTTTCTAGGGACTGAAGAGGAGTACCTATGAACTACATTTTTACGTATTATTGTTACTTTTTAGCAATTTCCGTCGTCTTTTCCATACAAATAATTGCTAATGGACAATTTGAATATTTTCCATGACTTTTTAAACAATTTTTAATTGTTTAAACAAATGTAACTTATTTAAACAATTATTCATTCCCAAAAAATGTACAAATTAATCGTATTTTCAGATTGAAATGTAATAGTTTGTAATAATTTTTTTTTTGAACATTATGTAATTCTTTAAACAATTACTTATTGTTTATTCTCAAAATTTCTAAAAATTGACCCAGAGGTGTCCACTTTTTTCTCAAATTGGTATCCTATGCTACTTTTTCTTGATATTAATTATATAATTTTGATAAATTTCTTTTAATTTTTAATACATTTCTATTTTTTTAAATACAATTTTGATTTGCTTAAGCAGTTTTTTTCGATAACTTTAAAAAAATTAAATTAAATAAAATACATATAATTATTTTTCTGAATGTATAGTGTACAGAAAGAATATATTAACCATTTTCCAATTGTTTAAACAAATAAAATTTGTTTAAACAATTATTTTTCCAAACATATTTTTTAAATCGTATTTTCCGAATTAAACATAATATTGAATGATTGCGAGGAGTAATAAATTCTGCTAAAAACTTTATGTTATTGTTTATACAATTAATTATTGTTTTTTTTCTTCAAATTTCCTTCAAATTGAGTATGGATGGTTTACATCTGCTTTGGCGCATTACTAAATAAATCATGAAAGTCATGATAAAATTTAAATTATAAAAGTGTATTTATTATTGCTTTCTTCATATTTTTACAATCTTTATCATAATTATTTTATAAAAAAGCACATTCACTAATGCGAATTATGATTCAAGTTTCAACAGATTGCTTTTTTACATTTTCATACTCGTTATAAATATTAAAACGTGTCGCTGATTTTCGTTTTAGCCACATACGATTATTTATAAGACTGTTTTCAAGTTATTTCTGTAATTCACACATGCAGCGTTGAACTTGTTTCAAATTTGCCGCTCGAAGACCTTTTAAAAATGGAGGTGATTGTGACGTTTTTAACAGAATTTAGTACTCCTCGAAATCATTCAATATTATGTTTAATTTAGAAAATACGATTTAAAAAATATTTTTGTAAAAATAATTGTTAAACAAATTATATTTGTTTAAACAATTAAAAAATGGTTCATATATTCTTTCTGTACACTATAGAGTCAGAAAAATAATTATATGTATTTTATTTATTTATTTTTTAAGTTATCGAAAAAAAATTGCTTAAGAAGATCACAATTGTTTAAACAAATAGAAATTTATTAAACATTAAAAGATATGTATCAAAATTATATAATTATTCAACAAAAAGTAGCATAGGATACCAATTTGAGAAAAAAGTGGACATCTCTGGGTTAATTTTTAGAAATTTTCAGAATAAACAATAAGTAATTGTTTGAATAATTACATAATGTTAAAAAAAAATTGCTAATCCGAAAAATAACAAACTATTACATTTCAATCAGAAAATACGATTATTTTTTTCATTTTTTGGGAATGAATAATTGTTTAAATAAGTTACATTTGTTTAAACAACTTAAAATTGTTTAAAAAGTCATGGAAAATATTCAAATTGTCCATTAGTAATTATTTGTATTTAAAAAACGACGGAAATTGCTAAAAAGTAACAATAATACGTAAAAATGTAGTTTTTTGATTTTTGGGTCATATTTGGGGCGCTTTGGGGGGGTAAGGGTGGGTTAAAAATAAAAATTATCAGTATGCTTTTATTTCATAGGTACTCCTCTTCAATGCCTAAAAAGTTCGGCACGTTTCGCTCAAACCCTGAAGTATGAGTTCAATTTTTCGAATATCCAAAATTTCCCCATGTTAATTAAATGGGATTTTGAAGTGCCCGGTGGCACGTGTTAATATTCGAATTGCGAAAAAAAAAATTAGGGATTTTTTTCTCCGGAAATGGAAACTTTTTTGGGGGGGGGGTGACTTGCCCTGTATCTCGAAAAGCGTTTCTTGGACCACCCTAGTAGCCACCTAAACGACACCACAGTGGGAGGAATCGGGAATTTATTGTTCAGAATCCACTACAGCCTACAATTCTTGACCGATTTTAATGTTTTTTTAGAAATGTTCGGGAATGAATCCTGCAGAACAACTACAGGTCCGATTTTTTAATTTCGCTCTGTGGAATTTATTATTAAAACAAATATAGTGTCAAAATTGGCCATTTTACTAATATTATTTGTTTTCTTCGAAGAAAAGACTTAAAAGAAGTCGCTATCTATCAGAATTATTGCAGATACACTTCAGGAACATAAATATTCACTTTAAGATTTTTCTATAAATATTCTAATTAACAAATTGTATTTTTTTCGAGGTAATGTTTTTCGCATCAAAAACTTTCAAAGTAATTCTAAATTATAATTAATCGCTGCAGAGAAGTATAAATGTTAAATATTTGTATTGTTGATAAGAATATTATAAAATAAAAAATGTAGCGTTTTCCATCGGGCAAAATTTTTTTTCTGCTAAATCATGTTACAGCTATCTCGGGGTTATATTTCACCAAGACAGTGTGGCACCAACTCGCAATTGCACCAGAAAATGTAATGCCTAGGGGCTCATTTTTCCTTAACCTGACGCTGCTAAGATTCTATAACTGCCCCTAGGATGTTTTAAGTTTTCTTAGGATGTTTGAAGTACCCTTAGGACGTTATACTTATACTTCAGTGTTACGGCGTTATAAGTGTCTCTAGGTAGTTATGAGTGTCCCTAGCACGTTATAATGATCTCGAAGACGTTATGAGTATCCTTAGAACATTACAAGTGTCCCAAGGACGTTAAGAATTTTCTAGGATGTTATAATTGTCCCTGTGAAGTTATAACTGTCCCTATTATGTTATAAATGTCTATTAAACATTATGAGCGTCCCTAGGACGCTATAGATATCCCTGGAACGTTATAGGAATTCTTAGAACATTATAGCTGTCCCTAGGACATTATAAATGTTCCTAGGGTATTACAACTTTCCCTAGGATGCTATATCTTCCCTAGAACGTGATAACTGGCCCAAGGATGTTACGACTGTCCCAAGGATGTTACAACTGTTCCTAGGATGTTACAATTATCCATAGGATGTTATAACTGTCCGTACAACGTTACAACTGTCCTTAGGGCATTTTATGCTTTCCTGGCTTGTTTGGACTACCCCTAGGAGATTATGATTGTGTCTGGGCTCTGAGGCGATATGCGTGTCCTAAGTCATCATAAATGTCCCTAGGACGTCCTAAAGACCGCTCGAGGAAGTTTTACTACATCAAACCAGTGAAAATAATCTAATGGAAGTGAATTGAGAAAAATAAGCTAGAAGCACCCATAAATCTCGCTTTACAAAACACGAATAGGAGTAGGACGTGAATGCGTATAAATTTGGAATTAAGTAATTTAATCTTCAAATTCTTTAATCGCCCGAATTCGTCGAAAATTGTTTAGAGGACTTAATTCGTTTAAATGCGTCAGTACGAATTAATTTCAGTGGCAGCCAAATCATTTCAATTCGCGAGATTTGGAGTCAAACTCCAATTCAGTGTTGTCGGATGACTGAGGCTCTTTCCCCCTAGATTTGGTCTCATTTCCCACTAAAAAGAAAAAAAACCCCCCCCCCCCCCGGAGGTGGTCTTATTTTGCCCCCCAAAAAAATTTCCCCCTAAACCTAAAAATGTATTTTTACAGTAAAATTAAATTACGTATACGAGTAACTTCGATTTATCAAAATTAAGAACACAATTTTTGTGTTATGCAAAGATTTTGTTTAATTAAATAGCTTTTTGAAATTGAAATCAATGTCCAAATACACTGATGGTGAAAAATATATTTTGTCTAATTCATTAAAAAAATAAAGTTTCGTCCCATGCAATTTATATTATTGCTTGGCCCTCGGTCTGCAGACATCTGATATTTCTACACTTTCAAAATAGAAATTTTCATTCGTATTTAAAACTTTAGACGTAATTTCCGCAAAGCTTCTTCTTCTTCTTTTGCTTCTGGACAGACACAAACACAGTCAGCAGTTCGTCGTGAACGTGAATGGCTTGCCGAAGAACACTTCAGACTATAGACTATCGAGTGTCAAATCACGAACTACGAATTCGTATGCGTTTAGTCTGCAGAAATGATTAGCAGAACGGCATGCGTAGACCAATAGGGACTGAGCATTCATTCTAACGCGGAATCTAATAGAGTGAATGGCAAATCACGTGTCTCTTTTAAAAGCAGAATTAGAAAATATTTTGAAGATTGATGAAAAGAAATTTAAAAAAAAACTTAAGTTTTCCCACTAAAATCTCTACTGAAGGCCAAAAAAAACCTAAATCTAGTGGGAAACCCCCTGATCTGGCAACACTGCTTCAATTCGCCTGAATTCGTTAGCGCGAATACTGTTTAAAAATGGTCAATTCTTCTTAATTCCAAAGAGTGAAAGCCACACTCAAATTCGCCCCAATTCGTGACGGTTAATTTCATGAAGTGTTGATTTATTCAGTTTAATTCGTAATAGAAGAGTTAACGTGCGGGGCATAAAGAATCCGTTGTAACTGTTTAACAAATAGTCCCGTAGTCCATTGGGGGGGGGGGGGGGGAAATTTGACCAACCCTATGCATCGCCCGTGAATGCGTATGTGGTAGTTGTTCTCTTAGCATCCGGAGGGGTATCGTAATTCAAATAAATCCAATAGATGGCGCTCCGATCAAGTAGTGCTGTTTTTGCATGTCCGAGAAGTTAGCACACCAACAATTAAATATCCAACTTTTTTTCAATGGAATCGTTTAGATGTCGTTTGGATGCGTTTGGAAGCCATTTTTTTCGTTTGGACGGCAAAACTCAAAAAGATATTGAGTTTTCAAAATTGGAGTGCTAACTTCACGCTGCGAAACAAATTTTAATTTTTTTCAAAATTTTTTTTACCAATTGTTTGGATGTCGTTAGGATGCGTTTGGAAGATAATTTTTTTCGTTTGGATGGCAAAACTCAAAAAGATATTGAGTTTTCAAAATTGGAGTGCTGCGGAACAAATTTTAATTTTTTTCAAAAATTTTTTTACCAATCGTTTGGGTGTCGTTAGGATGCGTTTGGAAGCTCACTTTTGACTTTTGGACGATGAAATTGTGTGAGCCCGCGTAAAAAAATTTTGGTATGGGATTGATCTAGGAAAACATCTGTGAAATCGTATGGGAGTGATCTCTCAGATAGTATAGTAAAAGTATGGCATTTGAGACGATCCCATACTTCATGTATGTTTGAATGAAGTATAGTGGATGTATAGCTCAAATATAGCTAAAGTATAACAATGTATAGTTGAAGTATAGGGGAACTATTTTGAAAGTATATCTGAGAAGTATAGCTGCAGTATAACTGCAATATAGATAAAGTATAGCTAATGTTCAGTCAAAGTATGGCTGAAGTATATATTTTAAGTATAGCTCAAGTATGTAGATTATGTCTAAAGGATAGGAAAAGTATGGCTATAGTAGGTATAGCCGTATCATTGCTGATGGGAGATAATCAGTTATCTGAAATACATGAAAATAGAGATCCAGAAGCATGATTTTCACAAGGTCAAAGAATATTGTTTTTAAATTCTAAAATAAGTTAAATGAAAATAAGTAAAATCTTAATTGTGACATGAATTATTTAACTTTATGAAATTTAACACTAAACATTTCACCTAAGTAACAATTTTATCAAACCTTTTTATGCTACCAATATTATATTTAGGAATCAAAGATTCTGGATCTCTTACCAATATATATATGACATAAGAGTCATATAAGTAGTCCATTGTATATCCATTGCATATTGTATATCCTCACGAATAATATTCAAAACATATTTGCCTCACGAAATCACTTGAATCGCGAACTTTTTACATTTTTGGACGAGCTGTCATTTATGATTCATTATGTTTTATCACGTTGCTAGGGTATCTTGAAGAACAAATGAGTGCAATTCGATGTCCGATACTTTTGTCATACTTAAGTATAAATGAAGTATAATCTGTACTTCAGCTATACTTAAGTATATATGAAGTATATCCCATACTTCAGCTATACTTAAGTATAAATGAAGTATATCCCATACTTCAGCTATACTTAAGTATAGATGAAGTATATCCCATACTTCAGCTATACTTCAGCTATACTTTAGCTATACATTAACCATACTTCAGCTTTACTTTATATATACTTTATCTATACTATTTCAATATACTTGAAGTATGGGATCGTGTCATTTACCATACATTTTATATACTTTCGAAAGTCAATGATTGATCACTCCCATACTTCTGATTTTTACTCGGGAGTTATCGAATAAAAAAGTCATTAGCACTATACTCGCGAGCGGCACTTACTCAAGTGGTAGTGACCTTCTTTGGTTAGCCGTGTCCTTAAATATAATATGATGCGTCACCGCGAAAACTGTGGTACCGAAGCTTTCCAAAAATATTTAAAATTTTTGGATAATCTAAATCACCGTGAATTTTCAAAATTTTCAAAATTTCTAAGATGTTGAAAATTTCTAAAATTTTCGAAATTTCTGAAAGGATAAAAATTATCAAAATTTCTGGATTTTACAAAACGTTCAATTTTCTCAAATTTTCCAAATTCTCTCAAATTTGTCAATTTTTATAAAATTTGTGAAATTTTCTATTTGTAAAATATTCAAAAATTTTAAACTTAGCAAAATTACTGAATTTTTTGAAATGTTACAAATTTATAAAATTATCAAAATTTTTAAAATCTTCAAAATTTATCAAATGTTCAAAAATTCTAAAAAATTAAATTTTCTCTTGGTTTAAAGTTTGTTTTTAATTTTCGAAGTTTCTAAATTTTGAAAAATTCTAGCATTTTCATAGTTTCTCAAATTTCTATAAAACCCTTAAATTTTTAAATGTTCGAAGGTTTTGAAAAAATTTTATTATTCATATTTACCATATATTTCACAAATTTTAGAACTTTCCAATATTTCATAAATTCATACAAAAATAGAAATAACGATTCTGAAATTCTTTCATATAAGCAGAAATCATGCCTGTGTTACAAGAAATGATGAACTTTTACAAATTGTAGAAAATTTTACAAATTGTAGAAAATTTTACAAATTTGAGAAAATTTGGGAAATTTGAGAAAATTGAACATTTTGTAAAATTAAGAAATTTTGATAATTTCAGAAATTTTGAACATCTTACAAAATTTAAAAATTTTGAAAATATACGGTAATTTAGATAATCCAAAAATTTTAAACGTTTTTGTAAAGTTTCGGTACCACAGTTTTAGCTGTGACGCATCAATCATTATATTGAAGGACACGGCTGACCAATGAAGGTCACTACCACTTGAGAAGGCGCCGCTCACGAGTATGGTGCTAATGACTTTTTTATTCGATAACTTACGCAATTTCATCGTCCAAAAGTCAAAAGTGAGCTTCCAAACGCATCCTAACGACATCCAAACGATTGGTAAAAAAATTTGTGAAAAAAATTAAAATTTGTTCCGCAGCACTCCAAATTTGAAAACTCAATGTCTTTTTGAGTTTTGCCATCCAAACGAAAAAAATTAGCTTCCAAACGCATCCTAACGATATCCAAACGATGGGTAAAAAAATTTTTGAAAAAAATTAAAATTTGTTCCGCAGCGTGAAGTTAGCACTCCAATTTTGAAAACTCAATATCTTTTTGAGTTTTGCCGTCCAAATGAAAAAAATGGCTTCCAAACGCATTCAAACGACATCCAAACGATTCCATTAAAAAAAGTTGGCTATTTAATTGTTGGTGTGCTAACTTCACGGACATTGTTTTTGCATTGTTATGTATAGCAAAAATATGTAAATTCATTTGAAACTTGATACTTTTTATAAAAATAAAAGAGAAGCATAGTTTTCATTCAGAATAAGCGCAGCTTTAATTAATAATAATAAAAAATTCATGAAAACATGTAATTAATTATTTAAGAAAATTGAATATAAAGATGAGTATTTTGAAAACAGTTTGAATTGTATTAATATTTTTCTATTTATTTTGCTGATTTAATTAATTAATTTTATAAACAATTGTAATTGTTACAAATTTTAAACATTTGCTGATATTATTTAATCAATAATAGTAAAAATAATATTTAAACCTTAATAATTAGCCTTATAATATACTTTTTTAATAATTCATCTAGAAATTTCCTCTCTCTGAAAAATATATATTTATATATAATTTATTTATAATAAATTGTATATAAATAAAGTAATGTAAAAATTGCATTAAAATAGTTTCGAATTGAAGAAAAACTATTTATTGAATATATTATTGAAGACACTTATAATTATTGGAAGGAATAATTTATTAAAAAGTGATTGACAAGATTAATGAGTGAAAAAATATATTTATATTAATATATAAAAGCATTTGAATTTGAAGGTATACAATTTTTCTCATATAAAAGCATTTGCATTTGAAGGCGTACAATTTTTTTAAGTAAACGAATTAAACATATATTTCCTTTCATTTTCATTATAAATCGCTTAATAAATTAAACGTAAAAATATATATAATATACAGAGCGCACAGTCTCATTTTTTTTCTTAGTTTCCCCTTTTTTCTTGAAATTCCCCTTTTTCCCCCTATTCTCAAAAAACTTTCCCTTTTTCCCCTTTTCTCTTTAAATAAACGACATTTAAAAATACAATATTTGAATTACCCCCATAAAATATATATATATATATATATATATATATATATATATATATAATTAAAAGATGGAATATTCCAAATTCATCAACTGCAATGTAAAATTTAACGATTTTAAATTCAAAATATTTCCTATTGGTTCAAAAATTATGACGAGTTTGTTATATTTGCAGCTTTTACTAGTGAACAATAATAAAAAAATTACGAAATTTAAAAATAAATTTTTTGCGCAGTTACAATTTTTTTGAAAATGTGTAAAAACATATATTTTTTTATTGAGTCCTATGCACACATTTAAAAAAAAGTTGAATATGTCGAACCTGAAATTAATTCAGCTGGAACCAAAGAAACATTTTATCAGTTTGCTTTTTCGAAAAAGAATTTCTGTCGTGATTTAGGATTTTTGGGATTTCATTTTTTTTGCGATTTTGGAACGTTATATGTACACCACGAAAAAAAAATGTTTCCCATGAATACAAAATAATAACATGTTTCTTTGGTTCCAGCTGAATAAATTTCAGGTTCGACATATTCAACTTTTTTCTAAATGTGTCCACAGGACTCAATAAAAAAACATGTTTTTACACATTTTCAAAAAAATTGTTACTGCGCAAAAAATTTATTTTTAAATTTCGTAATTTTTTTATTGTCATAATTTTTTAACTAATAGGAAATATTTTGAATTTAAAATCGTTAAACTTTACATTGCAGTTGATGAATTTAGAATATTCAATTTTTTAATTATATATATATTTGTAATATTAAGGGGGTAATTCAAATATTGTATTTTCAAATGTCGTATATTTATAGAGAAAAGGGGAAAAAGGGGAAGTTTTTTGAGAATAGGGAAAGAAAGGGGAATTTCAAGAAAAAAGGGGAAACTAAGAAAAAAAGGAAGACTGTGCACTTTGTATATTATATATATTTTTAAGTTTAATTTATTAAGCGATTTATAATGAAAATGAAATGAAATATTTTTAATTCGTTTACTTAAAAAAATTGTATGCCTTCAAATTCAAATGCTCTTATATGAAAAAAATGGTATACCTTCAAATTCAAATGCTTTTATATATTAATATAAATATATTTTTTCACTCATTATTAATCTTGTCAATCGTTTTTTAATAAATTATTCCTTCCAACAATTATAAGTGTCTTCAATAATATATTCAATAAATAGTTTTTCTTAAATTCTAAACAATTTTGATAAAATTTTTACATTAATTTATATATAATTTATTATAAATAAATTATATGTAATATATATTTTTCAGAGAGAGAGGAAATTTCTAGATGAATTAATAAAAAAGTATATTGTAAGGCTAATTATTAGGGTTTAAATATTATTTTAACTATTATTAATTAAATAATAACAGTAAATGTTTAAAATTTGTAACCATTACAATTGTTTATAAAATTAATTAATTACATCAGCAAAATAAATAGAAAAATATTAATACAATTCAAACTGTTTTCAAAATACTCATCTTTATATTCAATTTTCCTAATAATAAATTACATGTTTTCATGAATTTTTTATTATTAATAATTGAAGCTGCGCTTATTGTTAATGAGAACTATGCTCTTTTATTTTTATAAAAAGTATCAAGTTTTAAATGAATTTTAGTATTTTTGCTATACATAACAATGCAAAAACAGCACTACCTGATCGGAGCGTCATCTATTGGATTTATTTGAACTACGATACCCCTCCGGATGCTAAGAGAACAGAAAGAGTGGGGGCGATGCATAGGGCTGCTCTTGACGGATACACGAGGGATCGCTGGTTCGAGTCTCGCCGCAAGCACTTTTTATTAATTTTTCTGAAGTTGACCTTGATCACGTATTCAGATGAATTCACATGCATCCAATTCGCACAATTTTAATTCGTCCCAATTCATTTCAATGAATTAAAATCAAGGTTAGGGAAAATTTAGAAATTTTAATTTGCTCCTGTGGTTGGCTTTACGCCACCAAATGAAAGGTCAGCTACACGCGCGTATAATTGTTGGGCTGTGGCGAAACTTTCGCCTCGGAAAGAGCGTGAAAGAAGGGTTGCCAACGTACAAAATTCATGTACTCAAGCTGATCGAAACCATCGGTAACCTAGCTCATCAAAGGTAATGATTCACACAAACCGCAGATTAGGACGTTTTTTTTATTTATGGATAATTTAATAATTTTAAAAGTGTTTATGGTTCCAAAAAAATTGTTCGATGCTAGCTGTTAAAATGTGAAATCGGATTGATTACTGACTGGAGTCGTAAATAATTGTTTATATAAATATTCAGAGTGGCAACAAGACAGTAAATCTTTTAGGTTATATTTGTTTTGCTTGTATGTATTTTTGGACAGTTTCAATCAGCTGGAGTACATGAATTTTATAAGTTGGCAACCCTTCTTTCACGCCCTTTTCGAAGCAAAAGTTTCGCTTCCTTAACAGTTCTATGCGCGTGTAGCCGAGCTTCCGCTCAATGGTGTACAACCGACCTGTATCTCTGTTCATGATTTGCTTCTAATATGCGACTCGCCTCCTGGAATCGACTGTTCTCTTGTTCCTCGGTGGGAAAACTTTCTCACCTCCCTCTTTCCTTCGCTTTACTGCGCCGGTCTGCTACCTTACCGATCCACTCGTTCACCCGTTTCTCCCAGTGCTTAATACTCCGCACACCAGGTGTCACTTATTATTATTGTTGTTGTTATTTTACTGCCAACGTAACCTCGAAAATAAAAACGTTCACATTTTACTAATCTTTCCCTGACCTTTCCTCACTTTTCTACGTATGGTTTTTACTCTCACCTGATCTCCTTTTTCTCTGCAACACACTAGCCCACTTACACCAAACGTCACTACCGCAGTTGAATTTTTCTCGAAAAAATTACTTTTCTGTTAACACGTATGAATTCATGACCCATAGTCTACTAAGATCTGACCATTCGGTGACTTAATTTCGTTCAGAATTGCGCAGATTCGGGTGCCATCTAATTTCACGTTTCATAATTACGTCATTCAGGTTGGATAGGCAAAATTCAAGATGTCTGCACGCTGAGGGTCAAGTAATAGTACCAAGTGCATGAGACGAAACTTCATTTTTTCAATAACTCGGAAAAAACTAATTTTTCACAATAAGTTTACGCGGACAATATTTTTTTTTTAATAGGCTATTTATTTCACTAAACAATTAGTATTGCAATTAGTATTGCTTCACCGTGGGAATGCAGATATCTTGCCAGATGACTTCACAACATGAAATACCTTATACAACAATTGCAAAGTCAAATTTTCAAAACCTAATTTATTTTTACTTTCTCGGTGAAAATTTTACAATATCAAATAAGTGCATGTGATACTCATAAAATCTATAACTTTGGTCGCCTCATCTAATTATTATAATAATTATTATATAGTCAAAAACGACAGGAAATATAAAATCGAATAAATATAAATGTGGTCTGTATTCTGCGGGTTTTTACTGTTTAATAATAAGGATTAAATTTGTCTCTGCAACTATTGAAAATTATAAGGAAATATCTATCTGTCCCCATTTGTTGTTGTCAAAACCATTTTGAGACTTGAAGCACTATCAAACATAAAGAATTTCTATTTTTTATAATAATTTTTATGAACATTTTTTTTCAGTTTGCCACATTTCGTAGAAAGAAATTTCTTCTTTGAAATATTGTTAGTTTCAGCTTAGATGTGACAATTAACCATATTGATTAACAAGTATTACATGTAATTGTTATAAGCAATTTTGTAAACAAAACCTCGGTGATATTTTAAAAAGGAATGAATCTATAAATAACATTTTGTATAATTTTTAATTTCAATTTGTCTAAACAAAATGTCCAAATTAGCACATTTTCTCGTAGAATATATTTTTTTCTTCACGTATTTATGGAATTAGCTTAAATGCGATAATTATAAAAAACAAATTTATTAACAATTAATATATCAGATTTTTACAAGCAATTCTGTAAACAAAATCTCGTATGTGCCATTTTCACATGAAAGAAATCTTGTTGCAAGACAATTTTCATTTTAGCATCTATTTAGAACAATAGCATTAAAAATTACACAAATAATTATGCATACATTAATTTCCTTTTTTATATATCACTATAGATCTATGAAAAATAGTTTGAAAATGACATTAAAAATTCTAGGTTTTTAAATTCTCGAAAAAAACTCTAATTAACAAAATGTATCAGTTAAACTCTAGAAATATGTCACGTGACAAATAGAAGGCTCGAAAGTGAAAAACTACAGTGTTTTCATTTTTTCAAAAATTTAAAAAAAATTATTTTGATATAAAATCATTAGAATACTAATAGTCTGAAAACTAGTAGATGATTTTTAAAGAAAAAATTAATTTTAAAATGTTAAAAAAAATGTTTGCGCAAGAAATTTGTTAAAAATGCGCGATGATGAAAAGTGAAAGCAACATTCGATTTAGCATAAAAAAAATTACGTCAAACCCTGGAAAAAGAAATTCCCTATTTTTTTTAAATCGATCAACATTTGCCCGTGCCGCGGGCCTTTTAAATTTACATGGGGTTTCAAATATAAAAAGCTTAATTTTCGAAAGAATGGAAGAAATACTTTTTATTAACTTTTCGTAAATTAAACTTTAGTCACTTTTAAAGGAATGTTGAAGAAATAATTTTCGCCTGATAACTATATTTTACCTCCCCCCCTTAACTCGTTTTTACTGTGCCCGGAAAATGCCCCAAAAAATGAAAAATACCAGTTTTCTGTAAAATACATGCCAAATACGTTTTTTTTTTTAATTTTTCCAACATTAATTTTTATAATTATTCGATAAATGACAAATTTTCAAGTATTTTTTTAAATACTTTTCAATTGTTCGAAGAATTATTATTTGTTTATATACTTTTTTCCAGTAAATCGTCGAAAGTTCTTATTTTCTGGAATCAATGAGACAATTAACGAATTGTAGGAGTAATATTTTTTTGTTTAGGAAATTCGAAAATTATTTACACAAATTTTCATTCATTTAAACCATTTTTCACCCTGTAAATCGTGAAAAGTTATTATTTTCTGGAATTATTCGCGCAGTTATTAAATTTACAATTATTTAAACAATTAATGGAGAAACTTCTAGTTTTTTCGAATCTCTTAAACTATATCGCTTATGAATCAGTAATTTCTTATTCCAACCAATCGATCTAAAAAAACTATCCTATATTGTTCAAAAAATTATTATTATTTAAAAAATAAGGATATAAGTTTTGAGAAAGGAAATACTAAATAATAAGCGACGTAGTGTAAGAGATTCGAAAAAAGTGGAATTTTCTCCACCTTTCGTATGGAACGGCGAAGTTGAATAATTATTAATTGTTTAAATAATTGACCCAATTTTCATACAAATTATTATTCTAAACTTTTCGGGGTTCGTAAATCCGAATATGATAGCAGAATTGTCAAATTCAAGTTGGCTAATCCAATATGGCGAATTAAATATTTGAAAATGATCTTAATTTTATGAAAATGGATATCCTAAGAATCTAAAAATATATTTTTTTTAAGATTTACTATTGAAATTGATTAAATTTTAAAGATTTATAAATGAAAATTCTGAAATTTTGTCAAGAATTAAGAGTTTTCAATTCTATATCTACCAACATAAAGAAATTTTAAACGTGAATCATCAAAATTACAGAGTTTTTAATTATTAAAGTCAAAACTTGTATAATTTGTAATCGTGAATTTCCGAAATTAACAAATCTTCAATTTTAAAGATTCAAAATTCACAGTTATACAATTTTGCAGAGTTACAACTGAAAATTCTTGAATTTCAAAAACATATGTAGAATTTCAAATTATTCAATTTTCCAGATTTACAATTAAAGATTCATTAATGCGGAATGTTGATAGTTTAAAATGTTTACAAGTTTCTTTGGAATATGTAGTTCAATTTTAAAGACTTACTATGGAAAATTCTTTAATTCGCAATATTTGCAGTTTTGAAGCCTCTTCAACATTTACATTGTATAATGGAATTTCTAGAATAGATTTCTGAAATTTTCAAAATAGTTCAATTTCGGATATTTAGAATTGAGAAATATTTAATTTATAATTGAAAGAATACTATTTTTAAAATATTTTGAACTGACTAGAATTTCTCTGAATTCGTTGAATTCCATCTAATCTTTTTATATCTTGTCAATTGCTTGGAATGCTTTTAAACGATTTTGAATTCTTTTATATTCTTTTAGCTTTGTGGAAATCTTCTAAATTACTCGGAATTCCCTGAATTCCTCAATATTCTCTGAAGTATCTGAATTCCCTGAATTCTTTTGAAATTCCTTAACCTCGTCTAAATTTTTGTAATGCATCTAAATTTCCAGAATTTCTATCATTATTCTTGAAATTCCCTGAATTATGTGGATTTATTGTCAGAGATTTCAGAGAATTCAAGGAATTCACGAAATTCGCGGAATTCACGTATTCATGTAATCAACGGAATTCAAAGAATTCACTATATTAAAAGAATTCAATGTATTTACGAAATTTGAAGAATTCACGAAATTTCAAGAATTCACATAATTCGAAGAATTCACGGAATTCACGCAATTCGTGGAATTAAATGATTCGCGAAAATCACAGAATTCGTGAAATACAAAGAATTCAAGGAATTGAAGGAATTTAAGGAATTCATGGAATTTAGGGAATTAAAGGAATCCATCGTATTTAAGGAATTTACGGAATTCATGGAATTCAAGGCATTCAGAAAAATGTAGTAATTCAGAAACTTAAAAAAATTAAGGGAATTCAGAAAATTCGGTGAATTCAGAGAATTTGAGGAATTCAGAGAATTCAGGTAATTTAAGGAATTCCGAAAATGTAGAGTATTTAAGAAATACAGAGAATTAACCGAATTTAGACAATTTAAGGAATTCAGAGGATTCATGTAATGCAGAGAATTCAAGAAATTCAGCGAATTTAAGGAATACAGATCGTTAATAGATTCCAGGGAATTCTGCGAATTGAAGGAATTCTGTGAATTCATGGAATTCTCTAAATTCATGGAATTCTGTAAATTCATGGAATTCTGTGAATTCATGGAATTCTGTGAATTCGTGGAATTCTGTGAATTCATGGAATTCTGTGAATTCATGGAATTCTGTGAATTCATAGAATTCTGTGGATTCCCTGGAATCTATCAATTGAAGGAATGCTGTGAATTGAAGAAATACTTTAAATTCAATGAATGTGTGAATTCAGAAAATTCAGAAGATTTCAAGGAATTCGGAGAATTGAGAGGAATTGAGATAATTTAGAGAATTCGGAGAAATTCAGATGATTTCAAAGAAGCTAACAGAACTTAAAAGAATTTGAAAGCGCTTGAAAGCATTCCAAGCACTCTAAAAAGAATTAAAAAGAATACATTGAATTCAAATAAATCAAAAGAATTCGAAAGAATTCAATGTGAATTTAAATTATTTCAAGGGAACTCAAAATATTTCTAAATAATATAAATATCAAGTATTAGTTGATAAACTTAAATTTTGAATATTTTTAATTGAAGAATCTTAAACATTAAAGGTGTATAGTAGAAAATGATGCAATTTAGAAGGCTTTTTTGAATGGTTTAATTTTGATGATATAAAATTAAGAATGCCTGAATTTGGAAGATTTTACATCCAAATTCATTCACTTTTATAGATTTGCAATTTACTTGAGATTGCCGAAAAGTATCTAATTTACTGCCTAATTTCCTCTCACTACCTACTTCCCCTCCCCTCATTTCCCTTCGCTTTCACCACTTCATCCCTTATTTTTCCTCATTATCCCCCACTTCCCCTCATTTCCCATCACTTCCTCTACTTCCATCTCCTGATTCCCACTCAATCCTCCTTCTTATCTTCCCCTTATTTCCCCTATTTTCCCTACTCTTTCCGGGACTACGAAGCCCTAAAAGTAAGAAATTGACCAAATTTAAAAATAAAATAATAAATTTTCGCGAAGATATTATACGGGGAAGGAAAAGTGACGTTTATATAGAGAAATACCATTTTATTGGGAACCTTTTTGGAAATTGAAAAGACCCTTCTTGTCTTCGCTAATTTTGAAAACTTTTAAGGGACAGCTGCTGCTCTAAAAGATAATGTACTGGACGGGGCGACAGATCCTATCAAGAAAAAAAAAAGATCAAGCGGAATTACTCTCGTTGAAACGTTCGTTAAGCCTCGATACTTTAATTAAATCGAGAGCCCCGGAGTTACGCTTCCTTCCTCTAAAATTCCCAGCTGGCTTATCCAGGCTGCTTTACTCAGAGCTTAATTGAAGAATAAGAAGAGCCTGTGCCAGCTTTCGAAGCTCGGCGAAATCGCAAGCCTCACACGCAACAGACATTTTCTTTATTCACGTCAACTCTTAATTAAAAATTCACCATTTTTGTTTATTTATTCATTCTGGGATAGTAAAGGAAGAAATTTATTGGTAGCCAAAAAACAATGTAAAATGTTCAATGGGTACTATTTTTGCGAAAACAACTAACCTTTGTGAAAAAGTATAGAAAATTATCAACTTTGGTAGATTCTCTATCCAGACAAAACATGATATTCAATAAAATTCTATAGATTTAGGGAAAATTCAATCAAAATCTAACAAGGCGTAGAACCTAAATAAAATTATATAAGCACATTTGATGATGGGGAGAGGGAAATGTAAACTAGGATATGGAAATAACGATAGAAGAAATAAAAAGAGTATTTGACTGCACAAGCAACAATGAAGTTAGTGAAGGAGGGGATAGAAGTGGATGGGATAAGGAATGTAAAGAGAAGAAGAAGGAAGTAAGAAAGTAATGAAGAAAATGAAGAAAAGGGAAATGTCGTTGAGAAGAATATAGGAGAAAAAGTAGTAGGTATAATGAGTTATGTGATCAATAACAAAGAGGAGGAAAATAAAAGGTTTGAAGAAGAGGCGGAAAAGGTTAGGACGGAAAAACAGGCTTGGAAGGTTGTAAATAGAGATAGAAAAAGTAGGAAAGGTGTAAACCAGGATATTGAGATGGTAGAATGGAAAACATATTTTATGGATTTGCTAGGAGGGGTAGAGCGGAAATTTAGAAAAAGACAAAAATATGGTAGGAAAAGAAATGAGGAGGAGGACATGACGAGAGAAGAAATAGTCAAAGTGTAAGGAATAACGAAAGATGGAAAGATACTTTAGGAAAGGAATGAGATAGATGGGAATAGAATAGATTGTTTCTGGTTGGCGAGAGACTGAGAAGAAGACTTAGAGAATTAGAAGAAGAAATAAAAAGAAAAGGGTGGGGAGGAGGTAGGATGGGAAAAGAAATATATATATATATATATATATATATATATATATACTGGTATACGCGGACTATGTAGTGTTGATGGCAGAGGATGAAGAAGGGACAGGCTTAATTAAAGAATTAGAGAAATACTTCGATGGAAAAAGTTGAATTTGAATGTAGAAATATAAAAACGAGGAAGTTTAGAAATGGAGGGGGTAGAAAGAATGAATAGACTGGGATATGGAAGGCAGTAATGTTAGAGGCAGTAAAGGAGTTTAATTAATTCGGATATATAAACAAAAAATCATAAGATTTTGGAGGTTTATAATTTTTGAACAATTTAAGGTTACGTTGGCGTTTCACATCGAAAATTGCTATTTTAAAACAAAAATAATTATAATTTGAACAAGATTTAGGAGATTTTCCACCATTTTGAATTATATTAGTATTTTTTGTCGGAAACTGGTATTATATACTTTTTGAAACTGGATTTTAAAGAAGGTTCACAACTTTCAACAGTTTAAGGTTATGTTAGTGTTTTACACCTAAAATTTGTATTTTAAAACAAAAATCATTATATTTTCAACAAGGTTTACAACTTTTGAACAGTTACAGGTTATATTAACGTTTTTCACAAGAACTACTTTTTTTTAGACAAAAATCATCATAATTTGAATCATATTTATAAGCTTATAATAATTTTGAATTTTTAAAGTGGTTTTCATATAAATAGTATATTGTGCATCGAGTGGGAGAAGTTGGCGATTCTAGACGAGTGTGAAGTTTGCCGCGCGAGCACAGCGAGCTCGGAAATCACACCTGTCGAATCGCCGTCTCCAACTAGGTTCACATAATATGACATAATATGACGTCATTCAGTTGAGAAATCGACAACTTCGTCATCTCGAGACGAGCCTCCGAAGTCGCATTTCGATCGCGGGTGTTGGACAAAAGTATTTTATTTAATTTTTGAAATTAGATTTTTAAGAAGATTCATCAGTTTTTATAATTTTAGGTTATGATAGCGCTTGGCACAGAAAAATGACATTTTATAGCACAATTCATTATATTTTGAACAAGATTTAGAACCTTTTTAAATTTTTTAATTTTGTTTGTGTTTTTTTTGTCGGAAATTAGCATTTTTAATAAAAAAATATATTTCAAAAAAGATTCAAAACTTTCAATCATTTTAGGTAATGTTATCGTTTTATACAAAAATTGGTATTTTCAAGCAAAAAAAAAATAATAATATAAACAAGATTTAAACTATTTTTACAATTTTGGATTATGTTAGTGTCTATTGTCTGAAAAAATTTTTTTAAAGAAGACCACTTTGCACAACTTTTAACGAGTTTAGGTTATAGTAGCGTTAAACACCATAAATTGGTATTTTAAAACAAAAATCATCATCGTTCGAACAAGATTTGCAATTTTTACAGTTTCAAGATATATTAACGTTTTTCAGACTGTTATCTAAAACAAAAATAATCAGATTTTAAAGAAAAATCACAAATTTTCAACAACTTTAGGTTATGTTGGTATGTTTCACCTAAAATATTGGTATTTTCAAACAAAAAATAATTAGATTCAAATTCAATGTTCATTGTTTAAAATAATAAAATTTACAAGCTTGAGTAATTTCTGATTGTGTTAGTGTTTTTGGCCTGAAATTAACATTCTTTTCAGAAATCGCTAGATTTCAAAGAAAATGAATACTTTTTGAGTAATTTTACGTTACGTTCGCGATTTACATAAAAAATTGATATTTTCAAACAAAAATGATTAAAATTTTAACAATATTTAGAATTTTTTTTTAATTTCAAAATGGTACTGTTTTTCGCAGAAAATTGGTATTTTTATTGAAAGAAATCATATTTCAAAGAAGATTTACAATACTTTATGATTTATTGATTTACAATCAAGTGATTCAGAAAGGGTATCAAAGATATTAAAGGATTTCTAAGACTTCAGTGGATCTTGGGGAATTTCAAAGAATGTCTAAAGAAGTTTGGGAAGTAAATGAAATGGAATGAAATTTTAAGGGACTTCTAGGGATTTCTATGGATTTTATGGGTCTCAGATGATTTTAAAGATTCAAACATTTTAAAAGAATTTTAGAAGATATTAAAACATTCAAGATTTTGTACGGGATTTCACATGATTTAAAGAATTTTCAAACTATTAAAGGATTTCAAAGAATATAGCGTATTTTTGAAAAATACTACGGAATTCAATAACCGGGAAATTGGATGAATTAATTTTTTTACCATGAATTTTTACAAATTTTTTGAAAAAAATCTATCCAATCTCTTAAAATATCACAAATTTAATCTCAAATGATGTAATGCAATTTAAAATATGTAAGTTCAATTAAAACTTTCATTAATTTTAATTTTAGTTGTTAACTTTTTCAATCATGAAATAATTTAGTTTACAATACGTAATTATACAATATTTTACATGAATAGTTTTCCATTTGATGTTGTTATTTTTAAGCCTACTTTTTCAATACAAAGAATCTTGAAATGCAGTTGAAAAATTATAATTGTTGATAATTAAAAATTAAACAATAATCAATTTTAATTCGAAATAGTTAGTACGGAAACAAATGTAATTCAAATATTGTTTAAATATAATATATTCCATTTGGAACCCATTTAATTTAAAAGATTTTGATTTGAAAAAAAACTTTTTTTAATATTTAGCAATATTTAACTTTTTATTTAAGATAAGCAATCATAAATCAAATATTCAAAACTAAATAATTTAAAACTGAATTGTTTGAAATAGAAAGCCTTGAATCATTATAATTTCAGAGTTATAAATTTAAACTTTGAATGTTACAATTTTAATTGTTGCAATTTTCAAATTTTTAATTTGTCAGTAAAAGTTCTGATTGCTTAATTTGCGTTTCTATTTTGATTACTTTGAAGGAAAAAAATTTCAGCCTTAAGATTTTGAAATTTATATTTTCAATGATAGTGAAAAATTTAAGCGAATAGAGAAATGACCGAGAATTTATTTCCTCGACTGAAACGGCCACCCTGTTTGCAGAAAATTTCGGAAGTTAAAAAGATTTCTAAAGAATTTCTAATGGTTCCGTAAGGCTTCAGAAATTTGATAGATTTCGATGATTTCAAGGAATTTTACAATATTTGAGGGATCTAACGGATTTCAGAAGAAATTAAAAGATTTTGTAAGATTATATAAAATTTTTAAAAATTGGAGAGTCTTTCGGGGATTCATAGTATTTCAACAGAATTCAAGGGTTTTTAATAGATATCAAGAAATTTGAATGGATTTCAGCCATTTCAAGGGGGTTTAAAATTATCAGGTATTTTAAAGTATTTAAAGGAATTGAAAAAAATATTAGAGAATTCAAGGGATTCTAAATCTGATTTTGTGGACTTTACGGGGTTTCAGTGTGTTTTAAAGATTTAATTATTTTTAAGGAATTATGAAAGATGTTGTAGATTTCAAGATGTTTTACGGGATTTTATTCGATTTTTGTGGGGTTACTAGGGATTTCACAAGATGTAATGGATGTTATAAATCTTAAGGTATTTCAAAACATTTTTAAATATTAAGGGTATATATAATTATGAAAAATCCACGGAATATAACAAGATTAAACATTTTTAAGGATTTTCAAAGAATTTCTTAGGATTTTAGAAAATTTCAATGGTTTTAAGAAGGTATCCAGGATATGAGTGATATTTAGAAGATTTCAAGGGATTCCAACGGTTTTCTAGAAAAACTTTAGGGAATAAATTTAATGAAATGTCAAGGTTCTGTTATTAAGACTTCGATTGGCATATTCTAGAACATTAGTTATTCGAGAATAGAAAAAGATTATAATCAATTTTAAAACATATCTAAGGAGGAAGTAGGTAGGTAGCACGATCGAATACGTTTTGGAAAAGAATGTTTAATTATGCGTTTAGGTATTGCAATATTATTCTTCCCCTAAACTATGTCGATTCGTCGTTTTAATACCTTAAATAATGTTAATGATTTTTTTGTACTACTCGGAAAAAAGTACATAGTTAGATTCACTTTTATGCATTGTTAACTTGAAGTTTACTTCTTCGAATTGTAGAAGAAACAATTCAAATAGTTTTTGATACTGAATGAGTTAGTCTAAAGTCAGCATTACTACTTCAAATTGTAAAAAGAAAGATAACTAGAACAAGTAGCTTCAATAACTATTTGAAATAGTACATTTGAACATGTAAACTGTATGAATAACTAATTTTCATAGTAAGCAAAGAATTGTGAGTTTGACTTTTGCAAGTGAGTTCGATCTGCTTTTTCGCATTGCAATAAGCACTGCGCAAGATTGTTAGCCTTAGTATTTGAAATTGTAAGTAAGTTCAGTGGCACAACTAGAAACGTGTAGGCCCCCTCCGCAACATTTTTTAGGCGGTCCGTTTGAAATTAAAAAAGAAGGACGACTTATAACTTGCTTATCAGTAAAACACTGACATTTTACAAAATTAAATAAATTATCGGAAACTATTTTATAATGTTTTCTCTTTTATCATACTATCAGTTGATATAATTATTATAAATGAACATAGTGAATAACTCTACTTTAAACTTCAATACTGTTTTTTTGTTTTGTACAAAATTTTCAGAATTTAAAAATATTCTGAAGAATTATATATAAAAAGAATACTTTTTTTTACATTTCTACTATGGAATTTTCTGCTTATGATATTTTTAATTTCTTATAACACTAAAATTGATCAGGATCGTACTTGATTAAGCCACCTAGGTTCAAATATCCACATTGATATTTGTAGAAATTACTATCATTTCATGAAAAAAAAATATTTTCTAATTTTTTTTTTCAGATTTTCAACAACAATAAAATCTACCATACTACTATGATATCGCGATCTTTGATATGACAGGGATCACAGCGTAAAAGGAGTTCAAAAAAGGGGAAATAGGGTGGGTTTCGCACGAAAAAGAGGAAAGATTAAACATTTATTTTCATATGTCGAAAAGAACAAACAACCCTTTCTTAAGAAATGTTACATTTTTAAATAACTTTTAATGATTTTTCAATGATTTCTGTCATTAAAGATTTATTTTTAAAAATTGGATATACTTAGATCGTTGGAAATCCATCCAGAGTGAAAGAAAAAAGTCCGGGAAAAAATAACATTAGTTAAATACACAATTTTGATATGTTTTGACATCGTTCTCATAAATATTTCTTTCCAAGATTTGTCATTTCATCCTTACTATAATTAATACTTTCAATCTAAATTTAAAACAATTGAAATCGGTTAATATCTTCTGTTCTCTTTCTTGAATTTACAATTAAACAATTCTTTTTAATTAAAAAAAAAATTGCCTGATTGAAAATTTTTGGAAAATATACAAAAAAATGGTTTTTGGATTGATTCGAACCTGAAATTGAGTCACCTTGAACCAAAGAAACATGTTTTATTTTTTATCCATGGGAAACATTTTTTTCGTGGTGTTTATAACGTTCGAAAATCGCAAAAAAAGATATGAAATCCCAAAAATCCTAATTCACGACAAACATTTTTTTCCGAAAAATAAAAATAAAAAAATGTTACTTTGGTTCAAGGTGAATAAATTTCAGTTTCGACATATTCAACTTTTTTTTAAATGTGTGCATATGACTCAATCAAAAAAAAAACATGTTTTTGCACATTTTCAAAAAAATTGTAACTGAGCAAGAAATTTATTTTTAACTTTCGCAATTTTAAATTTTTAACGAGTAAGATAATTTTTGAACAAAATAGTTAAATTGTTGAATTAAGAACAAAAGTTTTTAACCAAAAATCGAATAGTTATGTTTTCGTTTAAAAAAATTAATTTTCAATTGAAAAAACTGACTTTTCTCCCAAATTGTTGAATTTTCTACAATGTAGTTGATTTTTCAACACGAAAATATGAATTAATAATGAAGAAGTTAATTTCCAACCAAACATTACAATTGTTAGTTAAAAAACCTACTTCTTAACAAACAAGAATAAACATTAACTAAAATGATGAATTTTTAACTAAGAAATGATTTTTTAACAAAGTTATTTAAAAATCACCAAACTATTGAATTTTCCAGAGAAAATTCAAATTTTATACAAAAAAGTTGAATCTCTAACCCAAAAACACGAATTTTCAACAAGAGATGAGTTTTCAACGAATTTTTAACAGATTACATAAATTTTTAACCAAATATTTGAATTTTCAAAATAAAAAAGATCAACTTTGAAACAAAAATAGAATTGCTACATTTTCATTTCAAGAAACTAATTTTCAAATGAAAAAACCAATTTTCTACCTATTTATTGAATTTTCGTGCCAAAGAAAGTACTTTCTATAATAAAATCGAATTTTTAACTCAAAAGTATAAGCTTTCAATACAAAAAATAATTTTCAATCAAAAATTGCAATTTTCAGATTGAAAAAGTGAATTCTAACAAAGTAGTTTGATTTTCAACCAAAAAGACAGCTTTTCAACAAAATAAATATATTTTCAGCTAAATAGTTACATTTTTAACCAACTTTCTGCCAAAAAATATAACTTTTGAACGAAATTTGAACATGCAACCAAATAGTTGAATTTCCAACTAAAAAAGATCAATTTTAAAACACAAATGGAAGAATAGTTCAATTGTGAGTTTAAAAAAATTAATTTTTAGCAAAAAAAAAGTTTCAACAATAGTTAAATTTTCAAGTAAAAATTTAAAAAAATTAAAAATTGCTCGAGTTAGAACATTTAAAATTGCAGTTGATGAGTTTGGAATATTCCATTTTTTAATTAGGTATTTAACTTTGTACATTTTAACTAAAATGTATTAATCTTCTAATACTTATTTAAAAAATAATATATATTTTGTAACTGTTCCAATTTTATTTTGGATAATAACTTCTGTCGGCAGTTTTCACATTTTCAACTTGCTTTAAAATGTTTCATCTTCAAATTTGTTTAAGAGTATTTATTTTTAATGGTCTGAACTTGGAACGTGTACCTTATTTATTCATAAATAATTTATTTAAGTGCTATAATTGCTTTCATTATTATTCAATAATGGGTACAATTTCAAATATCGTATATTTAAAGAGAAAAGGGAAAAAGGGGGAAGGTTTTTGAGAATAGGGGGAAAAAGGGGAATTTCAAGAAAAAAGGGGAAACTAAGAAAAACAAGGGAAGACTTTGCACCCTGATATCAATTTCTCGGAACCGAATATTTTTTGTTTGTTTTAAACAGTTTTTATTCTAATTCAGCATCCCCATATCTCATGAGAAAAATTTTATTTGTTCAAAAAATTTAAATTTAAATCACAATTCAACGTTTGTCTCATCTTATAATACTGATTTCGATTTTGCATTTGATATATTATTACGGTGTTTAAACTATTTTTTATTTATATATCAGTTATGTAAATGAATGTTGCGTTTTAAATAAAGTGAGATGATAGTAAAATAAAAATTCCAAAACTTTCATTCGAAAACATTTTTTCAAGCCTTAATTTTCAATAATACAAAATATGTACTTTTAAAAATTGTAATTCAATTCATTTTATAATAATATACATATAAATTACTAATAATGTATTTACTGTGTGAGTTAATACTTCTAAGCAAAATATTTTTCCCAATCTCCTTACAAAATATTAGAAATCATCAGTAAGAGATTAATTAAAAAAATTTTAAGTAATTATTTATTATAATTTCTTAGCTGGCCACGTTTTTCTCAGAGAAACCGCTTGACCGATAGTTTGTCAGAAAAATCTAAGCGTTCCGTAGCTCACTGGTCTAATGTGTGCGCTAGATTTAGATTTTAGGACAGGTTTTAGGTAGTTAGGTTAGGGTTCGATTCCCCAGCGGGGGCGATTTTTCAAAGCGTTTGAGCGTGCGATCATATGTGTAAGGCTCTGTGCGTGCAATTGTGTAAGAATAATCGTAAATTAAGTGCAGTAATCATATATAAAATAATTTTTTCCTTTTCAAATCGATCGACGTTTCACATCATTTTTGTTGTCGAAAGTTTCGAGCTAATCTATTTATAAATCGCAAATAGAATGCGTGCAGTGCATATATACATATACATATATGCGTTACAATGCGAAATCGGCAAAGTTACTCTTCACAGAAGTAAGTCATACTACACGAAATAGTAACTCTTATTCTCCTGAGTGTGGACGGTTACCAACTGGTGCAGTGCATCCTACTATTTGAAATTGTTCATCCTACTCTTTTAAGAAGTCAGTTCCAATAACCTGGATGCGAAATAGTAATTTTAACAAAATTCACCGACGAAAAGCTGAGGTTCAATTTAAAATAGTTAGAGCTGCTGGTTCACAGAGTTTTTTTAACGATCCACTTTTTTCCGTGTATATTATAAATAAAAATACGTTTCAAGAATAATGTATTAAAAACTAACGATTTTTTATTTATTGCAGTTAATAAAATGCCGAAAGTCAAAAGTGAATTGATCGCATAAACGAACGATATGAAAAAACAGGCGCGGCTCAAGTCCTATTATCTCAGAAGAAGATGAGCTAACCTTACAGAAATGTCTTATCACATGCTGTGAAAAGGGATTTCCGCGTAGGAAAGAAAATTTAAAAACAAGCCTTATTCAGAATTTGGAAATAAGCAATAAAACGAATCCATTTACAAATAGCATTCCTGGTGACGCATAGTACAAAGGTTTTTTAAATCGCCTTACAATAATAGTCTAAAGGACCAGTGAACGTGTCTCAGCAGCTAGTGCTACAGTTGACGAAGGCGATATTCGAAAATGGGTCGCGAATACAGGAGAATTTTTAAAAAACGAGAATTTGACAGAAATTTTGAAGGATTCATCGCGAATTCTAAACGGATATGTAAGTTTTCTGTGTGTTAGTGTTCTCTGTGAGGGTCGAGTTACTCCATCTATTCTCGTTTATACAAACAAAAGAAAAACTTTCCAAATTCAACGAGGCATACTAAACGAGTGGAGATACGGATTGAGTGATAATGGTTGGATGACAGTCGATCTTTTTTAGGATTACAGCGAGCACGTTTTGTATAAAAGTTTAAAGAAACAAAATGTTGAATTGCCAGTAATTCTTTTTGTAGACGGGCATACATCTCACCTGACCTACAAGGTGTGTATTTTACGTAGAAAATCACAGATAATTTTAAATGCATTATATCCAAACGCTACCAGAATTTTACAACCAGCCGACGCGACGGCGACGTTGCAGCTTTTAAGCCTCTGAAACTTTATTGGAAATCAGCAGTTTAGGCATGGAAACTCCTGCATCCAAATGAAGCAGTCAGCAAAGAACATGTCGCTTTGATTCTTGCAGGTGTCATAGAACAGTGATTCAAAAGTGAAATACTTGTCAACGGATTTGCTGCATGTGGATTTTATCCCTGGAATCCAGATGCTGTAGACTACTCGAAATGCTTAGGCAAACAAAGTTCTTCAATGACGAATAAGGTTGTATAGATGTTGAAAGTCAAGGCATTAACAATCACTTGATTTTAAGACTTTGAAAGACATTTTACTACAATTACTATTGAGTGTCGAAGAGAACTTGACGAATGTCTATCAACTAATGGAAATGCAAGAACAGTCTCTACCTACAGTCCTACAACATCTGATCCAGAATTTGGTGGCAAAAGTGGGTCCTATGACAGCAACAAGGACAAGGAGTCAACAGTTAGAATTGCTAATACTTTCTACTGGCTGCAAACACCGAAACGAAAAGGTAAGTGAAACATTGAAAGAATGCCCTACGTCGTGACATCTAATGTGGCTAAGTCAATGTGGAAAAGAAATGTTTTTTTGAAAGAAGAAGCTGCAACGAGAGCAGAGGAACGAGTGAAGTCAAGATTGCCTGATAAAGAACAAAAAGCTGTAGAAGCTCAAGACAACATTCAGAAATGGTTTGGGAAAAAAGAACATAAGGCAAGATTAATTCAAGAAAAAAATATAAACCGATTAGAGGCAAAGCAGGCAAAAGAAAGAGTGAAATTAGAGAAAAGGAAGCATGTTTTAAAGACCATTACCCGAAAACCAAAGCGAAAAGAGGCATCAGAAGAATATAATTCATCGTCATCAGATGAGTCATTTGATGATGATGATAATGAAGACCATAAAAGTAGCAAGAATAATAAGGAAAATGAGGGTGTCATATCAAAAAAGATGAAACTGGACAGAATTCAAGAAAAGCCCATGAAAGAAGTAGAATCAAGTGGAACCAAAAATGACATTTAGCTGAAAATTCCTGTACAGGAACCTCGGAGGATCCTGCACATGTTCTTGTACACAAACCTGCACACGAAAATGTACAGGTAATCTTGGCGCTTCTCGTGCAGGAATTTAGCGACGGAAACCGTACATGATCCTGCAAAGGAATCTGCACCGACAAAGGAACTTTTGAATGATCCTGTACGGGTTCCTGTACAGGTTTCTTTGTAAAGAAAATTGAGGCGCAGGTTCCTGTACAGAAACGTGTATGGGGTCCCTTTCAGAAAGCCATCAAAGAAACCTTTAGAGGGATCATCCTGTACAGAAACACGTATAGGATCCTTTACAGAAAGCCATCGCAAAAACTCATTTCGCTTACAGCTATGAAGTTGCCTTCCTTTTTTCTTCCCTTGAAGATCCCAATTCCTATTGAGAGAGCCAAGACACTAGCGAACCCTCGCGGATTAGTTCCTATGTACCTATTATATACCTATTATTAAACAACTTTTAGACTCTTGTACCGGTGTTCCATAATGCCTATTATGGAAGAGCAAAGAAATGTGTTTTCTTATATTAATATGGCTTATTTTATATTATTTTCTATATTTAATCGAACTAAATAGTACAATGAACTTTTATTTCATTCGTCCATAGAGATAAATAAATTTAATAAAAGTTTTCTTTAAAATTGAGAAACCTAACCTACAAAGGCTAGTTTTCGTGAACGAAGTAGATTAAATTTTATTTTTACTCAAAAATGTTTGTTATAGGGAATGAATTTTTATTTAGGTCGATGAAAAAGAAGAAAAAACCACGAAGGATAAAGTCAAATCTTAAGAAACTTGGTCAAAGTAAAGTGTAAATGAAATATTAGGCTAAGTACCCTTTTCGTTTTTTTTTCTTTTATTGTACTTAATAATAACTTCCCGTGTTTTGTTGAATATTTTTCCTTTTTAGTAGAAAATTAATCTTCTTGGTTGAAAATTCATAATTTTCCTTGAAAATTCAACAGTTTGTTTTAAATTTTCTTTCTCCGTTGACTGAAAAGTATTTTTTTAAATTGAAAAATCAACAATTCTTGGAAATTTGTCTTATTTGGTTGAATGTAACTGTTTTTTATTCAAAATTAAAATCTTTTTCGGTTTAAATTTCAATAATATTACATTGTTTGTTGAGAATACATCTTTTTCAGTTGAAAATTCAACTACTTCGTTAAAAGTGTATCTCTTTTGTTAAAAATTAATTTTTTTCGTTGAAGATTCATAATTTTAATTGAAAATTCATCCTTGATTGAAAATTTAACTACCTTGTTGAAAATATATTTTTCTAATTGAAAATTTAACGATTCCACTTGAAAATTTAACTATTTTGTTGAAAATTAGTTTTCTTGTTTGTTATAAATTAGTTTTTTTAAACAGAAAATGTAACTATTCTATTTTTGTTTAAAAATGTATCTTTTTTGGACGAAAATTCAACTATTTGGTTGATAATTGATCTTTTTTATTTAAAAATTGAACTATTTGGTGGAAATTTTTTGTACGTTGTTGGTATAAAATTCAACTACTCCAGTTAAATAGTCATCATTTTAGTTTAAAATTAATCACATTGGTTGAAAATTGAACTGTTTGATTGAAAATTCGTTTTTTTTTTGTTTAAAGTTAAATTGGTTAACTTACCATTTAGATATTATATTTTTTGTTGAAAATTCATTTCTATTTTTTTGTAAAATTCAACTATTCGTTAAAATGTATCATTTTTCTTTGCAAATTCAACAACTTGTTTGCAAATTCATATATTATGTTGAAAATTCGTATTTTTTTTTAGAAAATTATTCTTCATGGTTGAATATTAATCTTTTTGGTTGAAAATTCAACCATTTATAATTAAATTTATGTTATGAATAATAATAATTTATCATTATCGTTACGTCGCTGGACGTAACAAATTTTTAAAAGATTAGAAACTTTGAATATTTTCGAAAAAATTAGAAATTTTAGATTTTTTGATATTTTAGACATTTTGGAAATTTTATAAATTTCAGAAATTTGGGTAATTTTATAAAATTTGAGACTTTTTCATAATTTCAGAAATTTTAATCATTTTAGAAATGTTAAAAAGTTTAGAAATTTTAATAATTTTTCAAATTTTAATAATTTCTGAAAATCTGAGATATTTTAGACATTTTGGAAATTTCAGAAACTTTGGTACTTTTATATATTTTAATAATTTGAAAAATTTGGAAAATTTTAGAAATTTCCATAATTTTAGGAATAATTTTAGAAATTTAAACATTTTTAATATTTTAGAACTTTTTATAATTTTATAAGTTTAGAACATTTTAGAAATTTTCGAAATTTTGATAATTTAACATTTTTTGAACATTTTAGAAATTTGAATGATTTTAGAAATTTTGAATATTTGATCAAATTCAGAAATATTAGAAATTTTGATAAGTTTAAAAATGTTGAACATTTTAGAAATTTTTGATAATTTTAGAAATTTTATAAAATTTGAACATTTTATAGAATTAAAAAAATTTGATAATTTTGATAATTTTAGCAAATTTGAACCAGTTGAAAATTTAACTATTTTGTTGAAAATTCGTTCTTTTTGTTTGTTATAAATTATTTTTTTTAAACAAAAAATTTAACTGTTCTATTTTTGGTTAAAAATGTATCTTTTTTGGACGAAAATTCAACTATTTGGTTGATAATTTATCTTTTTTATTTAAAAATTGAACTATTTGGTGGAAATTTTTTGTACCTTTTGAGTATAAAATTCAACTATTCCAGTTAAATAGTCATCATTTCAGTTTTAAATTAACCACATTGGTTGAAAATTGAACTGTTTGATTGAAAATCCGTTTTTTTTTGTTGGTAAAAATTTATCATTTTAGTTGAAAATGTATCTGTTTGGTTTAAAATTCAATTATTCCAGTTGAAGATTCATTATTTTATTTGAAAATTTCTCACTTTGATGGAAAATTAAACTAATATTCTCCTCTTTCTAAAAAATTGTTCTTTAGGTGTCGGTAATACCCCTGTTTACCCTATATCTTAAAAAATTTGAAAGGATTTTACGAGATTTAATGGGAGATATATATTGTATATGAGATAAAAAGCAGTTAAACCTTTGATGTAATATTAAAAAAATCGCGTGATACTATTTTTCTACTTTTTTCAAAATTTATACTACTATTGATACTAACTTGAATTATAAAATAAATCCGAGGCCTACTATTTCAACCTAGAAATAGAAATTCAAGCTTGAAATAATTCAAGAAATACAAATCTTAAAATATAATTTTTATTTATAACTACAAATACCAAAATTACAAAAGACCTTTTTTTTAGACCCGTATACTATTAGAAAATTTAATGTCTGTAGAGATAAAAAAATCTCATGAAAGTTTACATCACAACTGTATTCTAAGTGCACAAACTTGACAAATAATTTCTGCCAAATATGTAATAAAATCGGCTTCCGTCGGAATTCATCGAAATCTTCTTTTTACGATTGCGGATTTAGCAAGGTTTCAAACCGATTTAAATGCATCCAATCGGTTTTTAACTTGAATTATTTTCGGCTATTTGAATATTGCTCCCAGTGTAGATTTTGTGGTAATAACGCCTCACAGGGTCCGAATCCGATACTACTTCATCCTCAAAATCACTTAGGCGAATTTTGACTAGTCCTCGTTCAGGAATCACAAATGGGTACAACTTTTCACGTAAGATTGCTCCAATAATGTAGCCATCCTCTACTGCTGCCTTATAAATCCCTCCCAATTCAATATATAGATCTGAAGCACCTTGAACCAGATTAACATTAAGTTCAAGGGGAGCAGGGTGAACGGGGACCGATTTTCTGCGCACAAATAGGAATAATTCTGTAAGAAAAAATAAAAATTGATAACTCCACATTTCAAACAAATATGGGGCATCATTTTTCTAGTGATCCCACCTGAATAAGAAAAGTTCACCGATCGGACTCAAACTTTGGCAAAGTGTAGTCGTACTAGATGGAAATTTATGGTGAAAAAATTTTGTGATTTGGAAAAATATTTAAGGAGAGGGAGGCTGTGCTATTTTTTGGTTTTTTGGGGGTGTCGTCAAATTCAACTGCTTTTAACTCTTTGTAGGACCAATAAAACAAAATTTTGTCTGCCACAGTTTCGGTAGGATTTTTCACGCCGTTTTCGCAGATCATAAGAAAATTTTGAAGAGGTAAATTTATTTGAATTTAAAAAATAAAGGTTAAACATGAATTGAACTTTTTTCGAATTTTCACTATTCGTTTTTTTCAGGCTTAAAAGAAAGCTGATCTTTTGTCTTTGAGGACCTTATGATTAAAAAGTGAGCTTTTTTTGAGAATTGAGTACGGGTGCTCGTCCACCAGAGTACATAACCATTATTTTCTTAAACAAATAGTTGTAATCCCACTTTTTCACCTAGAGAACAAAAAACCTCAGCTTTTTAGTTTAAAGCTTTATTTTTTTCAAAACATGCACAGGTTGTGAAAAATCCTATCGAAACTTTCGAAGACAATATTTTGTTTTATTAATATTGAAAAAGTTACTCCAGCGGACCGCGTGAACGAAACGGTTATGAAATTGTGTGACCGTAAAGTGTCCAGACAGTGACCGTGCGGTTACTAAGCCCGCTAGGCCATATTTCCATCCTTTTTGACATTAATTCATAATTTCACATATAACTTAACAATCTTTTTATCTTTTAAGAAATTATACGTATGTAGTTGTTATTATCCATTTATTAAAAGATTGAGAATTAAAAGCTGTGTCCGGCAATCCGTCGTGCAATATTGTGTGGAGAATTGTCGCACACAGATTTTAATTTGTAATCTTTTGACACATATATACACTACCGGTCAAAATTGTGGGACCACCTACAAAATTTGTATTAAAATCACGCTCGTCTTTAAAAGGCAGTATCTTTAGGCAGTAGCCTAACGATCCTAACGATCTGCCGATCCGCCGCATCAAAAACCTTTCGTGCGTCGCTTAAGAAATAAAGTCCTAACTCGAAAACTAATAAGAAGTTTTGAGTGTTCTTGGTCTTAATTTAAAGCTGAGACCTCAGGCTTCATTTGAGCAAAGTTCCAAATTTTTCCTGTCACTTCCCTAAAGCATGCAGCGAGTTGAATTTGAGAAATGAAAATTCGTCAAAATCTGAAATTACATTGATCTTTCTCACACGCTACCTCGACTTCTATTCAACAAAAGTACTTCAGCAATAGCTCAATCGACGCGAAATTTTATATTCTTTCAAACGATTTTTTCAAAATATTTCTAGCTCAATTTTTCACGGAGATAGACGCTTTTAAAGACGAGCGTGATTTTAATACAAATTTTGTAGGTGGTCCCACAATTTTGACCGGTAGTGTAAGTACAAATAAATAAATATGAATGTGTAAAAAGATGAAAAGAGTGTTAAGTTCTATGCTAAATTGTGAATTAATGTGAAAAAAAGGATAAAAATATGCCATAGCGGGCCCAGCGACCGCACGGCCACTATGAGATCACTTTACGGTCACTACATTTTTCCGAAGTTTGAGTCCGAATCGAGAAGTTTGGTTTTCTAGCTGGGATCACTTCAAAAATAATTTTTTATATATGGGGCATTATTTCTCAAGTTTACCTTCTCAAAATATCAGAGTTCTCCGATTTAAATGAAACTTGGGCAAAATTGTCTCCGCTGGATAGTAGTTTACAGATAAAATATTTTGTCGTTTGGTCAAATAAAGATTAGAAATAAATTTGATTTTGTACATGGAAGGACACATTTATTGAAAGTTTTTTTAAGGTAGAAAAGAAATTTCGGTTATTCGTTAAGAACCTTGAGACTGAAAAGTGAAAAATAATAATTCACTGACGAAAATAAGTTCAAAGTTCTATTTTTACCATTAAAAAATTAAATTTCACTTTTTATTCTCAACGTCCCTAAAGGAAAAAAATCCAACCCGGATAGCACAAAAGTTTTCCTGAACGTTCCTGGAATATTCCTAGGGAAGGTTCGGAGAATTCCGAAAAATTTCCGCGTATCAAGGAAGATTCCCAAGGAAGGTTCAGGAAATATTCTTCAAAAATGTTCGTATTATATAAATTTGATTAATTTAATAAACTAAATTACTCATGAGCATGCCCCGAAACTTCTTTGGGAACCTTTCTGGATACACAGACATTCACTTAGTTTCGGGAACCTCCTTTAAACATTTTTCGGAATTCTTTGAACCTTCCATTGAAATGTTCCAGGAATGTTCAGGAAACTTTTGTGCTATCCGGGAAGCTACCTTTCTATCCCAAAACATTAAAAAAGCTTCAATGAAAAAAGTAAAATTTATTTTTGTCCTTCATTTTTCAAGGTCAAATATTTATTATTTCCCAAAATTAGTATAATTATAACTATATCACTTTTTAAACTCAAAGCTGTTAAAGCGAAAACTTGGAGCTTTCTTTTGAGATAAAAAATTACTTTGTTCTAAAAAATGTCAATTTTTTCTTACTTTCATTTCTAATGGATCAATATTTATTTCACAAAAAATGCTGATGATCAGTGAAAAGGGCGTGAAAAAGCCTATCAAAACTGTATTAGACGAAATTTTTTATCACTATTACAAGAGTTAAAAAACACCGAAATAGACAATATCCAAATAACAACCAATACCTATATCTACTAATATCTACCATCCAATAGCACATCAACTTTGCGCAAGTTTGACTTACATCAGACAACTTATTAAAAATAATATTATTTTAAAAATTCTCTAATACTGTGGGAGGGGTAAGAAGAGAAGTTAGAGGGGGCATTATGGAGCTAGGTCGAATCTAGCTGTATGCAGAGTAAGTGGTAAAGATGAAGGGGAATATGCAGTATAGAGGGTGGAGGGAAAAAGGAGAGGGTAGTCCTGAAGGATTATATGCAAGAAGAAGTGAGGGTTGAGGATAAATATTCGTGAAGTTGGCACAACAATCATAAAATGTCCAACTTTTATTTAATGGAATCGTTAGGTCATCGTTTGGTCATGTGTGAAAACCAAATTTTATCATTTGGACGGAAAAACTAAAAAAGATATTGAGTTTTAAAAATTGGAGTGCTAACTTCACGCTATACGACAAATTTTAATTTTTTTCAAACATTCTTCTACTAATCGTTTGGATGTCGTTTGGTCACATTTGGAAACGCACTTTTGACGTTTGGACGTCGAAATTGGGTGAGTTATCGAATAAAAAAGTCATTAGCACCATACTCGCGAGTGGCGCCTTCTCAAGTAGTTCTCTCTATTGTTTATGTATTATATGTTCATAACTGAAAAGACAAAAATTAGAATCAATAATAAACTGTGTAAACAATTATGTTTGTTAACTTGCATTAGTTATTACCGTACAAAGTGAAAAGTTGACAAAAAGTGGAAAATTTCAGAAAAAGCCGCAACTATCTAGCATTGCTATAGAAGAAGATGTTATAAACAATAGTTTGTTCAGAGAATTATATATATATATATATTACTAAGAGAGAATATTATGAAAAATAATGATCAATTGTTTAAACAATTATGTTTGTAAACTTGAATTAATTAGTTCCTCACTCTAATTGAAAATTCGATAAAAAATTGTAAAATTTTAGAAAAAACTTCAACTTTCTAGCATTATTCTGAGAGAATATTATTATAAATAATAATATATTTCAAAAATCATTTCTGTTAAATTTGAATGATTATTGCCTCGCCCTAATTAAAAAGTTGAAAAAAAGTCGAAAAATTCGGAAAAACCCCGAGTTTTTAAATCTATTCTAAGAGAAAATTGCTGAAAATAATAATAAATTGTTCAAACAATTCATGTAAACTTCTAGTTATCAGTTTATAATAGTATTTTATGTTTATAAAAAATTTGTGTTTTAAAAAACCGCAAAACAATTATAATTAGCGCCAGAAACTCGCTAAACACAATTTTTCACTTATGGCGTTTTTTGGGACCTTATAAAACAGACTTATGGGGGTGATATTTGAAAAATAAGTTTCATTTGTATTCTATATAGCTGATTGTGAGAAGAAATGGCTTGCGGAATCTCTAAATATAATTTGTTTAAAAACAATTTAGGGGGAGGGGGGGAGAGGAATCGAAAAATGTTGAGGGCGATATGCATGCAAATTCGCGAAATTTTGAAGAGTTTAGAAATTTTGATAATTTTTCAAACTTTAATAATTTCTGAAATTTTGAAAATTTCAGATATTTTAGATATTTTGGAAATTTCAGAAATGTTTGTCATTTTATATATTTTGATGATTTAAAAAACTTGGAACATTTTTAAAATTTGGATAATTTTAGGAATAATTTTAGGATTTTAAACATTTTGGAAATTTTGATAATTTTATAAGTTTAGAAAATTTTAGAAATTTTAGAAAATTTGATCATTTTATAAACTTCAAAAATTTTGATAATTTTAGGAATTTTGAACATTTTAGAAGTTTTGAAAATATACGTACATTTAGATAATCCAAAAATTTTCAGAAACCACAGTTTTTGCGCTAAGGGGGACCTGCGTATGAAGTCACTTTTTACTCCTGAAAAGTAGAACTTTAGCCCCGCTTCACAGGAATGAAAAAGGGCCTAAATCATGCATGTCTTCAAAAAATTTGATTTTCTGAAAATCTTTCTTGTCAGGATGTCTGACTCATCATATTCCATTTAAGAACATGGCTTACCAAATAAGGTCACTACTACTTCAGAAGGCACCACTCGCGAGTATGGTGCTAATGATTTTTACATTCTCATCTAGAGAAGGTATTAGATTTGTGTAAAATTTGACCCCCCCCGGTTTTGTCAAATGTCCACGTTTTTAAACCCCCTGAACCCAAAAAACAGGTTTTTACGAATGTGTCTGTCTGTCTGTATGTAAGTCTGTCTGTGAACACGATAACTTTCGAAAGAATTGACCGATTGGACTGGCCTTTGGTATATTCTTCGAGTCTCCTAAACTAAAGGTCAAGTTCGTTAGCCAGCCATTTTGAATAGAAATTCAAAAAGTGAGAGCATTTTGAAAATTTGTTAGACCATTTTTTTTTCAAAATTTGAAAATTATATGAGCGGGTGTTCTTAGTACTCGAAAATTCAAACAATTTTTCCCATGACATTTTTCGATAAAATAAAAATTTCCACAGTTACGGCATTTTCAAAATCCGAAAAAATAAACGAAAATTCACATTTTCAGCCAAACAACGCACGATTCGAAAAAAAGTCTAAACGAGAAAAGTGTTTCTTTTTGCACGCCCTACAAGACTATCATAACGACTTTTTCAATTTTCTTGAAAAATTGAAAATTCACATTTTTATTGCACAAGAAATAACGAAAAATCCAAAAAATCAATTTTAGGGTCAAACTATGCAAGATACGACAAATGATGACTGGACTAAAATTGTGCATTAAAAAAAGATCTACAAATTTGTTATTGGTCACTTTATGATAGGATGTGTAGTTTTCATCCCATTCGTAAAAAATAACATTAACACATTCTCATCAAAACTTTGCTTATTTAAATTATTTTTCATCTCGGGTTTGTTTTTTCACAATATTTCATTGTTTTTACGTTCTCAATACTATTTCTAACTATTAAAACAATAAAATATAATAATAATTCAAACAATTTATTCTGACTGAAAATCTGACTTTTATTTCAGAATGCGTTTTGATCTTTGTTTAATAAAATAATTGCTCTGAAAAAATTCGACTATTACATTTATATTTCAAGAACTATGCTCCAAATAGACGTTTAGAGGTGGGCTGGAATTGCGCAGATGGAAACATATGAACTCCTATCTAATACAACGCTGCTGAAGGCTGGTGACCTTCTCAGCATAAAACATCAACCAATTGCGACTCTCTCGGTTTCCATTTCTTGTCCTCGCCCCCCCCCACCCCCCGTATCAAAAGTTTTGGTGGCACTGACGTTAGAACTGGACTCTCCACTATACGATGAATCACTACTTAACTTGGACATGATTTCGACTGACAAAACAAATTTCGCGCATAAAGGTGGTAGTTGGGTGTACAATCTAAACATGAACAATCCAAACAATAAAGTAGCCTCGGAATATACTGAAACTTTGATTGACGAAATGCATACACACGGTAAACGTAAAGTTCGAGTTTCAGGCGATGAATGGAGACTGGGTGTTTGGAATGCTAGAGGAGTGAATGATCTTAAAGTAAGAGAACTACGAGAAACTATGCATGCTAGGAAACTAGATATTTTATGTGTGCCTGAGACAAAGAAAAAGGGATGCGAAAGTAGAAACATAGGAAATGGGGTGTTGAAAGGCGGTTTTGAAATATGGTCAGGAGTAGATAGGGAATCACATGGTATTCAAGGGGTCGATTTGATTATGAATGAAAAAACAAGATATATGTTCCAAAAACGACTTAAATACTTTCTTTCTCCCCTTTTCAGATAGTTGGAAAAAAATCTTTCTGATTGTAGGATTTATTATAAAGATACGGAAATATACGCTGAAGTAAAGGAATTGCCTTCTTCATTTTAAATGAAATACAACTTTAGTCATTTTTATCTGAAGAACATTGAACATAACATATGGTCGTTGCGAAGCGCGACGACCAAATTGCGTGCAGCAAGCGCGCTCAAACTTTTGGGTTTCCATTATACGATGAACAGAAACGAGCGTGAAGCGCGAGGTTCACATGATGATCAAACCATATATCGAGCGTGAAGCGCGAGTGTCGCGATGAGAATTTGTTCCTTAAGGTCGATAGAACCTTAAGGAAATTAGTTCTTCTTTTTATGTAAAACATAAATTTATTTTTGCTGAAATTATTCATTCCTATCTTGGGAAACATATGTTTTATAACATATGTTTCAGCGTATGTTTGCTTCAAGAAAATAATTTTGAGATGAGCAATTGGTACAATGTCATTTGCCCTTAATATTAACGATATTATATTTACCAATAGGCTTAGGGAAAACCGCCAAGATGAAGAATAGGGTACTGATAATTATCCTCATTTTTCTAAATAAAAAAACTGACTGGTGGAGAATTTTGATTAGAAGGTAACTAATGAATATTCTACACAATCATTCAGTATATTTATGCTTGTGAGGATCTCATTTATCATTCTACATGATTTAATACTTTTGTATGAACAACTGAAGTGAAGATTTATAGTCAGATATTTGTATTTCATAAATATGAAGACGTAAAAACAATGCAGATTGATGGTATTGCGTACACTTTGGAGACTCAAGTGACTATTGACGCAACGGAAATATCAATATTATGCTTGAAGACCTAATAACATGTTGCATCACTAAAGTTAATTACCGGCGCAGATTTTTTCGAAGTCTAGGAGTATTCTTCGTTTATTCAGGTCAATTGTTTCATTATTTTCTACACAATTTTTTGTCTTGAGAAATTACTGAATTTGTTCCAGAGTAGCTGATATGAGAAGAATTCGGTGAATGGTAAATACATTTTCGGTAAAACAACTCGAACTGTTCTAAAATAATTACCGAACTGATAATAAATATGAAAAGTCGGTGCGGTAGAAGTTAAGAATAATAATTACGAACAATTTGAAGAGAAAATATAGGATAGTGCGAAATAGCCTCTAAAAAAATTCAAGACAGTTTATATTTCTTCTGAATAAATGTGTATCATACTGCAATGCTGACTGTGCAACTGTGTTTATTATTTATTGGGTATATTGACTATTCTTATAGAATTTTAGTCTTTCGACGATCAAACAATTAATAAATGTTTCACTGTTTCATGCATTGTTTCATTCCACTTTCGACTTGGCTAAGTCGCGAGTGAGACTTTATTTTATGTATTAAAGCCCAACTCAACAAAAGGGCAACATTAACTAAAGGCTCCCAAGACCTTCGCGGGTCATCACTAAACCGCTTTAAATTTTACAGAATGCTTATAGTGTTTATCTTCATGGTATTTATTTTTTATGTATTAATACATTTGTTTACCTGCAATAATTATAAAATTAAAGGCACTCGTCAGTGAAGTTCTATCCTTATTGTATAAAGCGCCTCTTTCGAAATAATCAATATGTATTCCTTCTACTTCCTGTCGAATTCCAAAAATTTTGAAAGCTCTAAAAACAAAAAAAGTATCTAATAGCATATAAAAATATATTGGACCTCAAGAGATGTTCTTGAAATGAAAGTTGTTAGGAATAAACAGTAATGATACTTTATTTCGCAAATCTTTTGTTCTTCGAAGGTAAAACTCGAGCGCAGTTGCTGCACAGATCTTCAAATTCATAGAGAAAAAGGGAAATATTGAAACAGGATGCTTCATATTTCGACCTGATGACTTCATATGATCCGGTATTTTGATTGAATTGATATGTAAAAGTTTTCTGCACAAGGTATTTGTTAGTCAAGATTTTAAAAATGTATTAGAAGTCTAGACTTTCTATTTGATTTTGGTATAGTAGAACGGGGCGTGGCAGCCAGTGGGGCGAGGCAGCCAATTTCTTCTTATTCCCACAGCGTTAATTGAAATAGCGCGCCTTTGTAATGTAAGGTCGGTTAGGTTAGTCCGCTGTACTTGCCGGAAGTTGAGTATCGCGTCTGTCGCAGTTTGTAAAAAGCAGCGTCATTTGTGAAAAACTACTAGCAGAAGGAACATTTTCGTGATTTACGTTTGTTTATCCTTCGTGTACAGGTTGTGCAAAAAAAAGTTAAGTAAGTATTTTCCGCAGTAGAATTTTGTGGTTAACACGATGGAATGGTTGCTTTTTCGATATTCAAAATAGTTTTTTTTGTTTGACATTTTTGTGGAAAAAAGCACATGTGGGGCGAGGTAGCCAACAAACAGCAGATTATGCCGAAAAGGCTAAAAAGCGAAGAAGAAGGTATAAACTCCTTATGAAACCTCGGACAGCAGCAATGAAGATGACATATTAATTTTTCCCATTTTTTGGGGGGGTTTTCTATTGAGTTCCATTAAATGTCGGAGAAGACATTTAACTTTGTTTTTTATTTTTAAATATCATCTTGGACCTAATGAAGAACTTATACGTTATTATACGTCTGTGTATTAAAACTTTGTGTGCCGCCTAATGACTGCTGAAAAGGTCGGCTGCCTCGCCCCACGTTTTTACAGTTGCTAAAAACATAGCGTCTCTGGAAAACGGTTGGAGAAACTGTAATGGGCAAGCTACGTCAAAATGCCATGATGCAATTTTGTAGCCAAAGAATCAAGCTTTCTAACGACATCATACACTTTTTGATATCATCTCGAATAAGTGCTCTGCAACCCAAATTTTGGCGTCTTGGTTGCCTCGCCCCGTTCTGCTCTACTAGGCAAATATCTGACGTAAAGTAATTTGAACATTCTTTCATTTTTCTATGGCCTCTTTATGAATTAGTTTGAAAATTTTGTCAGAAATTTTTTATCTTTCATCAATGGAACACTATTTTTCTCGTGGCTCAAAATTTGAAAAAGGTTTATTTAAAAAAGGTATTCTATAACCTTTGCTTCAAGATAAAACTTTTTCATCTCATGCAATTTTCAATAAATTTTGATTACAGAGAGCAAGTGTTCCTGCCACATGAGTAGCAGAATTTAGTATTAGTGCCTTCGCTTCTCCTGATGATCCTTTTTCGTTGGAGATCTGCTATACAGCTGGTTCCGATATTTCTTTTGGTTCAGTCTCTCATGCGATTCTGGCTGTGGTCCTTGCTCACGTCTCTGCCCGCCCGACGTCAGAGGATACTTCTGTCGATAATGATGGGGCAGGAACTTCGAGTTTTTTTTAATTTGAACACTCACTATATTGAGTTTTTAGAACCGCCTTCAGATCCTTGGAGGTACTCTCGATTGCTTTTGAAGATGTGAAAATATCGTATAATTTTGTGTTGAACAAAAATTAATCTGCTGTCTTCGAGTTCAAAGTTACCTTCGACAAATCTCAAGATTCGATAAAATAAGACTTTTGCGAATGATTGATTCGTCATGCTGAAGTTCCGCCAATCTGCTTGCTTCGCTTAAACATTCTAAAATTGGTGGATCTTCTATCGTTAATATTATTATACAGGAGGGCAGGGCAATAACTGCCCATCGCACTGCGGTAAATCTATTATACTATACCCTAAAATTTAACTATCTCTTATAAGGTCAGTATTTACCATGAAGACATACACTGATTTGCAGATATCATGAAAGTCTTCTAGTTCGAAAAATCAAGGAATATGAGCCTAAAGAGTTTCATGCTGGATAATTTCCTCAACATAACATCAGTGTGCATAGCGAAAATATTATTCTTGCATAGCATGCGCTCACTGATATCATAGATATCGGTCACCTCAACATGACTAAGGTTTGCCCTACTAGGAGTCTATAGAATTTCGCTGCCGCAATCTTTCTCACGAAAAGGTGCAACGACGGGATATCCAGAATGACATCAAGAGCTGCTGATGGTGTAGTTTTCAAATCACCAGTGATCGCCAAACAATAAACCCTTCATAGGCTTTTCAGTTGTTTTATAGTACTAATTAGTTCAGTCCTTGGCCCCCAGATCGTTCAAGCATATTCTACTATTGGTCTGACTATTATTGTACATAGACAGTAAGTAATTATGGTCAACATGAAGTTTCCAGCTTAATTTAGGGTCAAATATTAATGCTAATTTCTTAGCTGTTTTAGAAAATTCTCCTTCCCTATCGTAGAATTTATGAGTTCTAAGGCCAGGAAGCTTCCTTTTTCTAGTAAAATACATGATGCGTCTTGTTCCGGGTCAGCGGATAAACAACGCGTTGCAACACAATCCCTGCACCATTGCTCTAATATCTTGATAGCTGACTGCATGAGTTCCACTAAGGTGCTCTCATGCTTCCCTGTTACCAAAATCGCTAGTTCATCTACATACCCTTGAGGTTAGACACCTGATTCGTTTAAAACACGAATCAGGTCACCAATGACAAGTGCCCACTGGGTGGATGAAAGAACTCTTCCCTGTGGGTTTCCCCTGGAAACTTTCGTTTTCACTTCAATACCATGTAGTGAAGTATTTACCTTTTTGCTTTTCAAGATTAAGTGCATCCACCTGCTTACCGTGTCACTAACTTCGTATGTTTGAGCAGAACCCTATATGCCTTTAATTGGGGTATTACTAAATGCCCTTCTATGTATAGAAACGCTGCAATTGCTACTTCACTTTTCCGCAATGTGGTATCAATGCGGGAGGTAAAAGCATAGAGAACGTCTACGGTAGATCTGCCTTTTTAAGAGGCAAATTGATTCCTATCGAGAGGTTTTACCGTTAGGATTTCCTCTTTCATGTAAAGATCCACTAATTTTTCTGGTATCTTCAGCATGAACAAGGCCAAGCTGATCGGTCTAAAGGATTTTTCCTCATAGTAGGTAGTCTTACCTGGCTTTTGAATAAAGATTATCTTAACCTCCTTCCATGCTACCGGAGTGTATCCCATTGCTAAGCATGCCCGAAAGATGCCGGCCAATGGACACACCAAGGACTGAAACCTTTTTTGAATCAATGCAGTGAATATTTTATCATCTCCTGCAGCTTTAAATGGTTTGAATTGTTTAAATACCCATATAATTTTAGAATGAGTGACAATACGACTGGTTTAGGTAATTTTGACTTAGGGACCTATTTTGGGAAATAAGAGCCACTAGATTTTCGCTGCTCAGTCAAATGCACGCTGATACTTCCACCCATTCTATAACCATGAACTCTTACCCATCAGGGTCATTCTCACTGCGGCTTAACGTCGTCGCTACCCGCAAGAGTTCTCAGGTCTCCTAACCGTGGCCAGGTCCGAACTTGCCTTTTCCTTGGACAGGAAAAACCAATTTCCCACCGTAAGGAGTAGCCAAGTTCACGCGTTTCATAGAAGAGTCATCTTCTATTATATTTTCCTTTTTCAAAAAAATTGAAGATGCTTTTCCTATAGCTGATAGAAAAGCTTCAATCTTCTATTGTTTTGAAATCATGCCAGAATCTCTTTTAGGAACTGATTCCTGCTTAACCAACTTTACTTCCGGATTTAATTTTGGAGGATCAATCAACAAGCAGTTTTCTGGTAGTGTGTATTTTTTTAATCACATCTTATTGCTGATCATTTTGTAGATTTTGTTTTATGACGTCATCCCAGGGAACAGAAAGCTCCTACTTAATCGCTGGCTTAAGCATTCTTTCCTCGCAAATTCTCTTATCCATGACATTCATCGCTTGATTATCTAAAACTGCTTTACTATTATTTGGTGTGGTTACCAAACTAACATAATATGGAATTTAACATTAAAGTATTGTAGTCTTATATAAATTACAAAAAATAAATAAATAAAAGTCTAGTATTAGATTTAATAATTTTTTTTGAATGCTGAGAATAAACTTTTATTTTTTCTCACCAGGCGGATTAGAGTCCGCTTAGCAAAAGAAATTAAATTTCACATACCTCACACATAGGTGAGACATTTTGCTTTGTATGCTTGTCAAACGATAAAACAAATGAGAATGGTTGTCAGGTCACGAGAAGGCAAGAGCCTTCTCAATATTGTATAGGTCAGAGCTTACATATTAAGCCTTGCTTGTAGAGACGAAAGATCCATTTTTGAGTAACAACTCAATTATCACACAGTTTAAAGCCTGTGGGATATCTACTTGTGAGTCTAAGTACTCTTTGATGAGGGAGAGTATGAATCTGAAAAGTTTGGAGATGTATACCATGCTCGGTCTGCTCTATCTCCTATTTCGCTTTTCTCTCCTAAATTCTATCTGTAATCGATATAGCCGTCTTTACAAATCATTGTCATAGGAACTATCCTCATTCAATAACAGAATTATAAACCTTTTGTGGAAGAGACCGTGTAAACTCCTTGCTATTAGATACTTTTTACATTCTCATCATTTATGATTAAGAAAGGATTAGAATTGTCAGAAATTTCATGCCTCTGTTTTTCAACGGATCTCCACGTTTTGAGACCCCCTGAAGCCGAAAATCAAGTTTTTGATAAACGGACAAATCAAACTTTCGCACACTTCTCTTTGGTCCAAAAAGTTAAAGCATTTTAAAAATTTTTGAGACCATTTTTTCCAAGATGTAGAAATGTCATGTACGACCATTCGTAGTATTCAGAAAGCCAAACATTGTTTCCTCATGACTTTTTTCGATAAAAAGAAAATTATGAGAGTGATAGCATTTACAAAATTTGAAGAATCAATCGAAAATCAAAATTTGAAGCCAAAAAACGGACGATATGATGTGGAAAGAAAAATTGTGCTTTCAAAAAAGGTCTACAAATTTGTTGAAAATCACTTCTTGGTTGGACGCGTAGTTTTTGTTTGATTCGTGAAAAATAACATTGAAAATAAACAAATTAAATTTTTGGAAAAACGGCACAAGTTACGAAAAAAATGAGAAAACAAAAACTGTACACCTAAAACACATCTACAAATTTTTCAGAAATCACTTTTTGATAGGACGCGTAGTTTTCGTTTTAATCGTAAAAAATGACATTACAAATAAACATGAAAAATTTGTGGAAAAACGAGAAAAAGTACGAAAAAAATTAATGGACGAAAGTTGTTCATTGAAAAAAGGGATACACATTCATTATAATTTATTACATTCATCATTTATGGTTGAGAAAGTATTAGAATTGTTCGAAATTTGACACCACAACATTCAAATTGCGAACCAAACGACGCAAAATACGAAAAAAAGTCTTAAAGAGCAACTTTAGCTTTTGAAATGTCCTATAAAATTTCTTCCAACCATTTTTCAATAGCACTTGTCATTTTGGTTTCATTCATCGAAAGTACTATGCAGAAAACCGAAAATTCAAATTTCGAATCAAACTGCGTGAGATAAGGAACAATTGCAGCTTCAAAACGTCCTAAAAAATTTATTCGAATAAGTTTTTGATAAAACTTGTCATTTTGGTTTTATGCATCGGAAATACTATAAGAAAAAGTCGAAAATTCAAATTTTGAGCCAATAAACTACGCAAAATACGGGGAAAAGTTTTTGGAGGAATTTCAGCGTTTAAAAATTCCTACAACATTTCTTTGTGCCATTTTTTGATAGAACTCCTCGTTTTTAATTTATTTTTTGTCCGACTTCCCTTGAAAACGCGCCATTGCATGCACGTGAAGCAGGCGTAATGTGGCCGCTTACAGCCCAGTGACGTTTGCACATGCACAATCCGCCGCCGAGCCGATATGAAACTTTACGCCCGCCAAACAAACACTGCACCACGCAAGTGAGAATATGGAGGAAATTATCTTTATCCTTTAAAAAAATTGTATCGCTGAACCTCACAGTCTCCCTTCTGCAAAGTACGCTATTTCTTCGTTTCACTTATAATCTAAAATTATCAAGTACACCAAACATCTTCTATCTGCTTTACACGCTTGTTTTCAAGGAGGGCCGGACAAAAAGAATCGTGTGTATCAAAAGCGTACGGCTATTTTGCTTCGTGTGACTGCCGCCGTCCTCGCTTCGCTCTGGCGGCAAGTTCGCACTTGTCAAAATAGCCTTCTTCACGCCCTCGATACAAAATGTACTATATCGAAATTAATATAAAAAATAAAAAACTACAATATTGCGCCAAAAGACGCGAGATACGTGAAAAATCTAAAAGAAGACTTGTAGGATATTTTGTTTTATCCATCAAAAATAATATGAAAATAAAAATCCCATTTTTAGCATACACTGTTTGAAATTTCTGTAGGAATTTTCAGAGACGCGCCACTAAAGCTTTATGCAGAAACCGTTTCTAAATTTTCCTAAACTGTAACGGAAATTTCAGCAACGATAACTGCATAACGCTTCAGTCACATGTTTCAGAAAATTCTGTTACAGTTTAGGAATTTTCAGTTACTGTAACTGAAAATTTCAAGAGGTTAAACAATTTTTTCGGTTCATTAATTTTAATATAAAAAAATCTGCCAGCTTCGCGGGCACATTCCCATGGCGCGCTTCGCGCGCGGCTCGCTGCGCTCGCAAGTTTGAGCGCGCCTAGGGCGCGCGACTGTTGGATCTCGGGTCTCGCGCTCGATCATATATTTATCTCGCGCTTCGCCCTCGATTATGTATTCACCTCGCGCTACGCGCTCGGGCGTATTTACATCGCGCTTTACGCTCGGCTCCTCTAGATTTTTGAACTTCGTGTTCGACTTCGATGAAAAGAAAAAGTTTGTTTGCAAATATTATAAAATTATCAAAACCTCTACATATTAAGTGATTGTTAAATTTGTTTTTATTTTAGACTGAAAAGGAACTTTATTTACTCAAGGTTCTATCGACCTTAAGGAACACATTCTCATCCAGACACTCGCGCTTCGCGCTCGATATTTGATTTGAAAATCATTTGAACCGTATGATAGAAACACAAAAGTTTGAGCGCACTTACGGCGTGCGATTTGGTAAATACACTGAACGCGCACTTTGTGCTTCGTGTTATATGTTCTTCATCTACAAATTACTAAATTTGTATTTGATTTCAAATGAAAAGTAATGATATAATTCAGGCGACAAATTTTATTAGTTAACATTTTATTTTAGCTTGTGCCGTTTATCAAAAAAGTTAATTTTTTCATTTTCAATATATTCTTACCACAAAAATTGATTACGGGTTTGTAAGTCTTTTTTGAATGCACAATTTGTGTTCATTTATATGTTTTCGTACCTTGCATTGTTTTTTCAAAAATTGGATTTTTTTTACTGTCAATGTTATTTTCACGAATAAAAAAAACCACGCATCCTATCGAAACGTGAGTCACAATAAATTTGTACCTCTTCCTTGGATGAACAAATTTTGTTTTGGTCATTTTTTCGTAGCTGGTAATATTCGTCTGAAAATTTGATTTTTCTATTTTCAATGCTGTTTTTTACGAATAAACCAAAAACTAGGCGTCATATCAAAAGGTGAATGATAAGAAATTGGTAGATCTTTTTTAGTTGCACAATTTTGGTAAGATGATCTTTTCTGGTATCTTGCATAGTTTGACAGCAAAATGGCTTTTTTGATTTTACATTAATTTTTTGTGCGATCAAAATTTGAATTTTTTATTTTTCAAAAAATTCAAAAAGTTCTTATGAAAATATTATAGGGTGTTCAAAAATCAACGTTTTTCTCCTCTTGACTTTTTTTCATATCGTGCATTTTTCGGCTTAAAATGTTCATTTTCGTTTGTTTTTTGGAATTTTGAAAATGCTATAACTCCAGTAATTTTTTTTTATCACGAAAAGTCATAAGAATATTTTGTTCGTCATTTTGAGTATTACTAATAACCGTACATAGAATTTTCAAATCTTCAAAAAAAGTGGTCTCAAAAATTTTCAAAATGTGCTCACTTTTTGGATTTTCATCCAAAATAGCTGGTTAACGAACTCGTTCTTTATTTTTTGGCCATAAAAAAGTGCGCCGAAGCTCAATCAAATCTGATCATTTTTTCGAAAGTTATCGTGGCTACAGACAGACAGACAGACTACAGACTACAGACAGACAGACACCTTCGTGAAAATCGTTTTTTCTAGCTCAGGGGGTCTCAAAACGTGGAGATTTTATGAAAACCGACTATGTCAAATTTTACATAAAACCAATACCTTCTCATTAGAATGAGAATGTAAATATGTAGTCTATATTTGCCATGAGAATATAAATAGTAAGAGAATATGAGTGAAGTTAATACAAACAACTTCCCATGTGTTTATGTTATAATTGTACGTATACTAATTGCATCAAATATATGATTAAAGTACATATTTTATGATGAGAAGTTTTTTTTTTACATTTGATTCATTGAGTATATTATATAAAATAAATATATAAGTAGTTATTTGCAAAAAAACTTCGCTCGTATATATACTCTTACTATAATTTATATTTTTAAAACAAATAGACACTGCAAATTCATATTAAAATTAATGAATCACACAAAATATCTCTTCCTTGATCTTCGTGGTAAATCAATAAATGAGAGTAATGACAGATAGAACGATTAAAAATTACATACTTAACCTATCTAGCCAGGAGAGCGTGATTTCACGTACATAGCGACGGAGTCACCATGCAATTGAAAACTGGACCAAATCGAATAAAGCCTGGATCAAACTGATTAAAACCTGGATCAAATTCTTTTCAATATTGAATTATTCCACTTCATTTTGCACTTCACTTCCGCCGATTACCAGTGAACCATCATGCTTTGTCTCCGGCGATCGAGATGCAACGAGTGCGCATACAACTGCGTACTTCTTTCGGTTACGACAACTTAAATTTCTGTTACCATTTAGGAATTTTAAGAAACTATTTGTAATTTTCAGATACCGTTTCTGAAGTTTGATGAAAATTTAGTAAATTTACTATAAAAGTTACTGAATTTCGTTTTCAGCAAACTAATTTCGTAAATTTCAGTTACTTCAGTATCTTAATTGTGTCGGAATTTTCCGAACATTTCTAACTGTGTAACTACGCGAGATAAAGAAAAATTTCTCAAGAAAATGTTGTGATTTTTTTTTAAGGTAATTCAGAAAACAAATATAAATTTAAAAATGTCTGTTAAAAATCGAGCGCGTAGCACGAGTATCACGATGAGAATGTGTACCTCAAAGCCTACGCAGCTTTGAGCAATTTAATACTTTAACTATACTCAATTACGTAGAAAATTCAGAATATGAAGACGCATATAAATACTGGGATCTAAAAGAGATTTTTTTGATAACGCTTCATTCAAGCATTCCAAATGCAAAAAATAAATATCCGAGTGCGAAGCGCGAGGTCTCAATATGTCCAAGCGCGAAGCGCGCCGTTACCTATTATCAAGTGCGAAGCGCCAGATCCAACAGACACACGCAGCAAGAAGATTCTTTGTTTTGAAAACTTTTAAAATTGTGGATTTCCTTCAGGAAGTAGGAGGCCTATGTGTTAATCATGAGAGAGAGGAATGTCATACAATTATTTTCTTTGGATATCGAATCTAACAATGTTGTCCATTTTTCCTGTCTAACAGCTCACTAGATACTTGTAGAAAGTGACAGTTTCAATTTTATTCTGGCAAATTTTATATACTTATAGTCTTTGAGATCGACAGCTTCCGAATTTTTATTTTCAAATAATTTATTAAAAAAATACAAATTTCATCTGTTGTAAAATTTCTATTCTCAGCAGATGTCAACTGTTTGGTCCCAACCAATCTACCTGTTTCCTGGAAATTACATGCTCTAGGTGGGGTCCATAGTTTATAGATGTCGAAGCATAACGGATTAAAAATTTTTCAAACAAAAACATTCATTATTTTGCTCTGAAAAATGTTAAAGTCTATTTCCTAATCGCTAAAGTCCTGAACCATAAATTGATAATATAATTTTCTTTGAGAGAAATTTGGTATGTTCATCAGGACTTACAATAACGCTTCTCTTCTTAAGACAAGTCCGATTAGATTTAGTAAGTACCCCCTACAAAAATTTCAACCATAAACGTAAGACTTTCATCTACGACTTCTAGAATATGCAAGTCGTATAACAAGAAATTGCTAATTCATCAAAACAGGTCATAATTCAATGCAACAATATCTAGAAATGTCTTCCTAAAGATTTGAGGCTATGTGGTGATATTTCAAGTAATTGGATAGATTTTTCTTTGGAAAATTTGTAAAAAATCCAGTCAAAAAATAAATTCACTGTCATTTTTCGGTTCTTCCGGTTAACTTGTTCCTCAACTACCCTGAAATGATTCAATTTTAAAAATGTACAATTTCAGAGCAAAAATGTGAAAAATTCGACATTTGAATTTTTGTTTATAAAGTTGACAAATTCACTGTCTTCAACATGGACTGAACAGACAGAATATTCATACTTTTTATAGTCACATTCATTATATTTTCGTTAAGTACGTGAAATATGCCAGTAATTAGATTATGGAAATCATAACTATAAATATTTAATGAAGATATCAATTACGAATAATGGTTTTCCTGACATTTAATTCATATGGACTATGAAATTCATATTCTCATAATTTAGTTAACCATAGTGAAAAATCATCTTGCCGCTATCCTGGAGACCCGTGTTCGATTCCTGCCAGATTCTTTTATAAACCAATTCTTTTTTTTATTTATAATATAATACCTAATCATATCCTGAATAATATATATTTAATTGCGAATGCGTGTAATTATATTTAAGATACAAATATACATCTAATATGCGAGGTTCGTCCGGAAAGTATCTGACCTAGTGATGTACCAGGAGTAAGAGTTAAGTCTGGTGAATAGCGATGATATCTCCTCCAAAGATCTCCCCTTCAGAAGCCACAACCTTCTTCCAGCGATCCTTCCACTTTTGATAGCACTCCTTGCTGCTTCGTCGCATTCTATTTTACTTTCTCTACGTCTTGTAAAGTTTATCCTTTTAGAGGATACTTCAATTTGTGAAAGAGCCAGAAATCATAGGTAGCCAGCTCAGGACTCATGGGGGCTGCCGAAGTTGTGCCACTCCATGTTTCACCAGAAACTGCTGAATAAGATGCGATGGACAAGCACGTGCACAACACCCTCCTGGTTCAAGGAAACAGTGATCATTGCCTTAATGTTGCTCCCACTCCGGTGCGCTTTCTTCTTTCTCGGTGATCCAGGTGTGTTCCACTGCGATGATTGGGCCTTCGTCTCAGGGTCATAGTCATAAACCCATGACTCATCCCCAGTAATGACCTTTTTAAACATGTTTGGGTTCTTCCTGTTTGATTCTAAATTGTCCTGGGCGACTTTCACTCAATAATTCTTTTGGCCTTTCTTCCGTAACCGTGAAACAAATTTTACAGCCACGCGGCTCATCTCCAAATCTTGGCTCAAAAATTTCAAAACAATAGTTTTTGGAATCCCGAAGTCATCCTCTATCTCTTTCACTGTTAAACGACGATTTACATTAATCAAAAATGGCATTTGTTCCACATTTTTAGATATTTAGGCCTTTGCGGGCCTGCTAGAGCGAGGATCACTTTCCAGTGAAGTACGACCACCTTTAAATCGCCTAAAACACTCTTTAGCTTGAGTATCACTCATAAACTCATTACAATATACTTTCAGAATCATAACGATAGTTTCCGAACATAAATGGCCAAATATTTGGAAAAATTTAATGCATACTATTTGTTAGGTGCGTTCCGTCATCATGGAATGCGACGCGTACGTGGTTGAACGTTTACGCAACTGCGTACACTAGTTAACTAAAGATTCGCAGGTGCGCGTCACTTAGTATTCCGGCTCACAGAGGCCCCCTTTAAATAGTAAATATCCGTTTTTCACAACAGCACAAACCTACAAGGTTAGAGCAAAAGGTCGGATACTTTTAGGACATACCTCTTAAGTTATCTCTGCTCTTCCTCTTTCCTTCTGATATACGAAGCAGGCTAAATATAGAAGCTCCTCTGTAAATCGGAATATTATTTTCGTGTTGGTAACGGCGCACAGTGGGCTTTTTTGCAAAATTTACTTTCAAAACCTAATATCT
>CAKNYM010050496.1:0-23168 GCA_932195095.1 Andricus curvator | reverse complement strand
GCAGATTTAGATTCAGCATTAAAAAATCTATGAAATATGATGTCTTCTACTAAACAAAACTTTTTTGTTTGTAATTCTAGTACAATTTTGTAATTTTTGTTAAAAAATGACGGAATTTTCCCGCATTTTCCAGGTTGGGAAATTCGGGAAAACTGTTCTCTATAATTTTCCCCTATTGTGCATTTATTAAGCTTTAATCTCGTTCAAAGAACATCCATTTAGGTCCATTCGTTCGAGAGATATTAGGTTTTGAAAGTAAATTTTGCAAAAAAGCCCACTGTGCGGCGTGGGGACCTTGAAAAAACTGAACGCCAACGTAGTCTCATCGTATTAGACTGTGAAATATCAAGTCTTCCACTTTGTTTTCGGTTGACATTAATTTCGGAAATTCGCAAGATTTCCTTTGAGAAAATTGTTGCCCATGTAAGAATTGTTTCTAAATTATTTTAAATTCCCATAAGAAAAGTTAGACATTATTTAGAAAGAAGTAGGTCCGTAATTGTTACTGATTCTTTTCCATATTCGCCACTGCGGAACAAATTGAGTAATTCATCAAGTATAATTTTTTTCCGTGTAATTAAATTTAAAAAGAAAAACCTGACAAGTGCTCGATATATGGGTCTTAGCGGTTTTGATGAATTTGAAACGAAGCTCTTTTGCATCCGTGTATTTAGGAACCTGGCACAGGCAAGTAGTCAGAATTATAAGCAGTGGCCACTAAAGCCACGATTTATGTTCTCCGAGTTGTTTGGCGAATACGTAATCCGAAATGCAACGAGTAATACAATGCGCTCCATGCACGTTACACGAATGACGCGTTTAAGAAATCGAAAAATTTTGTTTAAATTTTTAAATTTAGGTCATGAGTCAAAAGGGAGGGGTCAGAAGTCAAAGGTCAAATCTAAGGATTTATGGATTTATGAATTATGGGTTAACTGTAGAGAGTCAGATGGTTAGATTTGAATGTAAAATGTGAAGGATTATACAACAATGGCCAAAGGTCAATAATATAAGTGACGGGTTCGGAGTGTCGAAGGAAGGTCGCAAGTCAGAGATCAAAAGCCTTTTTCTGTGCAATTGGTATGTGAAACAAATTTTCTGTGCAATCGAGTATGATTTTTGAGCTACTTTAAAATTGTAGAATTTTAGAATATTGATACAAATGTTGCACAATTGTACGATTTTAAACCGATGGCACGATAACTCTAGAAGTTTACGATCTTGCAGTTGATAATTGCACATTTTCAATTTTTTTAATTATTCTATCATTTGCAAAATTTTACCAATCATACTACAAAGCGTAGTATGATCCTATTTATCTAAAATACATGTTTCAAGGTTAGTTAATAATTGACCTGTTTTATGCGCAATATTTTTAATTTATATCAAACCCTTATATATTTACGGGTGTGATGAAGTAATCCTTTCCGTCATAAAAAAAAAAGAATTTCAGTATACCCATTCCTGGGTATTCACCATTTAGGGGAGACCTGTGTGAGGCCCCCTACTAAGTGACGCGGTCGTGCGAATTTTTAAGGGGGTATTTCATTTTGACCGAGCTTTTTTCAGGCGTTTTTCAAAAATTCATAAAAAATATAATTGTTAATATTTTTGAATGGAAGTTTTTCTATATTTTTAAGCAGATCTTAAACTGAAAAAAATATATGGTTACCAATTGAAAAAAATGATAGGGGGCGCTGTAGCATTAAAAAAAATGTGTCCCGGAAACGACACCCTCACTTGGCTGACATGATTCAGCTGCTCCAGGTCATCCGAAACAAAAAAATCGAAGAGATTCTTAAAACATACGAGTACGGCTATAGCCGGGACTAGAACAAATCAAAAATATTAAAAATTGACAAAATGGCGCCCATTTGAAATTTTGTTTGCGAATTTTGACTTTTTTGGGGGTAGTTTTTGACTTGCTAAAAATTCAAAAATCATTATTTTTTATTTATTCTAGTTCGGGCTATAGCCAAACATCTGCTAAATATATTCTCCAAATTTGAGCTCAATCGGTACAGTGGTTTTGACGGAATCTTGTCAGCCATTTAAAAAATCGTGGTTTGAGAAAAACGACTTGCTCAACATGTAGCGTGACACTAGAAATTCAGACCTAATACTGAAAGTTTTGACTGGACCTTGGATACAAATCTATAAATGCTTTCGGAACATCGTATTGGGGAAGGACAACCTATTTGAGACGAAAAATGTCTCTATTATACACATTTATGACCTGCCTGCCGTCACAGCCGAAGCGGCCCTCCACAGCGTGCGGCTGAGTACTCTCCGCTCTGCGCAGTTGACCCTGCTGCAGCTTCGTGAAAAAGTCCGAACCAAACAAATCCCTTTGCGTACAAGTTCCACATACTATCTACTATCAAAAAATTTAAAAAAAATTACAAATCGATTTTTTTGTCTGGTCAAATAGAAATACCCCCTCAATCGACTAGTGTATGCAATTGCGTAATCGTCGAACCACGTATGTGTCGCATTTCAGGATGACGGACCGCACCAAACAAAAAGAGTGTGCATTATATTTTGTCCAAAACTTGGACATTCATGTTCTGAAACCATTATTATGATTCAGAAAGCGTATGGCCAAAACACCATGAAATATGGAATGAGTGCGAGTTTTAATTAATGAAAATCGTCGTTTAATAGTGAGACATATAGAGGAAGACCACGGGATTCAAAAAACTATTGTTTCGGAAATGTTGAACCAAAATTTGGGGATGAGCCGTGTGATTGCGAAATTAGATACACGGCTGCTGAATGGCAACCAAAAGAATTATTGGGTGGAAGTTGCCACAATTTAAAATTAATTGGAAACAACTGGAAAATGTCCAAAAATGTCATTACTGTGGATGAGTCATGGGTTTATGGCTATGGCACAAAGACAAAGGACCAATATTCACAGCGTAAGACACCTGGATCTCCGAAAGCGAAAAAAGCGCGCCAGAGTCAGATCAACATCAAGGAAATGTTCACTGTTTTCTTCGACCAGAAGGTGCTGTTAACCAAAAATGCAATAAGAAGGAAATCGCCTGATTTGTGAAAAAGTGGCAACTGGGTCCTTCACCATGACAACGCACCTGTCCATCCATCGCAGCTTATTCAGAAATTTCTGGTGAAACATGGCCTTACACAACTTCCGAAGCTCCCAGACAATCCTGACCTGGCTCCTTGTGATTTCTGGCTGTTTCTCAAATTGAAGTACACTACAGTCCCGCTATAGTGGTTCCCGAGACACAGTACAAGGAGGTCGGGGGCGAGAGAGAGGCGCTGTCAAGGTCAGCGGAATTGCGATGCTTACGGTTCGGCGCTATAAGAGGCCACAAGCAAGAAGGAGAAGAAGAACGGTTGGTAGATTCCCGAGATAGTGTAAAGCGAATGAGGGTACCCCCGAAACGGCCACTATAGCGGGACTCTAGTGTATCCTCTAAAAGGAGAACGATTCCAAGGCCTAGAGGAAATAAAACAGATTGCGACGAAGCAGCTGTCAGCTATTCCGGAAGGTGATTTCAAGGGGTTCTTCTGAAAGTAAGAGGATCGCTGCAAGAAGGTTTTGGCTTCCAAAGGGGAGAAATTTGAAGGAGATATCATCGCTTGCGAGTATTTGACAACTCCTTCTTGATGAGAAAAAAAATTTCTAATGTTGTGAAGAATTGAAGGAATACCAGCTTTTTGAATACATTATTATATAGGGTGTTGTAAACTCGTTAAAATTGAGACAAAAACAAATATTTTAAAATAGTATAAGCTAATTCTTTGCCGAATAAGTTCCACAGACTCTTTCCTTTAAACTTTGTGAAAATCTTGTGCGACTTTTAGCGATTTTTGAAGTTATGATTATATTTGTGTCGAACTAACCATAACTTTATTTTTACATGAATAAATAATATAATATAATATAATAATATAAGTTTCAATTAAAATTAGAATTTTAATTATGGTCTTTTCTTTGTTAATTTAGACATGGAATTGAAATGTACACAAATCCCATATTTTGTTGGTAAAAGTACCCAAAATTTTGGATCTGCTATTCTAAATTTTCTATTTTTATTATGAAATTCGCAATTAAATACCCTAAAAACTTTTAATAACATATTTTTTATGGGAATCGCATATCCGTGAAATACATGGTTTATAAATAAATAAAACTTTATATATGAAATCGTAGTGAATCATTCACTATCGGAAAGGACCAACTACGATTCCGGATTGACTAGGGCTTTGGACCAATTTAAATTTTCTAATCGGTACTTTGTCCCTACGTTACTAATTTTTTTTGAACTCCACATTTCGTTGGTGAAAGAGTCCGACATTCTGCATCCGCCATTTCAAATCTCGAATTTTGAATGCATTATTCGTAATCAGGTACAACATACAATAGCTGCGTTAGAATTCTATTTTAATTCGATGTGGACTTTTGGCCCCACTATTGGGATTCTGCCGCAAGGTGAAAATGTACCATTGAATTATTAATCATATAATTGCACTATTATTGTTCCATTATGTGCAATTATTGTAATTCTATTGTGAAAATGTGATAAAAAAATTCAAAAATAAATTTTTATATCATTCTTCCCTAAAGTACTTCAAGTAACTCTGAGAATAAACAGTTTAAAATAAAAAAAATGTAACTGCAGGTATTTATTAGATTTTTGTTTATTTCAAATAAATGGTTGAAGCAGTCTATTTGTACAAAAAATATACAATTCCGAAGAGACCTTCATTTGTGGACACTTGTATTGTAATTTAATTTCATGTTTGTAGAGAGATTAAGATCGTATAAATGTGTACAATGTACATAACAATTTTATTGCAGGTTCACCACCTTGACTCATATTTTTTGTTTTAACATATTAATAAATTTTACATATGGAAAATTTGGCATAAAAAATTTTGATCAGGTAATTTTTATATTTTTTGAAATACAAAAATGTCTTATCTCGGTCCTTAACTCTAATTATTTGGCTACTATAATCAGTATTCCCTGAGCTACTTTCTTTAAAGTAACTCGTAACTATCAGGTTAATTTTTGAAAAAGTAACTCCTTACAAGTTTGAGGCTCTCGACTTCTTACATGTAATAAGCTAAAAGTCAACAATGATTGGAAGAATCGACCCAGTGTAGGTTTTGTAATAAAGACGCCTCACACGGTCCGACTTTTTAACTGGGACATTTATGAAGGTACCTAGTTGAATTTTGACCCGTCCTATATCAGGAATCACAAATGGAAACAACTTTTCATTAATGAGTGGCCCAAGCATATAGCCGTCCTTAATTGCTGCTCTGTAAAGCCCACTGAATTCAAAGTTATGTTCACGATGATCTTGGGACGTGTGCACATCAATTAAAACGGGAGCAGGATAAACTTTATGTCTTCTATGAAAAAAGAGGAATAATTCTGCAAGAAAAAAAGTAAACGGATAATTCCTGATACTTGAAAGGAATATATTTTCATTATATGATGTGTTTAGAAGTGAATACACCTCAAAAATAACATTAATTAAGAAATCTTCACTACTGACGGAGGTGTGGAGAGGCGTAACCAGAGAAGAGGAGGGAAGCGTTTGAGAGGAAGGATTATACAGAGATAGGGGTTGGGAGTATATTAGGAGAGGAGAAAGGGGATTTGTGACAAATAGCTAGGGAAAAAAAGGAAGTGTTAAAGCGTAAGGATCATTAAGGCTTTACCTATAAATATTTGGGTGTAGAAGGGCGGGGACGGAAGTGGGAGATGTAGGTGTAAAACAATAAAGGTAGCAGAGACTATCAGAAAATGTAAATTAAGGGGTAAGGGGTAGTAGAGAGTAGGGTAGAGGGAAGTGACAGGTCTGTGAAGAAGGGCTGAGGTGGAGAATATTTGTGAGGGAGAATAGGGGAGAAGAGAGGGGGTTAAGTTTAGGGAGTTTGGTGATCGCGAAAGGGATAAGTGAAAGGGGAATGCGAGAGAATTTTTTTATATACAATTTTTAATAATAATGATAATTGCACTTAAAATGAAGATATTATATTTACCAATAGGATTAGGGAAAACCGCCAAAATTAAGAATAGAGTACCAATAACTATCCTCATCTTTCTAAATAAAGGAAACTCACGGGAATGTCGACAAGAATGGTACTAATGAATATTCTACAAAAGGTTTCAATATACGTATATACAATATTCATGATCTCATGTTACATTCCACTTGAATAAATACATTTGTAAGACGAATTCGTGAAGCTTATTTAACTGAGATATTTGCATTTCATAAATCTGTTTCTCCCACAACAAGAAATAATCGAGATGGATGGTATTACGTACAACTGAGAATGAATGAAAGACTTTTTATATTTAAAGCTCAATTAATATTATATTAGAAAGTTCATATGTTTCACTATCAAGTTCATTTAGGGACCGTGCATATATTACGTAAACTATTTCGAGTTCGGGGAATAGCGGGGGGGGGGGGGGGAGGTCAACAATTTGTTACTTGTAATTTACCTGAAAATATTAGTAGTACCTATTAATATCACAAGTGCCTAGTAATATTATTAGTACCTAGTAATAGTATAGTATTAAATATACTTCAATATATTATTAAATGTAATAATCATAAATTCACGAAATAATAATAAATTAATGAAAAATGGGGGTTCATCCCCAAATTACCTTAGGTGCTTTTTTGACCCCCCCCCCCACCATATAAAATACTGTGAGATTTGATCCGATCCCCCACACTCCCCCAAGAAATATTACTAAGATTCAATAAACTTAAGGAACGAACAGACATATAAAATATTAACCTTCTTTTCATTTTTTCACTTAAATACGAACCCAATAAGAAAATGAAACAATTTTCAGTTGAAAGTTCATTATTTTCGTTTATAACGTATACTATTAAATTTCTGATTCAATATTCATTCTTTTTGGTTAACCATGTAATTATTTGGTTCCAACTTCAATTATTTTATCGAATGGTCAAAAATTTGTATTTTTTGCTTTGAAAATTCTACAGTTCGATTACATTTTTTTCTCTTTTTTGGTTTGCAAAGTCATCTCTTTTCGTAGAAATTTCATCTTTTATGGTTGCAACTGCAACTGTCTGCTTAAAAATTAATCTGTTTTGATAGAAAATTATTTTGTTTGTTTGTTAAAAATTGACATCGTAGAGTAGATTTGAGCTTTCTTGTAGAAAATTCTTATTCTCTGCTCGAAAATTCAACAGCTTAATAAAAAGATAAACAATCTGGTTGAAAATGCAACAATTTCGTCAAAATTTAAACTACTTTGTTGAAAATTCATATTATTTAGTTGAAGATTCATTTTTATGTTTTTTTAAAAAACTTGTTCTCGGGTGAACCCGGTTTTTCATCATAGCCACGGACTAAGTCAAGTGACTGATGAGATGAGGATGTTATAAAAGTTAATTTAATACAATGTCTGAAATCTTCTGCGATAATGTTGTAGGTAAAAAATTAGGAGCATAGTGTAGTTTGGAGTTCGTATTTCACCGCTGTTATCCATACACAGCGGCCGCGAGCGTTGGAGGTGACGACAGTCGCCTCTGGATGCTTTCTCAGAGCTACCATCTGCCACTCCACAGGTTTTTAGTTACTTGCTTCCTGATGGTCTGGGAAATTTCTCACAATGCGACAGTTGTTCAATAAAACCTCCTTCTGAGCTGCTGCCAGTACCCTACTGACTCCTAAATGTTCAAGATGTTCATTGCAACTTCCGTGCACATTGCCTGTAGCCGAAATCAGAATAGGATGAATAGATGCATGTTTCACATTCCTCCATATTGTCTTTACTTCATGCCTTAGCTCGCTATACTTATGGATCTTGGTTGTATAGGTTGCCTGCAAATTTCGGTTAAGTGGACAAGCAATATCGATGATGTAGACTCTTCCACCTTTTCTTTCTCGCATCACGATGTTAAGTCAATTGGCTCGGATGTAATGATATATAAAAAGAATCTACAGAAAGGCATCCATTCTGTTAAGAGTCCTAGGTTTAGGGCAAGTTGTTGATGTGTAATGCCCGCCACATCATTATGTCTATGCTTATATTCTGTTTGAGCCATTACGCGACAACTATCAATAATGTGCTCGATGGATTTGTTGGTATCTCAATGTAATCATCACCTAACAACGACGTCTTGATGTAACACGTGTTTGCGATAATTTCTGGTGCTGACAACCCTGTCCTGAATCGCAATGACGAATCCTTCCGTTTCTGGATACAGGACGCCCATTCTCAGCCAAATATTGGATGCCGCACTAGCCACTTTATATTGTTCTAACGTTTTGAGGTTCTCGTCGTGGATGGCTTTCTGTCTCCATTGCATTCTAATTCCTCTATGGGTTCTGCCCTGATATTTAAGGCCTCCTCTGAGGACAAATTCAAGGGCGTGTAGTCAAGATCCGCTTTACAGATGGTGCTGTAAAGCGTAACATCTCGCTTGCTGTTAAAATAGTCTCGAAACTGTATAAATTGTGAATCACAGAGTTTCCTGACATCACAATACCCCTACCCCCTCTATGTCGTGGTGGAACTACCCTTTCAATCGCCGAATTACTGTGGTGCATTCGGTACTTCGTCATTTCTACGCGGAAGATTCTGTTTAATCGTTCAAGGTCGGTGTCCGACCATTTGATGAGCCTAAAGGAGTACGTGAGGACAGGGATGGCATAGGTGGCCCTTAGATTCGAGAATACCCAGGTATTTATATGACTCGCCCTCAGACATTGCCTCGATGTCATTCTCGAAATCGTTCTCTAGCTCTGCGGTCCCTAATTCTCCTCTGGTTAAATGCATTGTTCTGCATTTACCTAGTCCGAACTCCATGTGGATATCATTGGAAAACTGCTTTGTGACATCGATCACTTGCTTCAGTTTCTGGTCCGAACTAGCGTATAGCTTCAGGTCATCCATGTATAGAAGATGGGTCACTTGATGACCATCCTCATTATCATGTATTCGGAACCCATGAGACATGCTATTTAGAGTTTTTCTCAGTGGGTTCAACGCTAAACAGAACCATAATGGACTGAAGGAGTCTCCTTGGAATACACCCGTCGTAATGCGCATTGATATAGTTATCCTTGATTGTCCATGATCAAAATACTTGATTCTTGTACCCCAAAGCATCATCGCACGACTAAGGAAGTCAATGATGCGTGGGCAAATTTTGTATACTTTCAAGACTTCAAGCAAATAGTCGTAGTTTGTGTTGCGTTCAAATGCATAGGTATAACCTTGCTGTTCAGGTGTTCTATTAGTGCACGCAGATCATTTGTGATGTTCATCTTGGGCAGAAAATGCCTTTGTGTTGGTTCTACATGTCTGAACTCTAGTAAAGCATGACTAAAATTCCTTTCAAGGTGCTGTAGTTTTTCTGGGATTTCGCTGTTCAGATCATTGTTATTAATGTCCGGATGTGGTCCTAGTGGATCCGGTACTTGATGTTCATTATCCTTAGCACCTATGCCTTCAGCTTCAATCAGGTCTTCGTTGTCCACATCTTCCAAGGGAAGTTCATCAAAAACAAGCGGTTGTTCCACTTCCATTTCGATAGCAACTATTTCAACAGCTGAAAGCAATCTGTTTACAGATATCGAGCGTTTTTGATCTGCTAGATTCTGCTTATTTATTCTTGTGGCTAGTTCGGGGTACTTAGGTAAGAAGAGTCGATGATATTCTCTCTTACACTATGCCCATTTTGCTTTGCCAAAAAATTGAAGCGCATTAAATCTCTGTTCATATGGTATGTCCTTTTTAATCGCCTTCTTGGTTGTTGAACCTCTGCTTCTGGCTCTGGTTGTATTAGGCCATCTACCTCTGGAGGATGTGGTGGTGCTGGATCATCACCAGGTTGAGAAAGAACATCAATTGCCACTGCTTGTTAGTGTGACGCGGCTTCCTCTAACTGCTGTTAATTGCCGTTGTTTTTTCACTCCAAATCAACCTGCTGTTTAATCTCCATTGCTCAATGTTCTGAGATGTGTAGATTAGTCCTGATGACCTTCACCTTAGCGATAAGATCTCTTAGTGCGACTTTCTCTATTTGAGGATACTTTGCAGCAAATTTCGTTCTAAAATTGTATCCTTTTTCGCGTAGGGTTTCAAACTTCGCACTTTCATAATAAAGAAGCACCAGTTACTCATTCATTGTGGTATCCCACTTGATGCTCTCCCACGGTATTTCTGTTGAGTTGGTTGGCTGTGAATAGCTAACGCTAACCAAAGCATCCTCAGCAGGCACAGTTGATGTTTCACGGCTTGCCGTATGTTGCAGATGTTCTTGCTGGCCAGCTGTTTGATTAGTGAGGTCTGGCTGACCTTCTCGCAGCTCACCATTAGTTGAAGATTCATTATTATTATTTTTATTATTTTCATTATTTCACTCAAAATTTTCTTTATTTTCTTGAAAATTTAACTATTTTGATGAAAATGCGTCCTTTTAAAAAAAAAATCAGATTTTTGAATTGAAAAATTAACTCCATCGTTTTTGGTTGAAACTTGATCTTTTTATCTGTTGTAGATTTTATTTCCGTGGTTAAGCATTTAACTGTTTTGTTAAATATTTATTATTTTGTTCATAATTAATTTTTTAACCAAAAATGTAACTATTCCATTTTTGATTATAAATTTATATATCTGATGGAAAATTTTCATTCTGGGTGGAATATTAACCTATTTGGTTGAAAAATTTAACTATTTTCTTTGAAAATTCGTTTTTTTTTGGTCAAAAATTAATTGTTTTATATGAAAACTTAAGCATTTGGGAGAAAAATCTTATATATTTTTTTGAAGATTCGTCTTTCTGAGATTTTGGGCGGAAAATGAATCCGGTTTGATTTGAAAATTCATCTTTTCGGTTGAAGATTCAAGTATTTTGTTAAAAAATCAGTTTTATTTTGCTAAAATCATTTGGTTTAAGCTTATCATTTTTAGTTGAAAATTTGACTATTTTGTTAAAAATTCATCTATCTTGATAGAAAATTAATTTTATTCTAAAAAATTCACCTTTTCTGGTTGAAAGTTCTTTAAAAGGTTTAAAAGTTATCTAAAACATTTGACGGTTATATCTAAAACTTAAGTATTCTGTTAAAATCTCGTATTTGTTCTTCGAATTGACCAGGTTGAAAATTAGTTTGTTATTGTTCAAAAGAAGTTTTTCAAGCTGAAAATTTAACTATTGCATTTTTGGTTGAAAACTTATTTTTTTTCTATTAAAAAATGCAATCATTTGTTTAAAAATTCTTGTATTTGGTCAAAAATTCATCTTTCGGTAGAAAATTAATCTTCTTGGTTGACAATTACATTTTTGTATAGTAACAATTCGTCCTTTTTATTGAAAATTCATCTTTTGTAGTAAGTCATCATTCTAGTTAAAAATTGAACGAGTTGGTGGTAAATTATTTGATTGAAAATGCATCTTTGTACATGAAAACTCAAGTATTTGAATGAAAACTAAAATATTTTGTTAAACATTTAATTATTCTGTTAAAAATAAACTATTTGGTTCAAGTCATCCTTTTATCAAAAATTCAACTGTTTGATTAATAGTTCGCCCTGTTGGATTGAAAATTTATTTTTTAATGTTAGATCTGTCTTCTTCATTGGTAGAAAATTAACTTTTATGTGAAAAATTCAGATGTCTCCGAAAAAATTGTCTTTATGGCTTGAAAATTGAACTATGTGTTTAGAAGTTAATCTATTTCGTTGAAAAAATCATCTCTTTCTCTTAGAAGTTTAATTATTTGGTTGTTAATTTAACTGTTTGTTTAAAAATTAATTTTTTGTTGTTGAAAATTTATCTGTTTTTTTTTTAAAGATAATCGGTTTTGGATTAAAATCCAAACATTTTGTTGAAAATGAAATATATTTCGACATTTCGATGGCATCTCATATTGAATTCAATATGGTATCTGCACATTAACTTCATTGACAAGAATTTATTCTCCTGTTATTCCTCTATTTTCGTAGAAAATCAGTTCGATTCCTCTGTTTTAAGAGCATTTGCAGAATTTTATTAATTTGGGTGGCAGGGGGGGGGCAAAAGTAGCCTAAAATTGGTAACGTCGTTTATGGACGGCCCCTAATCCGCCTCGTGTGGAAAAATTGTATCGCAGTCTGGTGTAAGATCTGGCTTTATCTACACTGTCTAGTCTGGAAATTCTAATCTGGCTCAGGTCTAGCGCTAGACTTGAGCAGTTCTGACTTTAACTAGACCATCTAGTCTATAAGGTCTAGTCTGGCCCAGAATTGGCGTTGCTCAGCCATCCAAGAACAATTAAAGATCTAAGTTGATAACTAAGTCTAAGTTTAAAATGATAGAAAATACGAAATTCACACTATCAAACCAAGATCAGCTAAAACACTGGTAGTGAGAAATGTTTTTTTATTCCAAGTTATAACACAAAAATAAAGGGAGTCCAGCAAGCGGCTGACCAGCTACAAACTAGTGGCTAGTCAGCCCATAACTAGCGGTTGACCATACGGCCTGGCCTGGGGCTAGCCAAAAAAATATTACACTTTTGGGCAGGCCCAGACCACACAATCTGGCTAGTGTCAAGACTGGAAACTAGATGGTCTGGTCTAGGCCGGGCCAGCGCCAGAAGCTTTTTCTACACGGGACTATGTATACGTCTATTTTGGGGAATTCTTATTGAGATTTCAAAAATCTGGTCAGGAGCCTAAGGTGATTTTTCTCTACAACTGGTTAATATTAAGGATCATACACAGAATTTTTAAAATGCCTCGGAATTTTTGATGATGACGTTGAGGATGAAAATTTACAGCAGGTTCTTGTTGAGTTTTTATCAAAATTGGATGCTTTGTGGTACATTTTTCATAAGAGGAATTTATTATTAACAGAAAACGCAGATATACATAATTTTCGTTTTAAAATTTATCTACGCTGCCAGTATGATTCCAGATGTTTAAAATTAATATTTTCGTTCTATTTTAGGTGTAAAATAATTTTGAAAGAAAACTTCAGTTCGTATTTTAAAGTTCCATTTAACAAAAATTCATAATTCAAATTTCACAACTTTTTGGCAGCGGCCAACGTATAGACTTTATAAAAATGTTTTTTTTGTTTTCATTTCAAAAACGAGTGACGATAGTCGCTACTGTCCTTTCAGTTCTGCCATGTCTGCTCTAAAGTTGAATTATTCACGAATTTCCGCAAAACGAATATTTTCTCGCCTGATCTTCTTGCGGAACTGACTATTTAGAGAATCGTTCTTCAATATTGGTACAATCTCGTTGGCATTGTCGCCATTTATATGAATTTTAACTCTTCCAAAGTTATCACGATCTTCAAATCTAGGGTCTATAAGCGGAAGCAAGTATCTAAATACGACGATTCCAATTATATACTTGTGATCCTCACTTATTCCGACCTTGCAAAATCCTGCTCGTAAATTATATCTTCGACCTGTATATGTTAAACTTTCGTAATGATGAACATTAAGTTGAATGACATTAGGATGAACCTTGTTGCTTGTGAAATTCCAAGTTGAGTCTGCGAAAAGAAAGTATGAGTAGTAAAATAATTATTGTGTTAAGTATTAAATTAAGTAAATAAATTACAGTTTTCATTTAAAATTATGATAGTTGCTTGTGATTTTCCTTGATATTTACAACTTATTTGAAATCAAAAGAGCAGATTGCAAAACGACTGCTATAATATCATTTAAGCTTGAAATATGACGTTCAAATTAAACTTGTTAAAAAAGGTAACGAAAAGGTGAACATTCCAGCAAAAAAGCCTCGAGGTTAGTTTTGTATTTCTTTAATACATTTGATGATCGTCCAATCAGCAGAAACTATCAGTAAAGAAAATTATATGTTATAGTTAGTATACTGTCTATTGTTACGGAATTTTCCGTAATACTGGCCTAAGCTAGTGACTACTATCGGTTCACGATACGAAGGCCCCACCAAAAATGCTGCACATTTTTGTAATTACTCGTAAGAAAAAAATCGCATAAAAACGCAGCTTATACTATGATGAAGCTCACTGTATTGCGCTTAAGACAAGTCCCCATTTGTCTATGTACAGAAATTGGTTTGGAAAATATATTTCGCGAAAAGTTAAAAACCGTGGTTTTTTCGCGTCATTCTGTCCTTGCTTGACTTTCGATGACGACATCTTTGAAATGAAAAGTGTAAAAAATTTGAAGAAAATCATATAGATACTTTCATATTTTTACTATACATACGTGAAAACAAAATTGCAATATATTAATAACAATTAATGTAAAATGAATTTAAACATGACTATGCTATCTCTGGTAATATACGTAGTAGAGCGTTATGTTTTGGCTGAAACTGCTTGGAAAATTGCAACAAATGCAATCGAATAATCATTAGGAAACCTATTAATTAATACCAAATAATCCTGGAAGACCGACAAATGGTAGTATGGGTGTGAGGACACAGCAGAATACCATAGCTGACAGGTCTGTTCATTGAAAAAAGGTAGCTACTGCACGAAAAGTTGCCATTGGAAATCTTTTTCCTCTATTCAGAACTTGATGAATGAGCAGACCACCTGAGGTGACCCTTTAGCTATGGTATCCCATAGCCATAGTCTCCTCACACCCACACTACCATTCTTCGGTCTTCCAGGATTATTTGTTATCAATTAATAGGCTTTAAGATTTTGCTATTCCTAATTTTTATTCGATTGTATTTGTCGAAATTTTCCAATCCATTTAAGACAAAATATAACTCTCTACTACGTATATTACGAGAGATAGCATAGTCATGTTCAAATGCATTTTACGTTAATTGTTATTAATATATTACAATTTTGTTCTCACGTATGTATAGTCAAAATAGGAATGCATCTATATGATTTTTTTTCAAATTTTTTATATTTTTCAGTTCAAAAATGTCGTCATCGAAAGTCAAGTAAGGATAGAGTGATGCGAAAAAAGCACGGTTTTCATATTTTCGCGAAGGATATTTTCAACACCAATTTTTGTACATAAACAAATGGGGACTTGTCTTAAGCGCAATAAAGTAAGCTTTATCATGGTATAAGGTGTGTTTTTATGCAATTTTTTTATTGCGAGTAAATTACAAAAATGTGCAGCTGTTTTGGAGGGGCCTTCCTATCATGAACGGATAGTAGGGTGGTGCCTTCAGTGGCTCTGCACTGAGGGCAGTCTGCATGGTGGTGCAACTACACAGATAAATTACCTAAAGAAATGTAAAAATGTTAAATTTCAAATAAAAATATTATCATCTGAGGTCTCGGAATTACGGCACTACTGATACTTTTTGACACTTTTTTTAACGATGCAACAATTTTACCACAATTGAAAAAAAATGGCAACTAGTATATACTCCCGTTAACTATCAGTCTGGTGGGGTTATAGTGAAACGATCACCAGTCTACGCCTGAGAGTAGGCTAAACAAACACGCAGGGGACACCCGATACAGCGGTAGCCATCTGACAGGCGGGAATAATTCCTTACAATAACGCAGTGTTCACAGATTGTGGGAGCTGGCGGCCCCCACCACGACTCCCGTGTGGGAGCAACACAAGTAAACGCCGCGTGTCGGTGTGTCCCCACTCCGTCACTTGATTCCACGCTCCGCGGCAACGAACATTTGTCGGTTCGGATGATTTCACTGTGTCCTTCGTGCTCTTTCGTTTTATTTCGGTGGCGGCTTCGGATCAGCCACGAAGATGGGTTCGGCGTTGAAGCCAGGATTGCCGAGGATGCACGATTCTTAGATTGTAATTTCTCATTCTCGGCGTCCGGGCTATTTTCAAGATTTTTCAGCTTTTTCAGATTTGGAGGATTCGGAGGTTAGAGTCGACTTTTGTTTACAAACAAAGTTTGACGAATTACAAATGAAATGCTTCACTTTTAAGTTCAAAAATGAATTTTCAACAACAACAAAAAACAATTTTTAAAAAAGTTAAATTTTCGTCGAAAGAAATGAATTTGCTACTAAAAAATGATTTTAGCCAAAAAGGAAATAGTTCAATTTTCAGTTAAAATAATATTTTTGAAGCAAAAAAGGAGGTTTGAACAAATTACTTCCATTGTAAACCAAAAATAATAAATTTCCAACATAAAAAAACTGAACTTTCAAACAAGAAGATAAATTTTCTACTAAAAAGACGAATTTTCAACTTAAAAAATAATTTTTAACCAAAAAAAGTATTTTTAACAAAGTATAGTTGAATTTTTAATCAAAGAAATGAATTTTTAACCTAAATTAATTAATTTGTAAAGAAGGAGAATAATTTTGTAAAAAAAAGGTGAATTTTCAAACACATGGTTGAATTTTCAACTAAAAAGATCAATTTTGAAGAATAGAAAAACGAATTTTTAAAAAATTAGTTAAAATTTCTACCGAAAAATGATTTTTCAACCAAAAAGATTAATTGTTAAGCATCAAGATTAATTTTGAACCAAAAGAGACGAATTTTAAATAAAATACATGAATTTTCATCCGAATTGTTGATTTATAAACTGAAAAAGGTGAATTTTGAACCAAAAATGGACAAGTTAAATTTTCAGTTGATCAAGTTTTAACGAAAAAAAACTGATTTTCATCAAAATAGTTTATTTTAACTCAAAAAATAATTTAAATTAAAAGCCGTTAAATTCATCTAAAAAGACGAATTTTCAACAAATCATGTAATTTCTCAAATGAAAAGGATCAGTTTTTAACCAAAAATAAAAGAAAAACAAACAAAAGACAAATTTTCACCGAAAAATTGAATATTTGATATTCCAGCCAAAAAAGATTTCAATATTAATACTTCACTTTTAAGTTCAAAAGTTAATTTTTAACAACAAAAAAAAAACAAGTTATTATAATAAAATAGTTAAATTTTATTCGAAAGAAATGAATTTGCAACTAAAAAAAATTTGTTACCAAAAATGAAATAGTTCAATTTTCAGTTGAAAAAATATTTTTGAAGCGAAAAAGGAGGTTTGAACAAAATACTTAAATTTTAAACCAAAAATAATGAATTTGCAGCCAAACAGATTAATTTTCAAACAAGAAGATTAATTTTCGACCAGAAAGTCGAGGTTTCAACTAAAAAATTAATTTTTAACAAAAAAAAATATTTTATAACAAAGTAGTTAAATTTTTAACCAAATAAATGAATTTTTAACTAAAGTAAATGAATTCACAAAAAATAAGAATAATTTTCTAAAAAATAGTCAATTTCCAAACACATAGTTGAATTTTCAACTAAAAAGGTCAATTTTCAAGAAAATAAAAACGAATTTTGATAAATTAGTTAAATTTTCAACCGAAAAATGATTTTTCAACCAAAAAGATTAATTTTTAAGCATCAAGATTAATTTTCAACCAAAAAAGATGAATTTTTAATAGAATACGTGACTTTTCATCCGAACGGTTCATTTTTAAACTGAAAGAGGTGAATTTTTAACCAAAACGGACTCTTGAAAATTGACTTATTTTTTAGAAAATTATTCTCCTTGCTTGAAAACTCATTTATTTTGATTAAAAACTCATTTCTTGCTTGAAAATGTAACTGCTTTGTTAAGAATTTAACTACTTTGTAACAAATTTAACTACTTTGTTACAAATTCAACTACTTTGTTAAAAATATTTTGTTGTTGTTAAATATTAATCTTTTAGTTGAAAACTCGACATTTTGGTAGAAAATGAATCTTATTCTTTGAAAACTCACCTTTTTGGTTGAAAATTCATTATTTTTGGTTAAAAATTTAAGTATCTCGTTTAAGCCTCCCTTTTCTTGGTTCAAAATTATTTTTTTGACTGAAAAGTGACCTATTTCATTTTTGGTTACATATTTTTTTTTAGTTGAAAATTCATTTCTTTCAGTTAAAATTGAACTATTTTATTGAATTTTTTTTTAAATATTTAAACTTAAGAATTAAGTATTTCATTTAAAGTTTGTCTTTTTCGTTTAAATTCAACAGTTTTTTATTTATTATTAAAATCTTTTTTGGTTGGAATATCAACTATTTAATGTTTCGTTGAAAATTCATCTTTTTTGGTTCACAGTTATACTACTTTGTTAAAAAGTAATTTTTTCGGTTGAAGATTCGTCACTTTAGTTGAAAATTCATCTCTATGGCTGAAGATGCTACTATTTTATCAAGAAATTCGCTTTTTTAGTTGAAAATTAATTTTTTTAACAGAAAATTTAACTATTCCACTTTAGGTTGAAAATGTTTTCTTTTTTAGTTGAAAATAAACTTTTTTGTTGAAAATAGTATATATTGTTGGAAATTAAAGTTTTTTATCTGAAAATTTCACTATTCCATTTTTGGTTGAAAATTAATTTTTTTAGTTGCAAATTTTGTTGAAAATTCGTTTTTTTTAGTAGAAAATGTACATTTTTTAGTTAGAACTTGAAATATTTAGTTAGAAGTTTATGTATTTTGTTGAAAATTTGTCTTTCTAGTATAAATAACTTGATCCTTCATGTCTGAAAACTCATCTTTTTGGTTGAAAATTGAACTATTTCAGTTTTGGTTCAAAATTTATCTTTATTAGTTGAAAATTCTACTATTTATTAAAAAAACTAGAGAATGTTATCAAAACACGTACTTTAAATTTTTTTCAATAGACAATAAATAATCTTATGTTTGTAAAATTCAGCACTGCCTAAGAAAAAGTTACTAGCACATTTCTGTTTGAACACAATACTTAAATTTTCAACCAAAAATGGAATAATGCAATTTTCAGATACAAAAATGGAATTTTCAACATTATAGTTAAATTTGCAATAAAAAAAGTACATTTCCAACTAGAAAACATTTTCAACCAAAAATGGAACAGTTAAGTTTTCTGCTAAAAAAATTAATTTTCAACTAAAATAATGAATCTTCAACCAAAAAGATGAATTTTCAAACAAGATTAATTATCTACCAAAAAGTCGAATTTTCAAATAAAAAATTAATTTCTAACAAAAGAAAAATATTTTTTAGTTAAATTTTTAACCAAAGAAATGAATTTTTACCAAAATAAATGAATTTACAAACAAGAGGAATAATTTTCTAACAAAAAAGTTTATTTTCAAACATATAGTTGAATTTTCAACTAAAAAGATCAATTTTCAAGAAAAGAAAAACGAATTTTTATAAATTAAATAAATTTTCAACCGAAAAATGTTTTTTTTTAACGAAAAAAAAAGATTTTCACCAAAATAATTTATTTTAAACCAAAGAGATGAATCTTCAACAAACAAAGTAAAATGTAATAGTTGATATTCCAACCAAAAAATATTTTCAACAAAGTAGTTAAATTTTTAACGAAAGAAATGGATTTTTAACCTAAATAAATGAATTTTGAAACAAGAAGAATAATAAAATTTTGTAAAAAAGTCAATTTTCAAAAACCCATTGTTAAATTCTCAACCGGAAAATGATTTTTCAACCAAAAAGATTAATTTTCAACGAAGAGACGAATTTTCAATAACCTACATGAATTTTCATCCAAATAGTTGATTTTTAAACTAAAAAAGGCGAATTTTTAACAAAAAAATGACAAATTAAATTTCCAGTTAATCAATTTTTAACGAAAAAAACTGATTTTCATCAAATAGTTTATTTTAACTCAAAAAATATTTTTAATTAAAAGCCATTGAATTCCGCTAAAAAGGACGAATTTTCAATAAATCATGTAATTTGAACAAATAAACAAGATCAATTTTTAACCAAAAATAAAAACAAAACAAATAAAAGACAAATTTTCAACGAAAAATTGAATATTTGATATTCCAACCAAAAAAGATTTCAATATTAACAGAAAAACAGTTAAATTCAAACAAAAAAGACGAATTTTAAATGAAAGACTTAATTTTTAGGTTCAAAAATTAATTTACAAAAAAAAAAAAAAAAAAAATTCATGATAAAACAGCAAAAAAGGAGGTTTGAACAAAATACTTACATTTTAAACCAAAAATAATGAATTTTCAAAAAAAAAATTGATTTTCAAGCAAGAAGATTAATTAATTATCTACTAAAAAGTTGAATTTTCAACTAAAAAATTAATTTTTCTATAATTCGCGAAAAAGTGCCAGTTTTTCCACCTGTTTTTGGTGTAAAAAGTTACCGATTTTTGCTCGATGACGTGGCGCATGCGCAGTGCCGACCTTTCCGGGCAACAGTGACAAAAGTGGACAGATGCAGTGGAAAAAGTAAATGGACAGTGATAAAAGTGAGGCACAGTGGAAAAAGTAAATGTTATTTCGGCTGGGTTCGTGCTGCCTCGGGTGGACTCGTGCGTCGTGCGCAGCCAACTTCATTCTATTTTCCGACTGTCGTCCCTAACCTAAAAGCAATTTCCTGAAAAGTCTCGAGTTGTGTATTTTGTATGTACTTTTGTCACTTGGCAAAAGCAAAAAAACACCGTCAGTTTCTCCGAAAATACTGTGCTTGGTTTTTTTCACGAAAAATCGGAAGTTTTGAAGCCCTCAACTTTATGGGCCAACTATTCAATTGTGAGAACCAGCTTATTATTACTGCCATATTATTGCCATGGTTTTGATAATTGCCATTGTCATTGTTGCGTCAATCGACAAAAAATCGCCTTCTTTTTACACAAAAAACAGGTAAACAAAAACTAGCACTTTTTAACAAATTATAGAAAAAGTATCGTGTCCCACACATTGAAAAAGCGACGATTTAAAACTCGTGTGATAGCCACCCTCGCTCCGCTCGGGTAGCTAACTTCACACTCGTTTTAAATCTCTCGCTTTTTCAACTTGTAGCACAATATACTATTGTAACAAAAAAAAAAAAATACTTTTAACAAAGTTGTTAAATTTTTAACCAAATAAATTAATTTTTAACCAAAGTAAATGAATTAACAAAAATAAGAATAATTTTCTAAAAAAATAGTCAATTTCCAAACACAAAGTTGAATTTTCAACTAAAAAGATCAATTTTCATTTTTCAACTAAAAGAGGTGAATTTGTAACCAAAAACGGACTCTTGAAAATTGACTTCTTTTTTAGAAAATTATTTTTCTTGCTTTAAAAATTAATTTATTTTGGTTAAAAACTTATTTCTTTGGTTAAAAATTAAACTGCTTTGTTAAATATTTAATACTTTGTTACAAATTTAATTACTTTATTAAAAAAAATTTTGTTGTTAAAAATTATTTTTTTAGTAGAAAACTCGACTTTTTGGTAGAAAATTAATCTTCTTCTTTGCAAATTCACCTTTTTGGTTGAAAATTCATTATTTTTGGTTGAAAATTTAAGTATCTCGTTTAAACTTCCTTTTTCTAGGTTCAAAATTATTATTATGTTTTTTTTTTGACTTAAAAGTGAACTTTATTTTTGGTTACAAATTTTTTTTTTATCTGAAAAATCATTTCTTTCGGTTACTATTGAAGTATTTTATTGAATTCTTTAAAATTAATTTTGAAGCTTAAGAATTAAGTATTTCATTTAAAGTTCGTCTTTTTTGTTTAAATTCAACTGTTTTTTATTTATAATTAAAATCTTTTTTGGTTGGAATATCAACTATTCAATGTTTCGTTGAAAATTCATCTTTTTTGGTTCACAGTTATACTACTTTGTTAAAAAGTAATTTTTTCGGTTGAAGATTCGTTACTTTAGTTGAAAATTCATCTCTATGGCTGAAGATGCTACTATTTTATCAAGAAATTCGCTTTTTTAGTTGAGAATTAATTTTTTTAACAGACAATTTAACTATTCCACTTGAGGTTGGAAATGTTTACTTTTTTAGTTGAAAATTAACTTTTTGGTTGAAAATTGTATAGATTGTTGGAAATTCGAGTTTTTTATCTTAAAATTTCACTATTCCATTTTTGGTTGAAAATTAATTTTTTTTAGTTAAAAATTCATTATCTTTTAGAAAAAAATTTACCTTTTTTAGTTAGAACTTCAAATATTTAGTTGGAACTTTATGTATTTTGTTGAAAATTTGTCTTTCTAGTAGAAATAACTCATGGACAAAAATAAAAAAGAGGAAAGAAAAATAAGAAGCTAACCGACCAAATCCCCTTAAATTTGGTTGGTTGCCTTCTTATTTTTCTTTCCTCTTTTTTATTTTTGTCCATAGAAAAAAAGAAATTTTTTTTTTAATGATCAAGTATTTATAGTTAAATCAAACTAAATAATTGATGTTCAACTAAAAAAGCGAATTTTTCGATAGAATAGTAGCATCTTCAGCCATAGAGATGAATTTTCAACTAAAGTAATGAATCTTCAACCGAAAAAATTACTTTTTAACAAAGTAGTGTAACTTTCAACAAAAAAAGATGAATTTTGAACAAAAAATTGAATATTTCATATTCTAACCAAAACAGATTTTAATAATAAATAAAAAACAGTTAAATTTAAACAAAAAAGACGAAATTTACATTATATACTCAATTATATAATTCGTCTCTTTTGGTTGAAAATTAATCTTGATGCTTAACAATTAATCTTTTTGGTTTAAAAAAACGCATTTTTCGGTTGAAAATTTAACTAATTTATAAAAATTCGTTTTTCTTTTATTGAAAATTGATCTTTTTAGTTGACAATTCAACTATGTGTTTGGAAATTGACTATTTTTCTTAGAAAATTATTCTTATTTTTTGTAAATTCATTTACTTTGGTTAAAAATTCATTTATTTGGTTAAAAATTTAACTACTTTGTTAAAAATATTTTTTTATGTTAAAAATTTATTTTCTTGTTGAAAACTCGACTTTTTAGTAGAAAATTAATCTTCTTGTTTGAAAATTCATTTTTGCTGTTGAAAATTCATTATTTTTGGTTTAAAATTTAAGTATTTTGTTCATATCTCCTTTTTCGTTTAAAAAATATTTTTTCAACTGAAAATTGAACTATTTCATGTTTTTTTACCATTTTTTTTTTGTTTAGTTTCAAATTCATTTCTTTCGTTGAAAATTGAACGGTTTGATTGAAAACCTGTTTTTTTTTGTTGAAAATTAATTTTTGAACTTAAAAATTAAGTCTTTTATTTAAAATTCGTCTTTTTTGTTTGAATTGAACTGTTTTTCACTTAATATTGAAATCTTTTTTGGTTAAAAAATTATTTTTTAAGTTGCAAATTCGTCTTTTTAGTACAAAATTAATCTTCTTGATTGAAAATTCAGTTGTTTTTTTCTGTTGGAAATTCATTATTTTTGGTTTAAAATGGAATTAT
>CAKNYM010050495.1:170740-192644 GCA_932195095.1 Andricus curvator | reverse complement strand
TTCCCTAAAAAATAATAATCTTTTTCAATTAACAAATATCACTAATGGTATGAGTATTGCTAATATCATGTAAATTACATTAAATTGAATTAATTTTCATTAAAATTACATGAATTAAATAAATAAAAAGAAACAGGAACATGAGTTTGAAAAGTGTTGAAAGTGTCTATTTTTGTCTTTTGTTAGAGGAAAATCTCCCTCTGTTTAGAAGCAAATTTATTTGATACCGATGATGTGCGAAGATCTCACAAAATGAGAACAAATAATTAATAAATACACCCATAGTGAATACACACATAGTACTTCGCTGCAGTATTTTTTCTTAAAACTGACTCTAATGAAATGCAAATATCTCACGACTTCGAATGATAACACCTATAATATATGTGATAACGACTGTAAAATGTAGCTATTATATAATGAAGTGACTCACTAGAATATTCAGTAACTTTTTTAATAAACAAATTCTTCATTAAAACATTGTTCAGTTTTTTCTCCAATCAAAAAGATGAGGACTGCTCCTACTCTAATCCTATCTTTGGCGGTTATTCTGAGTTCTATTGGTGAATATAATAATATAATATATGTACAACTTTAAGTAAAGTTTTTGAAGCCGAACTGTGTGACAACTGTGCATGTGCAAAGATATTTCATTCTCAACTGTGAACGTCGAAATTTAGAGGGGCAAATATGGTATCTTTTAAAGACATGAAAATATCCAAAGGATATCTTAAGGATGTCAAGTTACCATCTGTGCATGTGGACGTGTGAGTTGTATATTTTATTGTTTTAAGTTAGACGTGCACAGTTGGAAGTTTACCATCTTTACTCTTTAACTCTAACTTTTTAAATTTTTAAACCTAAATTATCTGGTTAACGAACTCGTTCTTTATTTTTAGGCCTCAAAAAAGTGTACCAAAGCACAATCCAATCTGATAAATATTTCGAAAGTTATCATGTGTACACGATATTACAGACTACAGACTACAGACAGACAGACATACAGACAGACAGACACTTTCGTAAAAATCGTTTCTTCTGACTCCGGGGGTCTCAAAACGTGGAGATTTGATGAAAATCGACTAGGTCAAATTTGACATAAAACCAATACCTTCTCATTAGGATGAGAATGTAAAAATGTAAAACTTCAATACAATATTGTTTGTGATCCGTAGTAGGATCGAAATGTTGAAGGTAAATTATAATTATATCAAAGATTCAATGAGTTATAGTTCTCAAAGCTTCAATTTTCCTTCGATGCCCTGTGTTTTTTTCAAACAAATAGAAAAAGGTGTCTTTTTAATCGCTAATGAAAATATTTGAGGAGGAAAATTCGTATAGGCTATTAATAATTCACTTACAATAATTTTCAAATATAGGCGAGGCTACTCTATATTAGATATAGGAAAAGATTCCTCAACGTTCAATGGTATCAGTTTGCAATAATGAAGAAACATTTTCATATTCTAATAAAGACTAGTTCTTTCAAAAATTATTTATTCGATCATAATAAAGACTATCCAGTTAACAATTTATACAGAAAAAAATAGCACGAAATTAGTCAATTAGCTTTGTTGAACTTTTAATCGCCGCCAAGTACAATAACCAACAAAAGATACCGCAAATCGATTTTCTTGAGAGATCGACGGGTTTTTAACGTTTTTTAGAAATTGACAACACTTTCATTAGTTAAATATTTTTTAAGGATTTTGTAAAAGAGATAAATGATCTTTCATTTTTGTTTACGTTTATAGCCAATTCTGTGTTACTGATTAGCACCAAACTTTTATTAGACATGCATAGTATTCCTCTATATTGCTATCTTTTAGGAATTTATGATATACTTATTTGCTTAATGAATTTTAGTGTTTTACGTAATTAGAAAATTTTGGGTTTCATTTGCGCACGGCGACAGCAGAATCCTTTGGACCGATTAACGTACAATTTTAACTGTAGGTATACGATAATATTTATCAGCGTTGTTTTTTAGGATTTTGCAAAATATTAATTTCTTTAACAAATTTGTAATATTTTATTTAAAAAAATGGAATTTGTTATCTTTGCGCACGGCTATAGCAAAATCAATTAATCTAATTGACGTAAAATCTTGACTAATAGGTATGCGGTTCCATTCTCTAGTGGTATTTTGTCCGGATTTTATCATTTCTTTAATAGTTTACAATTTTTTGTATATTTTATCATAAAAATGGAACTTTTCACTTGAATTCTTATAAATGCACTCAATTCTACTTAATTCACTGGATTTTTTTGAATTTTTAAAATGAAATTGACAAAATGATCAAAGGATCAAAGTATTTATTTCAAATTCCTTAGTATTTTCAAGATCTTTAAAAAATGCCAAAAGATTTTAAATATTTCAGGTTATCTAAACAAAATTCAAGAGTTTTTAAATTTTGCAAGGGATTTCAAAAGAAATCAAAGGATATGGAATGTTTTAGGAAGTTTTAAAAGATTCGCAGAACTTTTTTTATTTATTTCAATAGTTTGAAGAGATTTCAAAGATTTTGAAATATTTTAGAGTATTTAAAAAGATTTTAAGGCATTTTTAAGAGATTTCCAAGGGTTTTAATAATGTTAAGGGGTTTGAAAACATTTTCATGCGTTTCAAAGAATTTCGAAAGATGTAAATGGATTTTACAGGACCTGTAAGGTTATAGGATGTTTTAAAAGATTCCAAGAGATTTTATAAGATTTCTATGATTTTATGAAGTTTTAAGTGTTCTCAACGTATTTTAATAAATTTTCCAGTATTTCAAGAAGTATCAGCAGTTTTCATGTAATTTCACAGGATTTTATAATATTTTAATGAATTTCAAAGAATTTATTCACAAGAAGTGAGGGATTTCGTAGGATTTCAAGAGATTTTCAAATGTTTTTCGCAATTCATTTGGAATTTGCGCTGAATTCTTATTAATTTATCCTGAATTCTTTTGAATCCTTTTGAATTCTTCTACATTCACATAATTTTACTCAATATAGTGGATTTTGAAAAAGCTTTTTTTTTAATTCATCTTGAAGTCTTTTTAACTCATCTTGAATGCTTAGGAATTTCATCAAATTCTTTACAATTCTCTTCAATTTTTCTAAACTCATTTCAGACTTACTCAATTCAATGAATTTTTACGTATTTTTGAGTTGTTTTGAATTCACTTGATTGTTTTTCAAGTTCAGTTTGATTTTTCAAGAATTTCATCGAATTCTTCTCGTTTCCCTGAAATTTCTCTAGATTAACTCAAATATTATTGTAATCAATGAAATTTTTCCGATATTAAACATTTCTTCCAATTCATTTGAATTCAACTTGAATTGTTTTGTAGTCATTAATCACTTCCTTGGTTAGAAATTAGTAGAGTTTCCAAGATTTGAAATTACTTTTTGGAATTCACCCTGAATTCTTATTAATTTACCCTGAATTTCAGTATACATGAATTCTTCTAAATTTACGCATTTCTACTTAATTCAATGGATTTTTTTGAATTTTCAAAAGTTGTTATTTAATTGATCCTGAAGCCTCTTGACCTCACCTTGAATTCTTAGGCATTTCATCAAATTCTTCTGAATTCCCTTGAATTTTTCTGAGATCATTTCAAAGTTACTGAATTCAATAAAGATTTTTTACATTTTTAAATTGTTTGCAATATGAGATTTATTTTAATTCTCCTTGAACTTCTATGAATTTCTTCGAATTCTTCTCGTTTACCTCAAATTCCTCTAAATTCATTCCAATTTTACAGAAATCAAAGACATTTTTTTCATTTAAAAAATGTATCCAATACATTTGAATTCTTTTGAATTTAACTTTAATTGTTTTGAAGTCTTATGAATTTATCCTAAATTTGTTACCCTTTGAGCGCAAAATAAGTACCCTATGAGCGTGACAAAAAGTACCCTTTGATCCCTGTATTTTATCCCATAGGTACTGTGAGGCCTGATTGCATTACGCCTGGAATAAAGTTTGCAAAATTCTTAGATGTTATTTTTTACAACACAGTGTTTATGAAATATATTTTCAATAAGTTGAAGTTATTTTTCACAATTTTCATTAAATTAAAATTGAATATAAATAAATTTAATCGATATATCATCAACAGTACATTACATAACATCAGTACATGTAGGTTTATGATTGAATATAGTTACAAAAACATTTTTTTGTAATTTATTTAACCAATTATATTATCAGATATTATTAGAGTTCCCTTGTCCTAATTGACAAATTTATCATAAAAAATGTCACCAGTAAAAAATATCTTTACAAATAAAAAATGCTAAAAAAATAATATAAATGAAAAAACAAAAAAAATAAAATATACTACAAGCGACATTTATTTGTTTTTATATTTTTTAATGTTTAGGTGCCGTTCGAAAATAACGTCACGATCCACTGGTGGAGCGATCAGAGATTTTTCCCTAATTATTTTGTATTTTCTGAGATTTCCTACTTCTCCGGATCAATAGAAAATGGTTAAGAAAATTTTGAATTTCAACGTGGAGTTAAAATTCGAATTTTCCTGTTTTGGCCTGTGAATCACTCTGGCTCAGAAAATTATTTCGTCGGTTGGAAATTCAAATTTTTCTATATTGACCTATACATTATTTTAATAACACTGACAGAACTTGTGTGTAAAAAGAAAACTTTTTTAGTCACAAAAGACATCACTCTACAATAAACAAATTTAAAAAACAATCAAAACACTGCAACTTAAAGTTTAACGGACGGAAGGACAATATTTTGAAGCCACGCACTTTATCATTATAGATATCTTAATTCAATTTTTATAAGTTTACTACGATTTTGTACAGACTATTAATAGAATGATGAAAATTTTTAACATAAAGAAATAAAATAAATAGTCGCTATGAAAATGATATAAAAAATTGCGGAAGTTCCTTACTTCAGCCAGTGTTATCAATTCGAAAGAGCAAAAAGAAGTGAATAATTATTTTCAGAAAGTGGTAACTGATACCGTATTATCACTGCTCGGTGATACTATATCATATTATTTTCCTGGCTGTATTACCTCTAACACCTAAATATATTTGTTTCTACTTTAAAAATATATATTCAAGAAGGAGTTCATGCAACAGTTTTTTACAATTTTTTTTGTAATAAATTTTCATTTACATATATGAAGAAAAGTGTATTATAGAGTTAGAGAGACCTTAAAATTAAAAGTGGTGAAAATAATGAAAGCTTTAATAAGTTCCCTGGTTCCATGGTAGTTCGTGAATCCAATAAACAGTTTTTTTAATTAATATAGCTATTGAACAGTTTTGAATAGTGAGAGTTCGAAATTAATCTTATACTACACATAAGAATATTATCAGTTGAGGATGTTTTTTAATAACTCTTCAAGTATTAATCTCTTGAATACATTGTAACTAAATGGATATCTGAGAAAAATGGACACGAATATTTCATTATTAAGCGATCTCATATCTATTTGAAAAAAAAAATTGTAAAATTGTTCCATGAGAACAAAATATAGATTTTTAAATTAATGCTTTTTTCAAAAGCTTACTCTTCTACTTAAAGTTTTTTCATAATAATAAGGACTTTAAAAATTTTATTGATTTTTAGTAAATAAATAATAGGTGAGTACTGAGTAATTAAAAAATCAGGAATACGGAAATGTATAATCACAAACTCATTGGCAAACCAATAAGGAAATTTCCCGTTGATTCGTATATTGAAATAAAGTCTTCAATTCCATCAGCATTTTGTTTTGTTCTAGGTACTGCTAATCAAAGAAATGATAAGTGAAATGAAGTTGAAATCAATCACGGATATCAAAACTCTCAGTTATGAAAACACATTAAAATTAAAATTAAGGATGCACCCCGCCAGAGCGCCAGCCACCTTCGCTCAGAAATTGAAATAGTAAAAACATTTTCATCAGTCTGCATGTGGTCGGATGATAGGTGTTGGGTCACAAGGTTGAAATGATTGTGATAGCTACTCAGTATAAGAGGTCTCGACGGGCCAGCATTAATCATATACAAAATTGTATCACAATGAGTGTCAGTGTGGTTTTCCTAGCCCTTGTGGCTCTTGGAGCCGCTGCAGACCGTCCAGGAACTGAGCAAGCTGGTAACTGTATTTTTTCTATCTATCCGAAAAACCAAAAACTTTTATGGAAAAATTAGTTTATTTCAAACCTATAATTTCCTTAAACTAAATTACTTATTATATTTCTAAGCTACCACCAGCAATTCCAACCAACATTTCTGCTACCACTATTTCCCACAATAAACTCACTAATTGCATCAATATTGCCAGTGCAAAAAAATGTTTTCTACCAGCAACCTAGTCCTTCGCTGAAATTAGCATTGGTATCATGAATAGTTACCACGAAGTTTTTAAGCCAATTTTTACTACCAACAAGTTCTCATATGAACGCGTAGCATCTACAAAGCACTGATCCCATGAATCTTTCCAGCTATTTTAATTAATTTTAAATAACTAATATCGAATTTTTGACCAAATTATTGTTACCACTGAAGTTCCTATCAAAAGTTCAACAGGAATTGAAGTATTCAATGGTGTATCAAATCTTGTAGTTGTCATTTCAAATGGCGCCAGGCATTTTTGCGTACTCTAATATTTTCAAAGTTGCCACATATTAATTTCGAACAGAATTGTTTCGACAACTAAGTTACTTAAGAACCGTTTATACAGAAAATCACATTTTAACACATTTAACACATTTTAATATTCAAAGCTAATACACATCTTCCAGTTTTTACGACTGTAATTTTAACAATGTTACACCATGAACTTCTCTAAGGAAATTTCTTCCCTCAACTAAAATTTCCACTGGTACGATTAACGCCAAATTCCTTAGCCAAAAATAAATCAGGAACAAAATAGTTCTTTTCACCTAGTTTTCTGACAGGTTTCGCTTTGGTTGACGCCACCAAGTTTTCAAACAAAACTCCGCCTTTTCATTGAAATGTTCGATGTTCTCATCAATATTTTCTGATGGTTAAATTGTTTTAAAGTAATTTCGAAAAAATTCGCAATAAAATTATTGTTACCATCAACCTCCCAATTGAAAATCCAGTTCCTAATTCATCAAGTTTCTTCAAGAATCCTTAAAATATGTAATGAAAGTTTACTTTTTAGCTGACCGAACCCTCTTGACGAAACAGATGCACGTCATCCACCTTTTGGACAATATCTCTGGAGAAATCCCTAATGAGCATATTTTGAGCATCGGTAAAACCTATGACATCGAATCCAACCTTCAGGCCTATGAGAATCCCAACCTCGTGAAACTTCTCGCCACGGCTGTCAAGACCGGAAATGTCCAACCCAAGCGTACCGCATTTTCCCTCACAGTCAGCGGACTTCGCAAGGAAGTTGTTATCCTCACCAGAATCTTACTTGGTGCTAAGGACTGGGAAACTTTCCTCAAAACTGCGGCTTGGGCTCGCGTTCACTTGAACGAATGTCAATTCGTCGTGGTCAGTATATTCTTATTTATAAGAAAATCACTAAGAAAACTTCCTCAGATTTGATTAAAATTCATTATTTTCTCTGTAAAACAGGCTCTGGTATCTGCTGTCCTTCAACGTACGGACACCGAAGGCATCATTCTCTCACCTCTTTATGAAATCATACCCCAAAGCTTCTTCGATGCTAGAGTGATTCAAGAAGTACAGAATATTAAACAGACCGGAATAAAAAATCTGAGCGGTGATAAGGACATCATAATACCAATCAACCATACTTCTCACTTACCCGCTGGTGAACACAAAATTGCTTATTTCACTGAGGACATTGGTCTTAACACTTGGTGTACATGGATTGAACAAGCTGGATCGATGATACTTGAACTCGTGAGTTTCTTATTCGATTATGATGACATCCTAACTTTTGTACCATCACGAATCATGAAGATGGTTTAGGAATATTTTACCCTTTACATCTCATACTTTTTCCTATATTCTAGGACATACTCCAAAAAAAATCTGGATCAGGAATTCACGGTCGCGTATCTGAGACCGAAACATCAATCGGTCATGGAGCTCAATGGATCTACCTTCAGCAACAGCTTCTGGCTCGCTACAACCTTGAACGTCTTGGAAATGGTCTTGGGCCCATACCAGAATTGAACCTGAAACAAGTCGACATTCCTTTGAAAACACATCTCCGCTACACAAATGGTCTTGAAATGCCTGGTCGCCCTGAAGGTCCCATTGACGTCACTGTCATGCTTCCAGAATTGACGAAATTGGTCCGTACATTGGAGAAGAGAATCATTGACGCTATTGAGGCCGGACACATCATTACACCCGAAGGTTCCATGTTGTCTTTGTACCAGCCCCATGGTTTGAACATCCTTGGTAACTTGATCGAGGGATCTGGTAGAAGCATCAACCCAAGATACTATGGCAGCCTACTCCGAGCATCTAAAGTCCTTCTTGGCGGAACTCCCGAATTCAGCAACATCTGGGAATATACTCCATCTGCTTTGGAACTTAGCAACGTTGCTGCTCGTGATCCAGCGCTATATGTCCTTTTGAAACAGATCAACAAACTTGTCTTGAAGTACCAGGAATCTCTCCCATCCTACCAATACAACGATATCGTTCTCCCTGGTGTTCAGATCGAGAAGGTTCATTGCAGCCAGCTGGTGACCTACTTCCAGGACTACATTGTAAACCTTGACAACGCTGGAATTGTCGGTGTTAACGAGAAAATGCAACAGCAACATCAACAGCAACCAGGAAAAATTAGCATCAAGGGCCTTCTGAAAAGACTCGACCACAAACCGTACGATATTGAAATTGTCGCTCAAAGTCAGAAAACGATTTATAACGCTGTTGTTCGTGTATACCTTGGGCCCAAATTCGACCATAAAGGACTCCCAATTGACGTCAACACCAACAGAATGGACTTTGTTGAACTGGACCAATGGGTCGTTGATCGTAAGTTTTGTTTCGATAACTAACTCATGACCAAGATTCTTGTTGTTCTTGGTTGTATTACTAATAACATGCATATTTTTTTATTAGTCATTACTGGGCAGAACGTTATCACCAGAAACTCTCAGCTTTCATCCATCCAGAGCATGGACCTTCCATCAGTCGACCAAATATTAGCAAAGGTTGAAGAAGCAATGGAAGCCAAGAGCCCACTCTACATGCTGCAGGTAATGTTTGACCTCACAATGCGAGTGAATTGTAATAAGTGAATATAAAATTATACTAAGGAATTTTGAAAGACTACTTTAAAAATGGTTATCAATGGTTTATTCGATCCGGAATTTTCTTTCAGCCACAACGTCTCTTCAGCTTCCCAGGCAGGCTTTCCCTCCCCAAGGGTACGTACGGTGGATTTCCTCTGCAACTCTTAGTTGTCATCTCTGCTGGACAACAGCCTATTCACTATGGACCAGTCATCCCAGATGATGTCAACTCCTTCCACAGCAACCAATGGGAAGTTGTGAGCGCCGGACAATACGAACAAATCGTTGACCAGCCAGCCAAGGGTGAAGGACTCGTCAGCGTCGATGTTGTTCCTGACTTAGAAGAAATGGGCATTGGAATGAACCAAGGTAATTAACTATGAATAATAGTAGCTTTTTATGAGTAGATTTTGTAACTCTAAAATCTATAAAATCTTTTCCTATCAATTTCAGAAAATATTGATCGTGACTCATTTACATTGAACCCTGATAAGATTTTATAGTTTTGAAACAATATGATAATAATTCATTTTTCTACTAGGTAAATGGAAGTGGACCAACCTCTACAACAAATACCAGGGTTACTACTCGCAGCCTCAATGGTTCCACCTCCGAAAATCTGTGGATGTTGGACAAGGAGTTGAAGAAGGTTTAGGAGCTGGTGGACGTTCTATACACGGAATTGGTGAACAAGGAATTGTTGGGGGAAAAGTTGTCGACAGGCAAGGTAGTGTTGGTGGGCAAGGAGTCCGCGGATCAGGATTAGGTGGTTTGAATGGAGTCGTTGACCAACAATGGACTGGTGCTGTACATGGAGTACATGGATTACATGGTCTACGAGGAAGACTTTCTGAAGTAAATGGAGGAGTCGAATCTCGTATGGGCGGTTTGACCGGGGGATTGGGTAAAATGTTGACAGGTGAACTACAAGATTCACAAGGAGTACAAGGAGGAGTTGGCAGCGGAGTTTCTGGTGGACTCGGAGGAATAGGAGGTGGAGTTGTTTCCTCCGTGGACCAGAAGAGTGCAACCATTGTGCAACAGCATTACAACAGACTCCCTATTTCCCAAGTAATTGGAGGTGCCATCTCTCTCGATGGAAAGCCCTTGGGATGGCCTTTGGATAGACCTTTGGGACCTAGTGCTTGGAGTGTACCAAATATGGCTTGTCAAGACGTCCTCATCTTCCACCAAGACGTTCCAGTCACGCAAGTTGTTGGATCTGAATAAACGTGAAGGAAAGTGATAAAGAATGATTTCTGAAATTATTGAGTGTGATTATTATGTTTATTAGGTATTCAATTAGTATGATTGATAATTTTTTTGTGAGCGTAATAAACCAATATTTTTCTAAGTACTTAATTTTGCTATTATTTATTAATATTGTCCCTGATACCTGGATGAATTTGAAATTTGGGTAAAATTAAAACAATGTTCGATGAGCCGAAGAATTATGTTGAATTTTTTGTAGTTATAGTTTTTTTTGTGGTGAATAATAATATAGAATTGGAAATTAATAAACAAAACTTGTGCTCAAGTTAGAACTTTTCAATCAATCTTTTCTGTCCAAAAAATAGATTTGCATTTTAAATTTTAAGGAGAGTTTGCAACCAGGCTTCAAAATAAGAAACAATTTCGATTAGAGTGGACCAAAAAAAGTAACTTGCGAATACTCTAGTGATTTATTAAATTATAGAGTACATATACCATATAGTCATTATCTCGTAGATTATAGGCATCAAGGTTTTCCTTCTGAGATATTTACATTTTACTAAAGAGAAATGAAGTAAAAAAAAGAAAAAGGTTTGGTTACTAAGTTCCTTGAAATTGATGTCACAATTTATATAATATATTTAAAACTTTGAGAAACCAATATAGATTCTTCTAAATATTTTAGAAGAGACTCTAGTCAATTTCCATTCACTATCATAGTTACTCCCAAAGATATTTTTTATCTAAAAAAATATTAATATTATTACTATTGATATTGTTTTTTTCTCTTAGAGACACAGTGCTTACAGCCCAATATGACAAAGGCACTTTCTGTTCTTGAGTTCGATTTTTGTGCGAATCTTTCCATACTTTTACAATGATATACATTGTATATTTAACCTTGGAGTTCTAAAGTGCTTCCTTTTTTTCAGAATTTATTTAATAAACCAATTAGTATTGTATGATAATAATTTTTTTGAATTCATAAATTTTATTACGAGTAATATGTGTATTGCTAATATTACTTTAATTACATTGAATTTCAATATATTTCAATAAAGTAATAAAATTGAATGAATGAAAAGAGACAGAAACATGAGCTTGAAAAGTATTGAAAGTGTCTATTTTTGTCTTTTGTCATAGAAAAATATTCCTCTATTTGAAAGAAAATTTATTGGATACCGATGATGTGCAAAGACCTCACAAAATGAGTACAAATAATAATGAAATACACCCAGTGTAAATACACACATAGTACTTCGCTACAGAATTTGTTCTTGAAATTGACTCTTATGAAATGCAAATATCTTACGACTTCGAATGATAAAACTTAATGCGCATAATATATGAGATAACGACTGTAAGATGTAGGTGTTATTTGATGAAATGACGCACTAGAATATTCATTAACTTCATTATTAATCAGATTCTTCATTAAAACATTGCTCAGTTTTTTCTCTAATTAAAAAAGATGAGGACTGCTCCTACTCTAATCTCATCCTTGGCGGTTATTCTCAGTTCTATTGGTGAATATAATAATATAATATATGTACAACTTTAAGTGAAGTTTTTATTGCCCAACTGTGTGTCAACTGTGCATGTGCAAAGATATTTCATTCTCATCCATCTTTGCACGTACAAAAACGTACACTTTTCGCCCAATGCAGTTTGACATAGGGGGAAAAACTAATTTGTACAGTGGGTCGGAAATACTGAACAGTTCAAAATTCCTCCTGAAATATGTAACGTTTGTACTTTTATTTAATTAAAACAACTTTGCGGTTAGAGATTTTACATATATCTTTCTTAAGGTGTTTCTTAGGATATTATAAATTAGAAATATATCTGTTATATGAATGTTTATGTTAACTTTGGTCTGTTATTTGACAGAATTTAACAGATAAATTTGATAATGTGAGGAGTTTATTGGTTTTCTATGATGATATTTAAAATCTAGTTATAGTATTTTCCAACATTAGTAGGTAAAAAATAGAAAGATTTCTTAGAATAAAAATTGAATTACGGGAACAATGAGATTATTTTCTTTGTGTGCAATTCTTATCGTTATAATAATGATGTTGCAAAAATACGTAACTAAACGAAAAAAGCTAGCATTAAAACCTAAATTTCTTTCAGATCACGACATTCAGATAGCTAGGTTTATCAATTTTTTTTCAAACCAACACCACATTTCAGATTTTTAATTGCGTTAATCGCGTGATTTATATGGGTAGTGAAACTGAACAGTGTGTGTACATCAGCACAAATTAGGTTTAATAATATAATATAAAAGATTACATAACCTCCATCTTTTTTATGATACCATTTGATAAAAACGTTGCAAACAGTTCAAAACTATGTTAACTACTATTACATTGACAATTATAACTCTTAAGATAGCTATCATCTTTCTGCAGAATTTTTATCCAATTTTAGAATAAAAAGAAGCTTGGGGTTTCCATGTAAGAAATTTTTCAGAACAAGGGGTTTATGATATACCAAAATACGATTGTCTACTATAAGAAAAATTTAATCCTCTGTTTCTTGTTGCAGAGTTAACTTCACAGTTCGACTGTTTGCCTAATGGAGACCCTATTCCTGTTGTTCCCCGAACTCATTCTCCGGTCATGCCTCCTTCTCCTGTTGAGCCTTCTCTTCGCGCCAGATCCAAGTCTCCTCCTGCCAGACTTCATTCTTCGGCCAGTCCTCGTCCTCTTTCCGAGCCTTCTCTTCGCGCCAGGTCCAGGTCTCCTGCAAGACGTCTTTCTTCTCTCGTACTTGGATATGAATTTGAAAAAATTAGATTCATTCGGCTTGTTCCCCAAACAAATCCGCACCGGTTTTTCGAAATTCGAAAATACACTTTTCCTGCCGACAAACCAATTCAAGTGAAAGTAGGATATGCTGACTTTGGGCCCATGCCAACCGAAGAACGAAATGTTTTAACAACATCCGCAGGTGACGTCTTTGCAATATTGGAATCTAATTCAGTTCTTCGTGGAATATATCAAGTCAGACAAAACATTAAACCACGGGTGAAAATAAACATGGACAGCGGCGCGGTTCAAGATATGACCCTAGAAGAATGCGCAGAATCTCCCATAGGCACTCGTCGCACAATCAAAAATAATTTCAGAATAGTAAATGCAAACAGCATTACTCCACACAATTAATTAGATTTAAAAAAATGTAAAAATATAATATTGTTGTTATTCAAAGGAGGATCGAAATGTTACGGGTAAATTATAATTATATTGAAGATTCAATGTGTTATGGTTATCAATACTTGAATCTTTTTTTGACGCACTAGTGTTTTTCTAAAACAAATAAAAGAAAGTGTCTTTTTAATCGCTTACGAAAATATTTGAAGAGGAAAATTCTTGCAGGCTACTAATAATTTACCTATAATAATTTTCAAATATAGGTGAGGTCGCTCTACATTCGATATATGAATAGATTCCTCAACGTTCAATGACATCAGTTTGCAACAATGAAGAAACATTTTCGTATTCAAATAAAGACTGTATATTCAGTTGACGATTTCTACAGGAAGAAATATCTCGAAATTAGTTAATTAGCTTTATTAAACTTTTAATCTCCGTCAAGTACATTAAAAAATATATAATCCAAATTGATTTTCTCGAGAGAATTGTGGGTTTTTTTCATAATGTTTTTTAGAAATTTACGACACTTTCATTAGTTAAAATTTTTTTAAGGTTTTTGTAAGAGAGAAAAATGCTCTTTCATTTTTGTTCAAGTTTATAGCCATTTCTGTGTTACTGATTATCATCAAACTTTAATTAGGCATGACTTTAAACAGCTATCTTTGAGTAATTTATGATAAACTTATTTGCTTATTTGATTGCCAATTCCATTGGTCTGGTTCGCATAAACCTAGATTTTACTCAATTGATTCCACATTTAGTAGATGGCCTTAAAAGATTGAAAAACTGTTTATAACTTTATAAATTATGATTAATTTTTAATTTATGACAAATCTTTTGTAACTATACACCACTTGAATAATAGATCAGAACAATTTTAGTACAAAATTATTTTTGATTATAACAAACTGATACGCTGGATTATTTGTTTGAATAAATTGTTCATAACATTGGATCCGACTTTTGTTTTTTGAAGTTTTGACATTAGGATCATAATTAGCGACCCAAAAAACATATACAGGCGTAATTAGAATTTATTTTTGTACATTTCAGTGAGTTTTTCGACTTTTGGTCATGGAACGGGGTCACCTGCCCCACTGTGTAAGGTATATTTTATTTATATTTTTGTGCCCCCCCCCCTCTTTTTACGTCAGATTTTACATTTGTCACTCGATATATCAACAATATCTCAATTATTTTCACTTTAAACGAGATTTAAAAAGATTTCAAGGGGGTTTAAAAAGATTTGACAGAATTGCAACAGATTTAAAGGATTTTTGAGGTATTTTAAAGGAATACAAAGTATTTCAAAGAACTATAAAATTATTTCGTACTTTAACAAGATTTCTGAAGCTTTTCAGGGATTTCATGAGATTTCCAGGGATATCCAAAGTTTTAGGGTATTTCAAACGTTTCCAAATGCTTACGAGTGGTTTAACTGATTTCAACTGATCTTAAGAATCTGAAGAAACCATCTGGTACACTTTCAAAAAGAATTTCAACATTATTCAAGGGTTATTTTCACGCATTTTAGAGGATTTCCACGAATTTTAATGAGGAATTTACAAAATTTTCAAAAGAATTCACGGGATTTCAAAGGAATTCAAAGATTTCCAGGAATTCCATGAGATTTCATGAAAGGGGGTATAGATTTTTTAGATTGATCTAGAATTCTCTTATTTAAAAGACACGTTCGTTCCACAACACTGCTCCGACCCAGGTTGCTGATCAATCTCTCGAGCGATCACCCACTCGCATCATTCACTCTATTTTTCACTCTGTTTGCAAACTATTTGTCGCCACACTTTTCTGTCCTGGCATACTACTCTAGCTTTCTTCACGTCCATGCATTTTTTCATGTCCATGCATTTTTTCATGCATGCTCTCGTGTTTCTATGGCTTCTTATGTCTCTTCGGATTATGTCTCTATCTCTGGGCATTCACAATAAATCGCACTAATTCGCACTAAATCTAAACAATTTATAGACAAAAAGAGTTTTTATATTGAACTCAAGGCCGTAGCCAAAAATTTTTCGGGAGGGGGGGGGGATATGCAACGGCACACAGGTGAGTTATTTATTTCATAAATAGATTTCATAAGCCATAATCGACATCAGATATTTATGTTATAATAAATAAAGTTTTTCCTAAGAAATCAACCAAAAATTATTCGGCAATGACACCTAGTTATCATATTTAGTCAGTTATTTACAATTGATGCTTATTTCAATAAACCAAATCAACAAATACACTGGTGGGCTATTTTCCGACGTACTAGCTTGGTTCTTTGAACGTAATCAAATCTTATCAATTAATTTATAATTCTTCAGGAATATTTCACTGATAATCGACAGTTATTATTTTTCGGAACAATTTTTTAAACAAATTTGTATTATCTCATGTATTTATAAACTAAAAAATTCCACTTTTTACCCAGGAATTAACAGCCAATTATTTATGAACTATTTCTTGCTATTAATCAATAACAATTGATGATTGTTTTAAAAAAATTAATTAATAAATGAATTTTTTGGCTATTTTCAACATTTAAACTTTGTTCTTTTAACCAGGCCTCACAGTCCCTATGGGATAAAATATAGGGACCAAAGGGTACTTTTCGTCACGCTCATAGGGTACTTTTTTCGCGCTCAAAGGGTTAAAAATCCAGAATAAATTTATAAGACTTCAAAACAATTCAAGTTAAATTCCAACGAATTCGAATAAATTAGAAACAATTTTAAAAGTCAAAAAAATTCCATTGATTTCCGTAAAATTGGAATGAGTTTAGAAGAATTTAAGATAAACGAGAAGAATTCAATGAAACTCATAAAAATTCAAGGTAACTTAAAAAAGATTTAATGAATTGAAAACAATTTTAAAATATGAAGAAACTTTTATGAATTCAGTAACTTTGAAATGAGCTTAGAAAAATTCAAGGGAATTGAAAAGAATTTTATGAAATGCCTAAGAATTCAAGGTGAGGTTAAAAGACTTCAGGATCAATTAAATAAAAACTTTTGAAAATTAAAAAAAATCCATTGAATTGAATATAATTGAGTAAATTTAGAATAATTCAAGTGAAGTAAAAAAATTCAACGGAATCCCAAAGAATTTGAAATAATTCAGGTTGAATTTCAAAAAATAATTTCAAATCTCTTCAAATCTTTGAAGCCCTACTAATTTCTAACTAAAAAAAAAATAACTAATGAAAATCCATTTATTTCTGTAAAATTTGAGTGAATTTAGAGGAATTCAAGGGAAACGAGAAGAATGCGATGAAATGCATAAAAATTCAAGGTGAATTAAAAAAATTCAAATGAATGGACAAAAATTTAAAAATATGAAAAAATTCAATGATTGAGTAATTTTGAAATGCATTTTAGAAAAAATTAAAGAGAATTCAAAAGCATTGGATGAAATGCCTAAAAATTTAAGGTGAGTTTTATTGCCTTCAAGATGAATTAAATAAAAACTTTTTAAAAATCCACTAACCTGAGTAAAATTGAGTGCATTTAGAAGAATTCAAAGGGATTTAAAAGAATTCAGGGTAAATTAATAAGAATTCAGGGCTATCTCCAAATGAATTGCAAAAAATATTGAAAAATCTCTTAAAATCTTTGAAACCCTACGAAATCCCTCACTTCTTGTGAATAAATTCTTTGAAATCCATTAAAATATTAAAATCTCTTAAAATTATTAAAACCCTTGGAAATCCCTTGAAATTGTTTAAATCTCTTGAAAATGCCTTGGAATCTTTTAAAACAGCTTAAAATATTTCATAGTCTTTGAAATCCCTTCATACTATTGAAATAAATAAAAAAATTTCTGGGAATCGTTAAAATTTCCTAAAATATTTCCAATCCTTTGAATCTTTTGAAATCCCTTGAAACTTTTTAAAGCTCTTGAAAATGCATGGGAATCTTTTAAAATACCGTAAAATATTTTAAATCCTTTGAAATCCTAATAAATTAGTGAAATAAATTAACAATTTCTTTATAATCTTTTAAAATAACCTAGAATATTTCTAATCCCTTAAAATCTTTTGAAATACCTTGAAATTTTTTAAAGCTCTAAAAAATGCCAAGGAATTTGAAAAATACCTTAAAATATTTCAAATCCTTTGGCCATTTTATCAATTAATTTGCAGAACCAATTATATAAAAACTTTTGAAAAATCAATTGAATTATGTAAAATTAAGTAAATTTAGAAGAATTCAAATGAATTAAAAAATTCAAAAGAATTTCAAAGAATTCAGGATAAATTAATAAGAATTCAGGGTGAAATCCAAAAAATAATTTGAAATCTCTTCAAATCTTTGAAACCCTACGAAATTACTCACTTTTCTTGAATAAATTCTCTAAAATCCACTAAAATGTTATTAAATCTCTTGAAATTATTAAAATTAATTAAAAATTCCTTGGAATCTTTTAAGATTTCCTAAAATATTTAAAATCCTTTGAAATCCTACAAAATAACTCACTTCTCGTGAACAAATTTTTTATCCACTAAAATATTATAAAATCCCTGTGAAATTCTATGATATTTCCTGAAATCCTGGAAAATGTATTAAAATACATTGAGAGTTTTAAAATCCCTTAAAGTCATAGTAATCCTCGGAAATCTTATAAAATAACGTGAAATCCTTTAAAATATCTTACGACCTTATAAATCCTGTAAAATAGTTTCATATCTTCCGAAATTCTAGAAAATTCTTTATCCTAAAATATTTCAAACGCTTCGAAATTCCTTCAAATTACTTAAATTAATTAATAATTCCTTGGATTCTTTCAAAATTCCTTAAAATATTTCAGATTCTTTGAAATCCCACTAAACTACTGAAAACAATTAAAAATTACTTGAAATCTTTTAAAATAACCTAAAATAACCTCGAATATTTTAAATCCTTTAAAATGTTTTGAAATCCCTTGAAATTCGTTAAATCTCTTGAAAGTGGCAATTAATAAAAAATTCCTCGGAATCTTTTAAAATTTCCTAAAATATTTCAAATTAAAAGCTCTTGCAAATGCCTTAAAAGTTTTAAAAATACCCTAATATCTTAAAAATTCTTTCAAATTATTTAAATCTATTACAAATTTCTCGGAATCTTTGAAAAATCTGAAATGTATCAAAAGAATTCAAGACTTCAGTGATTAATTTGATCTTTTCATTTGAAAAAGTGAATAAAAAATAATTTGAGAAAAAAGTGACTTAGGGACCTTAACTAAATATAGGGTACAATAGGGGATATAGGGACCGGTCTGTGGGGCCTGTTTTAACGCGTAATCAACTCTTAATAACTAATTTCCGAAATTTTTTCAAACACTTCGGTAACGATCAATATTATTGTTATTGTTACGAACAATGTTTTAAGGACATTTTCTTCGTCTTATGCATTTTTCAACTAAGAACGCCGTTTTTCTTGTGGAATTTGCAAACAATTTTTTAGCTGAAACTCATTGTTAACATAGATGCACAATCTTGGACAAGACAAGTGCTTTTTTTATAAATAAAATTAATTAACAAATGCGTTATTTGCAGGAAGCGGACTAGATAGGGTATGAATATGGTTCCGAATCGTCTGCAAAAGGAAAACCCGTGCAAGCAGATATATTTGAATTTACAAGACCAATTTCACACTGTTTAGAGTGTATGTGTCTAGACAGTGTGAAGTTGGTTATCTGGTTATTTTAAACATTTAAACTTTGTCCTTTTAATGCGTAATCAACTCTTAACAACTAATTTTTTAACTTTCCATAGACACTTTGATAACGATCACATATTGTTAACAAGAAAAATTGGTTTATAAAATGCTTAGTAAAAACTGCAATAGTTAATCGTGATCCAAGTTTCTAAAAAAGTTACAAAATCAATTATTAACATTTGATCAACTTAAACAATAAAGTTTAGGTCATGGAAAATAGCCAAATAATAAATTCTTTCATTGAGTTTGTTTGAACAATCATCAATTTCAATTATTGGTGATATGGAATCGTTGATAAATAATTGGCTATTAATTATTCCGGAAAGAAAAGCGGATTTTTTTGTTTATAAATAGGGCATTATTTCGCAACTGCGGTACCCACTCAAAAAATCAAAGTTGTCTGCCCTACGTCAAACTTGGTCAAAGTGTTGTGATCTTGGATAGTAGTTTATGGGGAAGAAATGCTATCATTTGGATAATTATATATCAAGTGTGAATGGGTGAAAATTTTGCATTTTCGTCGATATTGCCTATTTTTGCGAGTTTTAATTCTTCTATTTGGTATATATACCATTAAGCCATTTCCCTTTCGGGGTAGGCGTGACACTACCCGATTCGGGTAGTGTTTCTAGGTTGATAACTTGTAGTAAATAACTACAAGTGTGGGCTCACCACACCCACGATGTGCCAACAGCACTCAGTTTTCTCGAATGGTCACCCATCCAAGTGCTAACCGCACCCAACGCTGCTTAACTTCAGTGATCTGACGAGAACTGGTTTTTTCAGCGTGGTATGGCCATGGTATGGTATGGTATGGTATGGTAATAGGAAAATTTCTTTCAGTACAGTTTTCATAGGTTTTTGTATGCCCTTTCCATTGTTAGAAACATTTTTTGAAATAAATAATATTTGGCTTTCAAAAATGCAAGAAAAAAACCAATTTTGTTGTTGTTGTAAAACGCATATTTTGTCATCTTTTTATCTCAAATGATAGTTTAAGTTTCTTACTTTAAGAGCTTTTAGGTTAAATAGTGGGAATTTTTATTTTCATTTATAAAAATAAGCAATGAGTGGTTTTTGATAAGAGTTGACTTTTTCATAGAAGGACTTTTATTTGAAATTTTTCTCCTGTTGGAAAGAAAGCTTTGGCATTTTCTTGAGGAGCCTTATAATTAAAAATAAAATTTAATTTTTTATTGTTCAAAATAATAATCGTTTATAACATCGGCGCACGTGCACAATAAACGTCATTGGGTATATCGAAGCATTTAAAACTCATTTGCGACAGTAAAAAGTCCAATCAAATGTTTAAATCTTAAGTTACTAAAGGAAAAAACCAAGATTTCTTTGAAGCTTAAAAAATATGTTAAAAAGTGTCCTTCTATAAAAAAAGTCAAATTTATTCTTGTCATTTATTTTCGAAGGTCAAATATTTATTTTTCCGAAATAAGCTTACAATGAATGAAAAGGGCGTGAAAAAACTTATCGAATTTGTAGTAGAGAACATTTTTGCTATTGCTATTGAAAGAATTAAAAATCACCAAAACAGATGGTATAATCTCAAAAACCATTCATTGCTCACTTTTTTTTAAACAGTGAAAGTTTGATTAAATATAAATAACCTTAGGCGACCGATATTTTAAAGATAAGAACTTTTGCGGCTTCGTGGTCAAAAAATCCTTTATGCTTCATTTTCACTTTAAAAGAGATATCAAAAGATTTCAAGGGTTTTTTAAAAGATTTGAAAGATTTCCAGCGATTTTAAAAGATCTCAACAGATTTCAAAGGACTGTAAGGTATATTATAAAGGAATAGAGAATATTTCAAAGAATTATAAATTTTTTTGTACTTTAACGAGATTTCCAAAGCTTTTTAGTTATTTTCAGTTTTAGGGTATTTTTGAAACGTTTTCAAAGGCTTAGGGGTAGTTTGACAAATTTCAAATGAGTTAAAGAATCTGAAGAAATGACATAGTACAATTTTGGAGAAAATTTCAACAATAATAATTGATTGCCCGGAAAATCTCATGAAACTAGCATGGGAAAATTTTTGTCTTCGAAAAAGTAAGGTTCAAGTTTCTGGGTTTGAACTTAGTTTGCAGGAGATTATTAAAAATTTTTGGAGAGTCTCCAACGAATAATTTCCGCTAATTTACATTGAAGTTTGGCGTTTATCCTCCCTTATCAAACCACTTTTGCGCAAAATATATCTAACATATATGTGAACTGTTTTTCCTTTTTTTTTTTGCAATAAATGGTTTCCCTCTGACAAGTGAAATTAATTAATCATTAATTAATTATTATTTACTCGTAAATTTTTCTTAAAATGATGTAGAATACTTTGTTTTTTTAAATTTGGGACTTTTTAATTTGTCGTGGTAATTTGTCATTGTTTAAACAATCACTTTTAGTCAAAATCATCTAATTCTTTAAACCATTTATTAAAGATTAACTGTACATTTTTCTGGAAATGAGATACAAAAATTGTTTTTTTTTTTTCTTCTAAATTTGTTTAAGTGAAACGCTCAGAGCAAAAGCGAACGAAAAAAAAACGTACGTAGAAGGGAAGTAAAAACGCGCGAGAGCAAAAACGACCTAAAAATTGGCGAGAG
>CAKNYM010050495.1:144413-155740 GCA_932195095.1 Andricus curvator | reverse complement strand
GGATGGAAAAGAAAGAGAACAGAAAAAACGAAACAAACTCGAATAAAAATTGAAAATTTACAGAAACCGGAAGTGCGAATAGAGTTTCAAAATAAGTTAAGCGAACGCATAAATAGGGCAACTTGGAAAGCGCTTACGAGCAATAAAGATATAGAGGGCGCGTGTGCTTTATTACGGGATATCATTGTTAAAACTGCAATTGAAGTGTGTGGTACGGCAGTGGTAGGAAGAAAGTCTGGTGATGCGTGGTGGAATGATGAAATTCAAGCAGCCCAGCAAGAAAAGAAAAAAGCGCACAAGAGAACATTAAACATGACAGGTCTTAGCGATGAGGAGAGAAATAGACTCAAAAATGATTACAAAGACAAAAAGAGGAAAATGAAACGACTAGTCAAGGAGAGTAAAGAAAAAATCAGAACAGAAGAAGAGAACAAAATACAGAACTACTTTGAAGGAATTATGAAACTATTATATAAACAGTTGAAGGAAAGTAAGAGTACAGAGTTTGCCAGCATGAGAAACAGCAAAGGTGAAATGCTATATGATATAGACGAGATAGTAGACGCTTTAAAAGACTCTTTTAAAGAATTATTAGGAAGTGAAGATATAGTGTAACAGAACTGCGGCATAGAACATAATGCATTAGAAAACCCAATTGAAAAAGTCTGTGTCACTGAGGTCCGAGACATAATTAAGAACTTGAAAAACGGTAAGGCTGCTGGCATAGACAGTATTAGTGCTGAAATGCTTAAATACGGTGGCGAGTACATACCTCACAGGTTGTGCGAATTAATAAATTTATGTATCGAGACGGGGAAAGTCCCAGACGATTGGAAAAAAGCGATTATCGTACCAATATACAAAAGAAAGGGAGATAAAAGCAACTGCAGTAATTACAGAGTTATCAGCCTACTAAGTACCGTAAGTAAAATATACTCAAAAATACTTATTCGTAGGGTAATGGAAATCACAGAAGAAAAGATATGGGAAGTTCAAAGTGGTTTTATGCCAGGAAGATCATGTACAGATCAGATATTTAGCCTAAGACAGATCACAGAAAAAAGCTTGAGAGTAGGAAAGAAAGTTTTCTGTGCATTTATTGACCTAGAAAAAGCATTCGACAAAGTAAATAGAAATAAACTTCGGGAAGTCCTCAAAGAGTACGGAGTAAATGGAGGGCTCCTACAAGCAATAAAAACAATATATACAGGTAGCAAAGCGAGTGTAAGGGTAAATGGGAAACTGAGTGACTGGTTCGATATTATGCAAGGCGTGAAACAAGGATGCGTTATGTCCTCGTGGCTATTTATCATATTCATGGATAAGTGTCTAAAAGAACTGCACTCTTCGACGAAGAAGGTGTAAATCTCCAGACAGTCAAGGTACGTGGATTAGCTTTCGCAGATGACAAGATTGTTATGGCAGAATCAATCGAGGACTTGCAAAGAATGTTGAATAAACTTAATACAAGCATGAAAAACATGGACCTCAAAATTAACGTAAATAAAACAAAAATCATGGTGTTTGAAGGAAAAAGTGAGAAAACAATATGCAACATTGTCCTAAATGATGAGAGATTAGAATAAGTTGACAAGTACGTATATCTAGGTAGTCTATTCACTAGCGACGGAAAAATAGATGGGGAGTTAGATAGGCGCATAAATAAGGGTAAGCAGGTTATCGGTAGAGCAGGGTCCATCCTAACAAATAAAAACATATCAAAAAAAGCTAAAATGGCCATACATAATTCTATATTCGTACCGACTGTACTATACGGTAGCGAGACATGGACCTGTCAAGAAAAGGACAGGAGTAAAATTAACGCGATCGGCATGAAACCTCTGCGCATAATATGCGGGAAAACACTGATGGACAAAGTCCGAAACGAGACCATCCTCAAAGAATGTGGTGAAAAAGAGACAATAGTTGACACATGGGAAAGAAATCAGTTAAGATGGTTCGGACATCTTGAAAGAATGAAAGAGGAACGACTGACCAAACAAGTGTATAAAGGTAAAGTAAATGGCAGAATGCCCAGAGGTAGACCGCCGAAAGAATGGTTAGAATCTGTAAATGAGACATTTATCCGTAGAAACATAAGAAGCCATAGAAACACAAGAGCTTGCATGAAAAAATGCATGGACGTGAAGGAAGCTAGAGTAGTATGCCAGGACAGAAAAGTGTGGCGACAAATAGTTTGTAAACAGAGTGACAGTAGAATGAATGACGCCTGAAACAAAGATCTTGGATACTAATGGGCCCAAGTGGAGAACCATACATAACAATTTTGTGAGGCTCTTCACTTGGGGTGATCGCTAGAGAGATTGATCAGCAACCTGGGTCGGAGCAGTGTTGCGGAATAAACGTGTCATTTAAATAAATAACACGAGAATTCCAGATCAATCTAAAATATCTATACCTAACACTTATATACCTATCTACCTCATACCTATATACATACCTACCTTATACCTATATACCCATATACACACTACTATTTTCCAACCGAGCAAGTCACGCCTACCCCGAAAGGGAAATGGCTTAATGGTATAATAATAATAATAATGGAATCCGCGGAATTCACTGAATTCATGAAATTCACTGAATTTACGGAATTCTTGGTATTCACGTTCCATGAATTCCTTGAATTCCGTGAATTCATTGAACTCCACGAATTCTTTGAATTCTCTGAATTCATTAAATGTTGTAAATTCCTTGAATTCTGTGAATTCAATGAATACCATGAATCGGACGAATTTGTTGAATTTCATGAATTCCGTGAATTCATCAAAATCTATTAATTCCATGCATTCCTTGAATTCCACGCATTCATTGAATACGTGATTTCCTTTAATTCCGTGAAATCTTTGAATTCCTTGAATACTATGAATTTCATGAATTCCGTGAATTCCGTAAATTCCGTGAATTCTTCAAATTCCGTGAATTCCTTGAAATCCTTTTATTCTATGAATTCCTTGAATTCTATGAATTCCGCCAATTTTGTGATTTCCTTTAATTCCATGAAATCTTTGAATTCCTTGAATACTATGAATTTCATGAATGCCGTGAATTCCGTGAATTCCATGAGTTCTGTTAATTCCATGAATTCCATGAATTCTGTTAATTCAATGAATTTCCTGCATTCCATGAATTCCGTAAATTTCAAGAATTCAATTAATTACGTGAATTCCATGAATTTCCTTAGAAATGATTTACGTTTTTTTTTTTTTTTTAATTTTTCGGTTCAACAGGTGTCAAGATATCCAGCCGCCAATATGATACAGAAGTGTTACTGGCTACTGGAAATGTTTTGTAAAATTCCAATACATGTGAGGTACCATTGCAGTACCAGCATTTGGGAACTACAACATTTTGTATTGTAGCGTTACCTTCCGTTTCGGAAATAAACTTCCACTACATTTGTTGGAAGTTTCGAGCGGAAATTTTTAACAGTGTAGTTCTCAGATTACATAAAGCACTTCAAGAAATAAAATTATTTTATAATAATATTTATAAGCCACGAGTGCAAATTTCACAGTTTCGACTCTTTTGAGCTCAATTCTTTACAAAATGAATATAGATTTACATTTGACGACTCTTAGCCAAGTTTCTTTAAGATCGGTTAAGAATTGCGCCGTCAATCCTATAAAAGTTCAAAATCCATAATTCTCTCGAGAAAATTGATGTGCGATATTTTTTTATTTTATTTTGCATCGATTTGCTAGATTTAATCTTGGTATTTATTTCCAATACCTATCTTTTTGTCCTTAAAATACTGATAATAATGTTTAATAATATTGTGTGATTATGTTCATAAAAAATTGTTCAGGCTGTAGAGATCCTTCGAAAAATTAAATAAGCTATTGATTATTATTGCATCTTTTACGTTTACGTTTTTTATTGCTCATTTTCATACATGATCATTCGATGCATCATTTATAAAAGATGTTATTTGATGAGGGAGCCTCCATTAATTACGTAAGGCTTTCTCCGATCGATTCAAATCTAGGTTTATATTAATCAGACCAATAGATTTGGCTGCACTGCGTGAGAAGATGAAAACTTCAATTTTTTATTATAAAATATACAAAAAAAATTGTAACTGTTAGAAAAATAATAAGTTCTGGAAAAAATAACACTAAGGAATAGAACCACACACATATATTTAACATTTTACATTAATTGGCCAAATAGATTTAAAAAACTCCTAAAAAACAGCGCTGATGAATATTATCGTACACCTACAATACAAATTTTACGTTAATCGGTTCAATATATTTTGCTGTAGCTATGCGCAAAAAAAAAACTTAAAATTTTCTAATCACGCGAAACACTAGAATTCATTAGACAAATAGATTTATCAAAAATCTCTCAAATATAGCAACGTACTATGCATGTCCAGTTAAAGTTTGGTCCTAACCATAACAAATAAACAAAAATAAAAGAGCATTTTTCTCTGTTAAAAAATCCTTAAATTTTTTTAACTCATCAAAGTGTCATAAATTCCTCAACAGCAGCACTAAACAACCCATAGTTCTCTCAAGAAAATCGATTAGAGGTATTTTTTTTGTTATTATACATGGCGGCGATTTGGTACCGCAAAATGTTAATATATTTATCGTACTTTTGACATCGTCTGGTTCTAAAATTTATTAAGCTAATCACCTAATTTCGTCATATTTTTATCTCCAGCAACTGCTTACTGAATATACGTTCTTTATTTGAATAGGAAAATGTTTCTTCATTGTTGCAAACTGATGAAGTTTAACATTGAGGAATCTTCACCTATATCTAATGTAGGGGCCTTCCCTATATTTGAAAATTATTATAGGTAAATTATTGATAGCCTATGAGAATTTTTTTCCTCAAATACTTTCAGAAGCGATTAGAAAGACACTTTTTTCACTTGTTAAAAAACACTGAGGCATCGAAGAAAGATTAAAGCCTGGAGAACCATAGCACATACACTTTTTAATGCAATTATCAGTTACTTGAAACATTTTGATCCTACCTCGGATTACAAAAAAATATTATATTCTAGATTTAAATTTTGCTAATTAACTTCATTGTGTGGAATAATGCCATTCACATTCACTATTGTAAAATTATTTTTGATTGTCCGACGGGTGCCTATAGGAGATTCCTCGCATTCTTCTGGGGTCATATCTTGAACCGCGCTGCTGTCCATATTCACATTCGCCCGTGTTCTATGGATATTTCCTACTGTATATATTCCACTAAGAACTGAATTAGATTTCAATATTGCAAAGATGTCACCAGCGGATGTTGTTAAAACATTTTGTTCTTCAGTTGGCATGGGCCCAAAGATCATAGGCCTTACTTGCACTTGAATTGGTTTTTGGGCCGGAAAAGTGTATCTTCGAATTTCGAAAAGGCGGTAGGGATTCGTGTGGGGAATAAGCCGAATAAGTTTAATTTTTGCAATTTCATATCCAAGTACGACAGATGAAAGACGTCTGGCAGGAGGAGACTTGGACCTGGCGCGAAGAGAAGGCTCGGCAGGAGAAGAAGGCCTGACCAGAGAATGAAGTCTGGCAGGAGGAGACCTGGTCCTGGCGCGAAAATAAGGCTCAGCAGGAGAAAGAGTCCTTTCAGGAGAATTATGAATAGCAGAAAAATAAGAAGGTCTGCAACGACCAAACACCAGGAATAGGTTCACCATTTGGTAAACACTCAAACTGTAAACCAAACCCTGCAACAAGAAACAAAGGATTAAATTTGTCTTATAGTAGAGAATCTTTTGTTGATATAACATCAACATTCTTGTGGCAATATTGTGAGGAACTTTGATGGCATTGAGGGATGTCTATCCTGGGAATGTAGTGAAACAAAATTGAACCATAATTGTTTCATGTTGAGCAATAAGTATATTGAAAGAAATTCAATTTTTTACAGTTTTTACATTGATCAAGAGGGTGAACATAACTGATGTTAAAAATAATTTTGTAAGAAAATGACCTGAAACAAAATTGAATCTCTAGTTTTTTCAGTATTCTCACAGGGAAACTCTAAACTTTTATTATCTTGAAATTCGATAAAAACGGTTCAGAAAGTGTACAGCTACATTAAAAATTATAACTGTTAGTTTAACAGTAGTCAATATGGTTTCCACCAGTTTGCAACTTTCTTATTAAAATCCATCATACGCAATTAAAAATCTTAAATGTTTTAGTGGTTCGAACATAATTTTATAAATCTGGGCAAAGTTTCAGATAGGAATTGATTTCAAACCAATTCGAAGATAGATTTCAATCTTATGATCCGAATGATTCAATCAGAAAAAAATTTGATACTACAGTAGAAGTCCGATAAGTTTCTCATTTCGGGGCTGTAGGAGCGGAAAATTCCAGGAATTGCGGACTTATCGGATGCCCCCTCTAGTAGCACGATATTAGGTGCGCGCATGCGTGAGAATGATGCGCAAATCATAAGCAAAGTAGCACACGTAGTGGGAGAACTCCAATTAGTGTGCGTGCCGTGCGTGTGATGACGTTTTAAGGGGAGTGTACACTTATCGGACGGCAACTTATCGGACTTCTACTGTATTCAGAACCAACATTTCAGTCATATTCAACACTGCAAAACGTCGGACAGAAAAGTATTCTACATTCTGCCTGTGCTGGGTTTTAATGTTAGTTTTTTTTCGATTCCTTTGTTCACTTTTAAAAGAAGAATTACAATGCTAACTTTGGTTTGAGTCAAAGTGGTCAAAAGAAAGTTATTCGTCTTTACAAATGTTTATGTATATGGCTCACTACGGATAAAAATTTACGTCTGAAAATGTTTTTCTTTACAATTACGACTATTACATTATACTCTAGAAATTATTATAATTATTCAACCATTTAAAATCAACAGAAAGTTCTTCCCTATTATCTTTTGAAAAAAGAATTTATAGAGTTTTTTTAAATTCCCTAATTCAATCCAAATCACTGATAGTCGTCAATGATGATAATCGTCAGAAAGAATTATACCTAAGAAGCCGCAATTATACGTTTTTGAATCTTAATTTTTTTCTTTCTTCAAGTTACATATTTCTACCATATCAGTTTTATCATTGAAAGTGGCGAAAAGAGTTGTGTCATGATAAAAGGTTTGAATATATTACAAATTCAACATAACGACGTTTCGAAACATAACAACATTCCTCATCAGATCAAAAAGTAATCATTGATATTTAGGTAAAAATAGATTCACGCAGTTGAACAACAAGCTACAGAAATTGATTGTATTGTGAGTGCTCGTATGAATGTAAAAAAGAAAAATTTATCCAAAGTTGATTGTATAAAAAATCCATGATTTGAGTGTATTTGGAGTAGCCTAAAACTAAAATAAAAGTGTTGAATAGAACCGATGTAAAATACCCATATTGGAATTTTTTGTAAGAATGAAAATTAAAAAACATTATTTTAGTGCGAGATTGAAGCAAACACTCCGTCTCCATTTCAGATTTACATCTCAAACCAAAATAATGCATTTTAATTTGCACATTCAAAAATAATATATAATGGGTATTTTACATTGATTCTATTTCACACAGCAAACTTGTTATGTTTTGAAACATCCTCATGTCTTATTTTTAATACATTTAAACTCGTTATCATGACACAATAAAAAAACAATTGTCTGGAAGCTGCCGTTGACTTCTGTCGCCACTTTCACCTGTATCATATTTCCAGATGTTAATTACCCAAAGGATTTAACATCACATCCATTCTTCAATAAAGATCAGTATTAAAACGATAAAATCCCACGCAAAGGAAAAAAACTTCGTTGTTCCCATCATTCAATTTTGATTCTAATAAACGTTTCTATCTTTTACCTAATAATTATTTAAAATAGTATAATTAGATTTTGAACATAGCCACAGAAAATCAACCAAAACATTACACTATTAAACTTATGCATCAAATTCTTACTTTATGCTCAGAGTATCCTTTCTATATACCAATTTTCAAGTTTTGATTATATTCTGACATTATCACTTTAATATTCATTTTCTATTTCAATAAAATAATAGGTAAATGTTCGAGTAAGAGATAAAACTCCAGATACTTGTTCAAATAACAGATAAAAGTTGAGATGAATATTAAAAGTGCAAAATTATAGACGTATTATATTATTATATTCACCAATCGAACAGAGAATAACCGCCAATGATAAGGTTAGAGTAGGAACAATCATCTTTTTTAGAGAAAAAAGTGAATAATGTTTTAATGAAGGATTTGATCAATAATGAAACTGAGTTTTCTAGTGATTCATTAAATCATGCAATACCTATATCCTATAGTCATGATCTTATATATAATAAGCATCAAGTTTATTTTTCTGATATATTTACATTCCATTAGTCAGTTTCAAGAAAAACGCTGCGAAGTACTATGTGTTTATTCACTATATTTTTCAAGCTCATGTTTCTGTCTAACATAAAAGCGTATTTTCAGAAAATCAGAGACCGTCACAAATTTAGTCAATGTGTTCTGTTATAACGAACAACTTTTCAACCTACAGTAGTGTTATATTCCAAATTTTCAAAAAGTTTTTCTAATATGAACAACGTAAACGTGAAAAGATTTCAAATTCAGATTTAGAGTAAAAAGATTTCAGAGTATTTCAAGGTATTCCCGTGAATTTAAACGGGTTTGAAAGGATTTCATCAGATTTAATTGAATTTAAAAAAATATCAATGATTGTATTCGAATTCAAGGAATTTCATGGACTTGAAAAAATTTTACAATGGAAAACTTTCAATTGAATTCCTTTATATTTTTTAAAATTCTTGAAAAACTATAAAATCCTTTTAAATGCATAGGAATCCTGTGAATTCCGGTAAAGGCATTGATATTCGTTATAGTAGGCACTATATACATTTTTCAAGCAAGCACCAGTTTTTACTGAAATCTACAACATTATATAAATTGTGACATCGGTTTTAACGAATTTAATAACTAAATTTTTTCCCTGAAACTGTCTAGTAAAATCTGAATATTTCAGAAAGACAACCTTGACTCCTATGAAAAACGAGATAACGACTACAGGATATATAATTTAATGAAGCTCTAGTGTATTTATTATTTATTGGCCGTTATTATGGAATTTTTTCGCAGAAAGCTCGAAAAATATTCTCTCTATTCTATTCGAAACTAAATTTTTTGGACCATCCTAGTCCAAATAGTTTCTTATTTTGAAGTCATGTTTCAAACTTTCCTGGAAATTTGAAATGTAAGTCTATTCTTTCAATAGAAAAGACTTATATGAAAAAAATAGCTAAATTTTCTGCCAAAGAGACAAATTTTTAACCAAACGCAACGAATTCAACGATAAACGCATGATAGTAAATTTTTCAATAAGAAATAGTATTGGTGCTCTGCAAGTTGAAAGTAAATTAGAAAACAAAATTTTAAGATTAATAAAACAGGTCATGATGAAATAAATGTTAATTATTTTAGGCATTGTTATAAAATTTGAATATCTAATGATAAGCAGCACACTTTAACAAATGTAGAAAAAAAAACAATTTTTGTATCTATTTTTATATCTATTTTTTATCCATCAAAATGTACAGTTGATCTTTAATAAATTTTTTTAAAGAATTAGATGATTTTAACTAAAAGTTATTGCTTAAACAATGACAAATTACCACAATAAATTAAAAAGACCCAAATTTTACAAAAAATAAAGTTTTCTACATCTTTTTAAGAGAAAGTTACAAGTAAATAATGATTAATTGTTAAAACAATTCAGATATTCAAATTCCTGATTCAGTTACAGATATTCTCAGATTAGTTAAACAGGTAATTTTAAATAGATGAGACAATATAAAGACACATACTCGATTAGGTCAAAAAGATTTTATTAAGGGGATAATTTTTATTATGAACTCAACTTATTTTGAATTCAATGGATCTTTTTATAGGCAAAAGTTTGGTGCTCCCATAGGTTCAGTCATTTCTCCGATTTCTCATTTTCCTTTCCTCTTTTTTATTTTTGTCCAAAGAAACAAATTTTTTGTTTTAATTACAATAGGAGCATTTTGTGGTGATGGTCCACATTTGGTCGTTGGATTCTTGTTTTATTTTCAAAAATTCTATACATTGAGTTGAGTATTGAACGTTAAATGAGATCTTAAACCATCAAAAAATTAGTTTGAAAATGTTTATAAATATTTCACTTGTCAAATAAAAATAATTTGTTACAAAAAAGTGGAAAAACAGTTGATATATGTGTCAATTTTGCGCTAAATTATCAATATCAGTTTTTGTGGCGTGATGGGGAGGGGGACGTCAACATTTAATGTAAATCAAGGGAAATTATTCTTTCGAGACTCCTTAACAAATTTTAATAATCTCCCGCAAGCTAAGTTCAAGCTCGGAAACGTGAATCTAATTTTTTTGAAGACAAAAATAGACAAACATTTTCGCACGTTGGTCTTACAGGATTTGGCGGGCAATGAATTATTATTTAAATTACAAAAAATATGTGAAGTCTGTTAAACCAATCGTAATCCTTCGGAAATGTTTCAAAAATACCCTAAAATTTCGGCAATCCCTTAAAATCTCATGACATCCCTGAAATGATTTAGGAATCTTGCTAAATTCCGAAAAAGTTTCGTAGATCTTTGAAATACTTTGTATCTTTTTAAAATACCTTAAGATCCCATGAAATCAGTTGAAATTCTTTCGAAGCACGTTGTCGAAGTGTTCGTAAAACACTAAAATCCATTAAACAAATATGTTTATCATACATTCCTCAAATATAGCAATATAAATGAGTACTATGCATGTCCAGATAAAGTTTTGTGCGACGCGGTACCATAGAATTTGCTGTAAACGTGAACAACAATAAAAGAGCGTTTTTCTCTTTCACAAAATCCTTAAATTTTTTTCAACTAATGAAGATATCGTAAATTCCTGAAAAAAGCACTAAGCAACTCATAATTTTCTCGAAAAAATCGATTTGGGGTATTTCTTTGTTTTTTTGTTATCGCAGTTGGTGACGATTTGGTACCGCAAATCTTGATCTAATAGTCCTACTTTTGATGGCGTCTTATTTCCAAATTTAATAGAGCTGATTGAATATACAGTTTTTCTTTGTATACGGAAATGTTTCTTTATTGCTGCAAACTGATAACATCAAACGTTGAGGAATCTTTTCCCATATTTAATCTGTTTCCAAAAAAAATGGGCATCGAGGGAAAATTGAAGCCTTGAGAACAATAACATATTGACTCTTTATTGTAATTATCAGCTACATGTTACTTTTTGATCCTACTTTGCATCACAAACAATATTATATTTTAGTATTAC
>CAKNYM010050495.1:105000-144403 GCA_932195095.1 Andricus curvator | reverse complement strand
TTAGTATTACTTGTTTTTTCAATCAATGAATTGAGTGGAGTAATGCTATTTACATTGTCTATTCTAAAATTCTTTGAGACTGTGTGACGGGTGCCTATGGGAGATTCTTCGCATTCTTCTTCGGTCATATCTTCAACCGTCCCGCTATCCATGTTTATTTTCACCCTTCTTGCATAGCCGTTTATTACTGCATATATTCCACGACAATGTGAATTAGATTCCAAGATTGCAAATACGTCACCAGCAGATGTTGTTAAAACATTTCGTTCATCGGTTGGCATGGGCCCAAAGCCAAGATTTCCTACTTGCACTTGAATTGGTTTATCGTCAGGAAAAGTGTATCGTCGAATTTCGAACAGCCGGTGCGGATTCTTGTGGGGAATAAGCCGAATAAACCTAAGTTCTTCAAGTTCATATCCAAGTACGAGAGAAGGAAGACGTCTGGCAGGATGAGACTTGGACCTGGCGCGAAGAGAAGGCTTGGCAGGAGAAGAAGGCCTGACCAGAGAGTGAAGTGTGCCAGGAGGAGACTTGGACCTGGCGCGAAAAAAAGGCTCAGCAGGAGAAAGAGTCGTTTCAGGAGAATGCTGTATATCAGGAAAATAAGAAGGTCTACAACGAGGATCATCAGGAATAGGTTCACCATTAGGTAAACAGTCAAACTGTGAACTTGAACCTGCAACAAGAAACTGAGGGTTAAACTTTTTTTATACTACACAATCGTATGTAGGTATATCATCAACCTCTTGTGGCTTTATTGTGAGGCAAGTTTTTAGGCTTAAAACTTTTAGACTTGATATCTGTTCTATAAAACATCGCAGGAAAAAATAAAGTTTGCGTTTATAAAAACATGTCCTAAAACGAAATGAAACTCCTATTTCTCTCTGTTTCTCACATGAAAATCCCGAACTTTTTTCTATCTCAAAATTGTATAAAAACGCTGCAGAATGTTGACAGCTACATAAAGAGTTAGAACTGTCAATATAATAGTAGTTAACATAGTTTTTAATAATTCGCAACGTTTTATCAAAAACTATCATAAAGAGACCTTTAGGTTATGCAATTTTTGTATATAATATTATTAGAAATGATTTATGTTTATTAACAAGCACTTTTAAGTTTTACTACCTGTATGAATCACTCGATTAACAGATAAAACTCCAGATACAGTTTCAGATAAGTTATAAAAGTGGAGATAAATATTCATATAACAAATCTATTTCTAATTGATAATATTCTTAGAAATACCCTGAGAAAGATGTGTTACTTTTCAAAGCACACAGTTTTTTACAATAAATAAAAGTACAAATATTAATTATTTCAGGAGGAACTTGGAATTGCTTAGTTTTTCCGACCCACTGTAGAAATTCGATCCTGAAGTTCTGGATCTATTCGAACTTATTTCGGATCATCGTTATGCACGTGCAAAGATGGTACACTCCGAACTGTCGACGTCTAAATTGAAAAAATATATATTTAACTTACACGTCCGCGTGCACAAATAAGACACTCCTAACTATGCGCATGTACAGATGTTGCACGTCTGCATTTCAACGCGCGTGGTTGGAAGTGTTCCATCTGTGAAGATGCATAGCAGTTAGGATGGTACCATTTTTGCACCTCTACCCAGATATCAAAGTGCGTGCACGGTGCGACTCACGTGCGTCGCACCACGTGCGGATTTTCTCGCACGACGTGCGCGCAGGGGATGACACAGCTGCGTCCTCACATGCGTGACAGGTCTGTCGCACGTCGTGAGGGTCGGACGTCATGCGTGCCGGTGCGAGTATGGTGCGTGCACACATTTAGGATTTTTAGAGGGTACAGAACATATTTGCATTGATATTTTTAAATAAAGAGCAGGTAATTTATCATGAACGTATTTTTTATTTGGGTGGAAGGAATATTTATACATTTTAGTTGCGCATTAACAATTCAGTTTCCGCATGTTTGTATCAACAATAATAAATATTTTTTGCTGCAACTACAAGATACAGGCATATAAAACTGACAGAAAACATAAAGACGTAGGTGAAAGGTATATTTTTCGCTTGGATAATAAAAAAAATAATGACCTAAAACAAAAATGACCTTTTTTTAATTATTTAAACCAAAAATAAACTGTTTATAATCGGTTTCACGTCTCTTATCAAAGTTTCAGCGAAGGATATTTATTATTTTGGACACAAACATGCTAATGTTTGTTGTTTGAATAATAATAAAAAAAAACAAGATTGAACAGAAATTAACTGTTTTTAATTATTCAAAACAGAAATAGGCTATTTATATCGGTTTTCGCGTTTCTCAATGTTTCAGCGAAAGATGTTTATTATTTTGGGCACAAACATGCAAATATCGTAATCAAAAAATGCCCTTAACGATACTAACATCAAAACGCACGCATTTAAATAACTGTACTATTCAATATCACAAACTTCAGGATCTGATACTTTTGCGAGATTAGCACGTTTGTGTCCACAATAATAAATATTTTTCACTGAAACTTTCAGAAATTGTATGAAACATAACAAAAACGGTGAATAGCCTTTTTGTTGTTTGAATAATAAAAGAAAAACTTTACCACAGTTTTTTGTAATTATATGAAAACTCGCAAAATCACTTCTTTCAAAGTAGTGAACTTACTAATTTGAAAAGAAAAAACATCACTTCCAGCGTATTAGTTTAACAAGATTTTGTAACATCCGTGCGAAAGCGACAACGGAAATCGACAACAGCTGTTACGGCGCGTCGGGCGATTACCGTTCGACCCACGCGACGGGGTCTGAGCCGTATATTATTCAGCTAATGCACGCAGTTTTTAAATATAGCTCCTCTTATTTCTACTTCAAAATGATAAAAAATGAATACAATACGATTGAAAACTAAAGATGCATTTTTTAAATTTCTGAACACATTTTTTAAACATTGATTTTGAATTACATTTTTAACTCAATTTAATGTTAAACTTGAAATTAAAAGCACAAATTGAAGTTATAAAAATAAATAAATATGTAAAGTAGAAATTATACCAAAAATTTCACTTTTTATTTACTTAACTTCAAATTCAAATTGACAAAAGGCTAACTGAAATTATTTGTATAGTCGATTAAAGTTGGAAATTATAGTTTTATAATAAATAAAATGCATATTGTACGTTGAAACTATACAACCATGCATTCAATAATTCTTATTAATTTCCTAATTTATTCTTATTATAAAATCTGGAATGTTTTAATTTTTGTAAATAAACAATTTTTACACTATCAATTAATTCAATCTTCAATTATAATAATTATCAATATTTTTAAAAATTGTATTACAATAATAATAGTTAACTATACTACTATTATCAAAAAATGTGCTTATTACTTATATATCATGTATATAATGACCCTCACAAAGTGCGACACACATGCGCCGCACATCGTGCCTATCACGAAGTGCGTCGCATATGCCTCGCACGTACGTGCCCCTCACAAAGTGCGACCCATATGCCTCGCACCCAGCACGCACCGCGTGCCCCGCATTCTGTGCGAGTAACGTGCCCCGCACGTTTGCTATCTGGGTATGTTTCGACGTGCACAGTTGGGAATGTACTATTTTTGCATATGCAAAATGTGTGTAAGTACACTCTATTGAGTGTACTTACACCGTACGCTTAGAGAGGGCGTAACAAGCGTGAATCGTAAAAAGCGTAGGGTAATTTAAGTCTCGAAAGACGCGTAAAAGCAGGGCTGCCAACATTTCTGCAATTCGAAATCGTCGGTCGAGTTGTGTTGCCTCGTGACACGTGATTACGTCTTTTGTTGTCAGGATCCACAGTATTTGTGATATTTTTTTTTTAACACTTATTCGTATCCTCTTGAATAAATAATTCAGTTCCGTGAGAGGTAAGTACTAAGTAACCACACATTTTGTGAGAGTCATTATTCCCATCTTGAAAACATATTGAGGTTATGATTATAGTTTTGTTCTTGAGTTTTACTTCTTATATTTTTAATTAAAAGTGGAAGGTTCGTTTATTGAAAGTAACTTTTTTTCTGGAATAGTTTCAAAAATCGCTCGAAATGAGTAGCACTTTTTTTTTTAAATAAATGGTTACCTACTTTCAGAAATTAAAACTGAATTTGCTATTTTTTTAAATATAAAAAAATTTCGATTAATAAGCGAAACTTCTACTTTCAATTAAAAGTATATAAAGAAATAAACCTAAAAACAAAACTACAAACTTCCTTCCAATTAGTGCACGAATAATTGTTTTTATGAAATGAATACGCGTCCTTCGAGACTTAAGTCAAACTTATTCGGGACAAATTCGAAAAAAGTTTGGACCAAAATAGCAATTGAGATAGAACGCAGATTAAATCGCACAAATTCTGATAGCGTATAGCTTTAAAAACTTTCCTTAAAATTATAAATATATTATGTTATTATATTCACCAATCAAACTGAGAATAAACGCCATGGATAAGATAAGAGTAGGAACGATCTTCATTTCTTTTAATTAGAGGAAAAACTGGTTAATGTTTTAATGGAGAATTTGTTTTACAACGCAATTAAGGAATATTCCAGTACTTCATTGAAATATATAATACATACATCCCGTAGTCGTTATCTGATAGATAATAGGCGTCAAGTTCATTCTTCTGAGATATTTACATTTCATCAGAGTTAGTTTCAAGAAAAAATACCGTTGCGAAGTATTACGTGTATATATTCACTATTGGTATATTCCTTAATTATTTGTGCGCAATTTGCAGTATTTTTGTATTATTCATTCCTACAATCGCGAAAAAATTAGAGGAGAACATCCTACAGTAGATAATGAACCTACAGTAGATAATTATTGATTAAATGCATAAATATACGTAAAATAATTAATCTAATTTTAATTTCAAGTTACTACCGTACATACCGTATTATGAATTAATTGAATTAAATGGATTATTTCACATACATTAGTATTTTTAATTAAGAATAATCTACTGTAGGCATGGTTTTTCCACTTATTATTTTTTGACAGTTTCAAGCTAGCACCACCATGATCATCCACGCGGAAAAAAGTGGATCGGTAGAAGAACTCTCTAAAGCAGTAGTTCTAACTATTTTAAATTGAAGCGCAGCTTTTTCTTTTTTAATTTCAAACGGACCTCCTAAAAAATTGTGCGGAGGGGGCCTACATGTTTCTAGTTGTGCTTATTGCAATGCGAAAAAGGAGATCAATCTCACTTGCAAAAGTCAAACTCACCATTCCTTGTTTACTATAAAAATTAGTTATTCATACAGTTTACATGTTCAGCTGTACTATTTCAAATAGTTATTGAAGCTATTTCTTCTAGTAATCTTTCTTTTTACAATTTGAAGTAGTAATGCTGACTTTAGGTTTTGTATATTTGAGATCACTATCTCATTCAGTATCAAATACTATTTGAATGGTTTCTTGTACAGTGCGAACAAGTAAAATTCAAGTTAACAATACATAAAAGTGAATCTAACTATCCACTTTTTTCCGTGGATGTCATTACATTACTGCGATAAATAATATAAATTTCAGTTTAGCTATTGAAGCGCTATAGCATTTGCAGCCAATTTTTTGAAAGTCAGTTATAGAAACTTAAGTTGGAATTATTATTTTGAATTTAGGTATGAATCTTTGATTACGCATTCTCAATTAGTATTATTGTTCAAAACTCATTCTCTACAACCCTGATGTTTAATTTGTATCATTGTTTCCTCATAAATTTAATTGAAATATTTATATTTTTAAGTAATACTGATTATATGTGAAAAGTACACTGAAACTTGGAATTAAGTACGGTTTCGGGCATGGCTTGCAGTGGACGCATGTCCAGTTAAAGTTTAGTGCTACTCTGTACCATAAAATTTGCTATAAACATGAACAAAAATAAAAGAGCGGTTTTCTCTTTCACAAAATCCTTAAAAAATTGTTAGCTAATGAAGATATCGTAAATTCCTGAAAAACAACACGAAGCAACCCATTGGTCTCTCGAGAAAATCAATTTGCAGTATAATTTTGTTGTTATTTCACTTGGCGGCGAAATGGTATCGCAAATCTTAATCTATTGATCGTACTGTTGATGGCGTTTGATTTAAAAATGTAATAAAGCCAATTAAATAATTCCGTGATATTTTTTTCTATAGAAATTGTTAATTAAATATAGAGTTCCTATTTGAATACGAAAATGTTTCTTCATTGTTGCAAACTGATGACATTAAACGTTGTGAAATCTTTTCCCATATCTAATGTAGAGTCGCCTCCCCTATATTTAAAAATTGCTATACGTAAACTGTTAATAGTCTATGATAATTTTCCTCCTTGAATATTTTCGTCAGCGACTAAAAAGGCCCTTTTTATGTGTGTCAAAAAAAATGGGGCATTGAAGAAATATTGAAGGCTTGAAAACCATAACACTTTGATTCTTTGATATAATCATCAGTTACACGTACAATTTTGATCCTACTTTGGAACACAATCAGTATTATATTTTAATTTTACTTGTTTTTTCAATAAATAAATTAAGCGGACTTTAAATTTATTATTTTAAAAACCTTTGAAATTCTGTGACGGGTGCCTATGGGAGATTCCGCGCATTCTTGTGGGGTCAGATCTTGAACCGCGCCGCTGTCCATGTTTACTTTCACCCGTCTTATATAGTCATCTGTTACTGTATATATTCCACGAAGAAGTGAACCAGATTCAAATATTGCAAAGACGGCACCAGCGGATGTTGTTAAAACAATTCGTTCTTCGGTTCGCATGGGGCCAAAGTCAGCATATCCTACTCTCACTTGAATTGGTTTGTCGGCAGGAAATGTGTATCTTCGAATTTCGAAAAGCCGGTGCGTACTTGTGTGGGGAATAAGCCGAATAAATCTAAGTTCTTCAAGGTCATATCCAAGTATACGAGAAGGAAGACGTTTGGCAGGGCGAGACTTAGACCTGGCGCGACGAGAAGGCTTGGCAAGAGGATGAGGCCTGGCCAAAGAATGAAGTCTGGCAGGAGGAGACATGGACCTGGCGCGAAAAGACGGCTCAGCAGGAGGAAGAGTCCTTCCAGGAGAATGAGTCTTTTCAGGAGAATGAGTCCTTTCAGGAGAATGAGGTATAGCAGGAAAATAAGAAGGTCTGCTGCGAGAAACGCCAGGAATAGATTCAGTATTAGGTGAACAATCGAACTGTGAACTTAACCCTGCAACAAGAAGCAGAGGATTGAACTTTTCTTATATGTACTAGACAATCGTATGTTGGTAAATCATCAACCCCTTGCGGCTTTATTTTGAGGCAATTTTTAAGACAAAATAATGTACAAATTTCATTTTTCATGATTACTTTAATATTTATACTTTATTTTGTTATAATTTTTATTTTTAGCTACCCCAAAAAATGTATGATTTCAATAAATGTATTTTATTACAATTCATAATATGCATTAATATTGAAATAAATTTATTTTTATTGTCTTGCTTTTATAGTTAAAAAAAGTGCGCATCCCATGAAAAAAAAAGTTTGTTAATTAACATTTTATTGCACCGTCCGTCGTTTTTTCAGAAAATTAATTTCTTTCTTCTCAATGTTATTTTTTACGATTTGAACAAAAAATACGCATAATACAACATTTTTTTTTCTTACCTTGTGTCGCTTTTCACAATTAAAAACAAAATTTTTAATGTTATCCTATCAAAAAGTGATTTGAAAGAAATCTGTAGATCTTTTTTAGGTGCACAATTCTTGTCGTCTCATCTTTTTTCGTAGCTTATATCGTTTGTCCAAAAAATTTTATTTTTAATTTTTAATGTTTTTTATGAATAAAACAAAAACTACGTGTCCCATCAAAAAGTTATTAATAACAAATTTGTAGATCTTTTTGGGCCCACAATTTTTGTCTCCTCATCTTTTTTAGCATCTTGAATAGTTTTACCGCAAAATGAAAATGTTTATTTTTCATTATTTTTAGTTTGTTTTTTTAATTTTGAAAATGCTATAACTCTGATAATTTTGTTTTGATCAAAAAAAGTTGTAGGGATAAATTGTTCATATTTCCGAGTACTACGAATAGCCGTCCACAGAATTTCCAATTTTCGAAAAGAATGGTCTCAAAAATTTTGAAAATGCTCTGTCTTTTCGCATTTGTATCCAAAATAGCTGGCTAACGAACTTCACCTTCAGTTTCTGATACTCAAAGAGTGTACCAAAGGCCAATATAATAGATTAATTCTTTCAAAATTTATCGTGCTCACAGACAGACAGACATACATACAGAGCTACACATTCGTAAAAACTTGCTTTTCGGGTTCAGAGGGTCTGAAAACGTTGAAATTTGACAAAAACAGGGGGGGGGGTCAAATTTTACACAAATCTAATACCTTTTTCTGATAAGAATGTATTGAATGTAAGTTTTCTTCTATCCTAAAATTGTATAAAATCGCTGTAGAATGTTGACAGCTACATAAAGAGTTATAACTGCCAATGCAATATTAGTCAACATAGTTTTTAACATTTTGCAACGTTTTTATCAAAATCTATCATAAAAAGACCTTTAGGTTATGTATTTTTTTATATAATATTATTAGAAATGATTTATGTTTATTAACACGCACTTTTAAGTTTTACTACCTACATAAATTACTCAATTAAAGCAATTAAAAATCCAAACATTTCAGTCATTTTCAACACAGCAAAATGTTGGTCTGAAAAGTACTCTACATTCTGCCTATGCTGGGTTTTAATGCAATAAATTCAGGTTAAATTCGTACTTATTTCGGACAAATTCAAATAAAGTTTGAACTAAAATAGCAATTGAGATTGAAGGCAGATTATATCGTACAAATTCTGATAGCGTACACGGAAAAAATTTATCCGTGAAGAAGTCACGAACTTGTAGCTAGGTCTCGGATACGAGATAAAAAAATGAAACATTAAATCCTTATTTCTATGAGAAATATATGGATAAATTTCGAAGTTTCTTACGAACAGTTCGAATTTCCTACGAACAGTTCCTGAAAATTTCAGACTGAAATAAAAAGAGGAAAAATTTTATTTGTGCGATTTAATTTTATATTAATTTATAAATTCGCAACTCAGAAGATTCGAACCCTCCAGACTGCTGACTCACCAGTTTCTAAACACATAAACCAGGAGTGCGTAAACACGCGCAGCCATCGAGGCCAAACAAAATAGGTATTATAAAACTTCTAGCCACTCATCCGACGAGCTCGAGGCACGCATACGAGCGCACACACGCACCGCGCGTGTGTGCGTGGGCCACGTACAGCGAGACTTAGTTTCGAGTTCCCAGATTCGTCAGGCAAGCTCGTGAGTGCTCTGAGAATCTTTTCCCAATCATTCGTAATATTTTTGTAATTATTCACGTAAAAAAAAGTGATGAACCGTTTTAGAATTTTCACATCGAGTTCGTCAATCTTTCTCAAAGTTCGTAGGTTATTTACGAAAATACATAAATATCCGATGAATTTTTCTCATATCCGAGACCTAGCTACTAGTTCGTGACTTTTTTACGGATAAATTTTTTCCGTGTACAGCTTTAAAAAGTTTCCTTGAAATTATAGACATATTGTATTATTATATTTACCAATAAAACTGAGAATAAACGCCATGGATAAGATTAGAGTAGGAAGAATCTTCATCTCTTTTAATTAGAAGAAAAACTGGTTAATGTTTCAATGGAGAATTTGTTTCACAACGCAGTTAAGGAATATTCCAGTGCTTCATTGAAATATATAATACCTACATCCTGTAGTCGTTATCTTATAGATAATAGGCGTCAAGTTTATTCTTCTGACAAGGGGGGTTAGGTTGGTGTCCGACGCCGATTTTTTTGTAACTTTGCAGGTGAAAAGAGGATCCCAGACTATAAAAAAAAAATTAATTTTTTGGGCAATCGTTCATATTTAGGTGTGGAAATCAGCCCTTCTATATTTTTGATACTTTTACTGTTTTAAGAGGTAACATTGTTTTTTCTTTCTTGTTTTTGCACAAAATTGTTCTAATTGATTCTATATTATAATATTATCTTGAGTTTCAAAAATACTTACTCCCTAGAGTATGATAATTCAAAAAATCTACCCCTATAGGATGCTTCGCCATATGACACATAGTTTAAGATTTTGGACTTTGTTGCTGCAAACATCTAGTTTTGATAATTAATTCTATTAAGAATTATCAATCTTATTCGAAATAACCCCTAAATTATGTGCCATCCACCCCTTTAGTATTATCAATAAATAAAAAATTTAGTTATTAATATGACATTTTTGTAAGTAATGAATTAAAATATTTAGTTTGGACAATCAATAATAAAATAACTAATTATTTGTTAACGATGGCACATGTTCTCATATTAATAAACCCTTGTTATGTGAAAACTACCCATCAAAAACTTTTTATGTTTTGTTTAGCAGGCGATTTTAATGACAATACATATATAACAGAACTGTTTAAAGAATTTTTATTTAGGTTCAGGCAAATAATAAAATAAATGTGTGATATGATGAGTGTGTGTTAATTTGACCATTTGCAAAATTGCGCATAAAATTCTAATATAATTCTAATTTTAATCTAAAATTGTTCTAAATAACGAAAGATTAGTTAAAAAGAAACAATATCATTCGATTTTTAAGGCACGAAGTTCTTCTTGCACCATGCACATGTTATTACTGCAACATCAACCCAAATATCACAAAAAGGTTCAATATCTTCCTTGAAATAAAAGTCTACAGGGTTATCAAAATGTGGAGGTCTATTTTCTATATATCCGCTTTTATACCAAGAATATTTGATTACGTTAATAAATCTAGGTGAAGACAATTGATTATGTGTGAGAGACTGTAATTTTATAATGTTATTTCTAATATGCAAGTTAATATCAGACCTCAAAAGAATAGAAGTGTCAGAGATTTTTCGTACGAAATTCTTCCAGATCCTAAACCCAAACACATCCAAGGGCTGAATTTTCCCAGTTGTGCCTTTTGGAATAGTTTTCAGTAAAAGGGTTTTACCTTCCGGTATAGCAGTTGGCACGGTTTGTTCACACTGGCCACTCCATTAATCTAACAATAACACAGAATTTTCTCCTACGTTAGGGGAAAATACATCTTGAAGCCACATTTGCATTAATTCTGAAGAAACTTTACCGGATTTAGAGGCTTGCAAATAAATATTGTTTGCCTGAAAAAGCCCTTGGCTTACTCTTGGTCCAAATTCTCCGGATGGTTCCTTTAAAACTACAAAAAAGGGGTGAAAGTAATCTTCCATCGGCACATATGGTTGGCTGAATCGTATAGCTATGTGTGGTGGAGGAAACCGATTGAACAACATTTTCCACAGTTTTTGTTCCTTTAAAGTTCAAAGTTCTTCCAGTGTGTAATTCTAAATTAAAGCCACTTTGAACCACTCAGAGAAATGTCCTTTTGTGACAAAAGGATGTTCCTTGAAGTAAATGGAATTTCCTCTAAAATTTAAGGTTGAGAGGATTTTCATTTGTCTCAACAGGAATCCATTTGCAACAAAAATTTTCTTTATGCGACTAACTTCACCTACTCTTGCATCCAAATAATTCTGTTTGTGTAAAAAATATATTCACTTCGTTCAAAACAAAACAGGCAAGAGGACAATGCTTTTGTTTCAAGCCAACTTTGTCTCTGAGTGACCGGAATTGAAAATTTTGCTTTCCCCATACCTCAGAATTTCTGATTTTACATTGTTTTTAAAAACATCACATTCTTGTTCTGTATCTCTGGTGTCATGTAAAGATGATATAGATATAAATTTTGTGATTTTTCGCGAAACAACGTTATGCATTTTCTTGAATTTCCATACCCACAACGTGATGCTTTAAACCATGGCATGTTCAATTCATGCTTCTTTTGTAAAGCCCATCTTCGAAGATCTATATCGTGAACTGTCATCTTCGAATCAATAGCCTCCTTCAAATTGTCGAAAGTGTATTTTGCAACGTTGTATAGCTTATCTTCTCGGTCACCACCACTGTTGACTTGTTCTTGCCATCTTCTTAATTGTCGCTCTGAACGAAGCTTTTTGAATCTTTGACGAACGGCTGTAAAAGATAACCGTTTTTTCTTTCCAGAATTCCAAAAGTCAACAGCTTCTTTTTTATAGTCGAAATTAACTCTCTCCTCTTGATATAAACAACTAGGAGCTTCACCATAATCCTTTTCTTCTTCTTGTTCTTCATCTTCAATCGGTTGTATGCCAATTTGACTATCCTCATGAGCAAATTTTAAGTCAACTGAATTTTCAATAATAAATGAGGAATCAAACACATTTTTCATTATAATATCCTGTATTACATCGTGTAGATGTACCTCTTCAGGTGTTACTTCTGAAGGCTGAATGCCAAGTTTTTCCTTATTGAACGTTATTGTCAATAACGATTTTATATTTAATGGATTGATTCTCATTTTATTAGGAATACTTCGCACAATAGAAAAAGAAGCAAATGTGACTGAACAAATGTTCTTTTCTTTCGCTTTATATACATGCCTGATAATGGCTTACATACATTCCTGATAATTTTATATTTGTACAGTTTTATTTGAAATGCCAAAATGATAATATTTTTATCATATCAGACACCCAACTGCCTGCTAAACAAAACATAAAAAGTTTTTGAGGGGTAGTTTTCACATAACAAGGGTTTATTAATATGAGAACATGTGCCATTGTTAACAAATAATTAGTTATATTATTATTGATTGTCCAAACTAAATATTTTAATTCATTACTTACAAAAATGTCATATTAATAACTAAATTTTTTATTTATTGATAATACTAAAGGTGTGGATGGCACATAATTTAGGGGTTATTTCGAATAAGACTGATAATTCTTAATAGAATTAATTATCAAAACTAGATGTTTGCAGCAACAAAGTCCAAAATCTTAAACTATGTGTCATATGGCGAAGCATCCTATAGGGGTAGATTTTTTGAATTATGATACTCTAGGGGGTAAGTATTTTTTAAACTCAAGATAATATTATAATATAGAATCAATTAGAACAATTTTGTGCAAAAACAAGAAAGAAAAAACAATGATACCTCTTAAAACAGTAAAAGTATCAAAAATATAGAAGGGGTGATTTCCACCCCTAAATATGAACGATTGCCCCAAAAATTAATTTTTTTTGTATAGTCTGGGATCCTCTTTTCACCTGCAAAGTTACAAAAAAACGGCGTCGGACACCAACCTAACCCCCCTTGTGAGATATTTACATTTCATTAGAGTCAGTTTCACGAAAAAATACCGTTGCAAAGTACCATGTGTAAATGTATATTCACTATTTGTGTATTTGCTAATCATTTGTTTTAATTTTGTGCGCACTTTGCACCTCATCGGCATTAAATAAAACTGCTTTTAAATAGAGGAAGGTGTTCCTCTAGTAAAAGAAAAAATAGACATTTTCAATATTTATGGGCGTTCGCATTAAAAGGACCCTTATAGCCGGTATGGAGTTACTTTATATTTCTTCTTTGAAAATAAAATATACCTACTTTCAGTTTCTATGTGGATATGAGTATAGGCCCAATTAATTCACTATAGGTTCTAGTATCATCCTCCACTCAAACGCAAAAATCATATTTTTGACCTCAACTTAGAAAAACGCGAATATCTCTTAATCTAAAACCGGCTATAAGGGCCTTTTTCATGCGGACGCCCACGTTTTTCAAGCTTATATTTCTGTCTAACTGAAAATCTTATTTACAGAAAATCTAAGAGACCATCAAATTTTCAATTGATGTGCTCTTTTTTTTTTTGGTTGACCAAGAATCGAACTGTTGTGAACGGCAAAAGGACCGAACGCTAGAGAGCGACACAATGTCTATGGTTTAATGTCTCTGTTTAATATTTGAGAGTACATTTTTTAAACCAACATAAACTATAAAAATCAAATTGTGCAACAAAATTGCACAAGAAGGCCGAAAAAGAATAATGTTCCCTGAAAAAACTGTTTTTTTAAAAAACCAATACTCAAGAAAATCAACTTATGCAAAATATAAGTATTGAAAAAAAGAAAGAGACATCCAAACGACCTCTCTCTCATTTCTTTATTATTTATCCGTCTTTTTTATACTACCAGGGTCCAACATGTTTCGAGGCCTTTTGGGCGTCCTCTTCAGGGAAATTCTGATGGGAAAATAATAGGGAATATTTATATGTTATGCTAATATTAAATAAAAATGAGTATTGAATTTGAAGTTAATTATTTAGGCTTCTTTCTACAACTTATTCTTAATCAGATTGAAGAAAATTACAAATTTTTCTTCTTCTCAATATATCGACCGATTTTAAAACATAACTTTCTGGTTCAAGGGCGTAACGCACACTAAAACAGAGACAAGTGGCTACACCCCAAATGTGAAAAAAACAGAGACCACAGATTCATATAATAGAGATCGTAAAAGTGCATGTTGAATAAATACCTAAAGGAATGTATTTAAAATATTTCTGAAATAAATTTCTCAACAATTTGATATCTAGTTAGATTAGAAAAGATGTTGGAAAGCGATCTTATTTGTCTGAGTGATATAATTTATAAAAATATAATGTTAAAGATGGTGAAAATGACATACTTCAGACCAAAAGAATTCATTTGTTGGATCCTTTATTCCAATTCATCGACGTTTCGAAAACACATAGTTTTCCTCATCAGAATAAAAATTATTGAAAAGAGAAGTTTATAAACATCATCATCAAGTATGAACAGTTCCAAATTCTCCTTTCCCTATTTTTCTTTACGTTATCATCCTTCCAGTTCAAAAATGTGTTAAAAAACTTCTTCAATGTAACAAAACTGTCAGTTTTGTCTCCGATCTTTACAGAATGTTTTTTCACAAAATTATTATTGTTAATTACAATTTTGGAACATACTACCTAATTTTTAAGAATTAACATAAAGTTGAAAATTTTAACAAAAATGTAACCTGAAAGGAAGATAACCTAAAGAAAAATTAGCCACAGTAACACGTTCATTGTAAACTTGGCCAATCCTTGGCTTATTTAAGACAAACATCGTCTTTCAGAAAATGATAATCTAAATATTTGGATTTAGACGTTATTTAGAGTTTTATAAAGTCAGCGCTTTCTCTTAGGTGAAAGATGCCATTCCTATTTAATCCAAATATTGAAGGGCTCATTGTGTTCCTTGAAAGACTCTCTTCAAATCGCTTTGATAGGATTTTATTGAAAAAACTTTATTTAAGAAAAATAAATCTTATAAAAATAACGGCCGTATAACTCCTGAATAAATTTTGTGAAGAAAAAGGTACCAAAGAGATTTGTAGAGAATTTTTTTTAGGAATAAAATGTGCTCTCAAACATTTAAATTACATGAGAATTGCAACTTCTGCCTAAAGAGAAGTAAAAAATAGAAAACTCTTAATAACTATTGGTGACAAGATAATTTTTGCATGAAATGTTGAAAAATGAATGAATGAAATGAAAATGAAAAATCCGTGACAAAACTGGTAATGACGCATATATGCGCACTTGGAATAACTGCCACAAAACTCAATGGACTTTAGTAAAAATTGGTATGCCCTAGTTTTTTTGGTCGCTGATGATGAATCCGGGGTCAAAATTGAAAGATTAAAAAAATCTGATAATATAGTAGAATTGTCATCAGCGACTCAAAAAACTCTTTAGTGCGACTTTTCATTCAAGTCACATGATTTTTGCATTTTAGTCCGCCATATTGGATCAGCGAGTTTGAATTTCTCGATTTTGACCCTGGATTCATCGCCAGCGACCTAAAAAACCCCAGGAAATGAACTTTCATGATAAATACGGAATTATTTGCTTCAACCAGTTTTGGCACACAACGTCGATTTCGAGCCTACCAGTTAACTAGTTAACAATGCTCATTTTTAAACTTGAGATAACTGTAAAAACATTCCTAATGACGCTTATAATCTGAAGAAAACTTTTGATTGAATTCCTTTAAATTCTTTGAAATCCTCAAAACCCTATAAAATCCTTTTAAATCCATAAAAATCCCGTGAGTTCCAGTGAGGTCCACTAGTTTACAAAATTAAAAAAATTGTCAGCCCACCACATCTTAATATGATTTTCTTATGTATTTTGGCCCACTAAACATAAAAATTACACATAACATTTTTTTATGGAAGCGTTTTTGAGATATCAATGATCAAATTTTTTTTTAAATTTTCAGAGTTGTTCTGACATTTTTGAGTATATCTCGAGATCTAATTACCCGATTTATCTAAACGACCATTCGAATTGAAGGCAACTGAATCCTCTACAACTTTCTTTCTCAAAGTTTTCAGATTGGCCCAGTAGTTCAGATGCTAGCGATTTTAATAAGTTGGAAAAGTTGTATTTTTTGGAAAAAGTCGAGGTTGAAAATTCACATGTCCTGGGAAGAATGGAAATCGCAAATATTAGCCTAATCTAAAAACTTTAGAATAGAAAGTTGTAGAGGATTCAGTTGCCTTCAATTTGAGTGCTTGTTTAGGGAAATCGGTCGGAACAACTCTGAAAATTAAAAAAAAAAATTGAACGTTGATCCCTCGAAAACGCTCCCATAAAAAGTTTTTTGAGTGTGATTTTCGTGTTTAGTGGGCCAAACTACATGGGAAAATCATAGTGAGATATAGTGGGAAAAATGGCTGTAAACTAGTGTATTCATGGGAATGCCATAAACCCCGTTGTAATCCTTTCAAATCAATTTCAAACCCACGAAATCTTTAAAATCTTGAAATCTGTTTCATAAAAGCTTGGAAAGATCTTCAACCATATCAGTCGCAATTTTTTGCAACACAACTAGCTTAGCCAAATGAATGTTCAACCAAAAGTAGTTGAATTTTCATCCAAAATAGTGGAATTTTCAGCATATTTCTAACAGTGAACGTTCCAAAGTTGAGTGGTTGACGTTTAATATTTGGATGATTATAAAACGGCCATACAAGGCACATCGTTGGTGTGGTGAGCCCACACTTGTAGTTATTTATAACTACAAGAAAACTATCCACCTAGAAACACTACCCGAATCGGGTAGTGTCACGCCTACCCTGAAAGGGACATGGCTTAATGGTATACATAATAATACATAATATTGTAAATTTGTAATAATAATAATAATATATAGCAGAAAGAAGAAAAGAATAAAGAGAAAAAAAGTATAAAAAGAAACCAGGTTGCCCAATATGCCTGATGTAAGAAAAACATAATATCAATGATATTATTATTAATATTTTTTGTAATAAAAAAGTATCTTCGGGACTAACTATTACAAAATATTTTGTAGGATCTATATTAATTTCTCAAAGTTTCAAATCAGTCATTATAGCAGACACTACATACATTTTTCAAGTTGGCATAAAACTTTCCTCAAATCTGAAAGATTATATAAATGGTGAAATAATTTTAAATGAAACTTAGTAACTAAATTTTCTTTCTTGTAACTGACTCTAGTAAAATGTAAATATCTCAGAAGGACAATCTTGACGCCTATAACATACGAGATAACGACTATAGGATATATGTAGCATATAATTTAATGAAGCACCAGAGCATTCATCAGTTAATGGCCGCTATTATGGAATTTTTTTTCGGGAAGCTTAAAAAATAAGGGAAAGGGGGTGACATGTCCTCTATACGAAAGTAAATTTTTTGGACCACCCCAGTCCAAATAGTTTCTTACTTTGAAGTGACATTTTCAACTTTTCTCAAATTTTAAAATGTAAATCTATTCTTTTGGTAGAAAAGATTAATATGCAGAGTATAGTGGTCCAACATTTCTTTTTACTAAATTGTTGAGTTTTCAAGCCAAAAAAAGAATGTTCTAGAAAACGGTTTTTTTTCTGCCCGAAAATCTGAATTTTCATCTAAAATGATGATTGTTCAAGCAAGAAAGAATGAATTTTTTAAAAACTAGTTTAAATTTAAACCCAGTAGTTGATTTTTCAACAGAAAAAGATTAATTCTTCATGAAACACGTTAAATCCTCAAGCCACGATCCATGAAGATTCATTTTCTACCTTACACGTTTCGTTAAAAAATTATTTCTTGACCAAAAAAAAAAAAACGAATTTCCAAAAAAGTAGTTAAATTTTTTACCAAATAGGTGAATATTTAACCAAAAAGATGAATTTTCAACGAAGTAGTTCCACTTTAAAATAAGTAGTTGAATTTCTGACCAAAGAAAGATAATTTTGTAACAAAATAGTTGCATTTTTAAGAAAATAATAAAATTTTTAACCAAATAGTAAAATTTTTAACCAAACGAGATGAATTCCACAATAAAAATATAATAGTAGGTTTTTGAAACAAATATAGTTGGATTTTTTTTGGGCTTCTATTAATGCAGTTTGCATTCAAGCGAAAGAATCAAAACAAGAGTAAGTTTGTCGAAGACAGGAAAAACCGAAGAATTCTTTAAAAAATGAGGAAGAGGAGCAGAGCCATCTTTCGCCAAATTCGCCAAATTCGCAAACTTTGTTCAAATTTATAATCAGGAAACGTACTAAACGTTATCTAAAATCAAGTTTCAACTTTTCTTCAATATTTGTGTATGATTCATTCCTATTATCACGAAAAAATTAGGGGAGACCATCCTACAGTAGATAATAAACCTACAGTAGATAATCATAAATAAAAGCATAAATTTACGTAAAATAAATACTTTTAATTTATTAACACGTATAGCGTCTTATCCATTGATTAAATTTAATGAATTATTTAACATACACTATTATTTTTAATTAAGAATTATCGACTGTAGGTTCAATATCTACTGCAGGATGGTACCCTCTATAGGAAATTCATCACGGGAAATCATTATAGGTAATACTAACTAATAACAATATATTATCTCTAATTTTTTCAACCCCCCCCCCAACCCGTCATGCTCCGAATAATAACTCAGGTGTCATCCACTTATTTTTCGATAATCTCAGGTCTGTTATGTTTATTTTCTATCATTGTTTCCTCATAAATTTGATTGAAAGATGTATTGTATAGCATTAATGAAAATAAAACAAGAATCCAAGGATTCAATTTGGACAACCACCACAAAATGCTCCTATTGTAATTAAAAAAAAATTTGTTTCTTTGGACAATAATAAAAAAGAGGAAAGAAAAATGAGCAGGCAACCAACCAAATCCCCTCCCTTATCTTTTTTATTTCTTTAGTCTTTTTTATTTTTGTTATTATCAAATCACAATATGAAAGCATTTATAATATTTACCAACGTTTCGGTGCTCATAAGAGAAACTCAAGATTCATGAAACCTTATTGTAAATGTAATTAATCATACTAGAATAACTTTTGTTTAATTTATGCGAATCAGTTTTCAAATTAATAGACAACTTATTTTGTTTCTCAATATAAAGCAATTCCATGAATTCTCTCCTCTCTCATTAGTTTTACTATCTAAAATTTCAACATTATCCCAGTCAAATTCATGGTCAACATCAAGGAGAGGAGAGAGCGTCGTTGTTTCGTCGCCGTTCCCACCTGCTCTTATTTTTCTTGCCTTGATAAGGGTTCTGTATGAGCAACAAAACGTTGGTAAATATTATAAATGCTTTCATATTGTGATTTGATAATAATAAAAATAAAAAAGACGAAATACATACAAAAGAGAAGGAAGGGGATTTGGTTGTATGCCTTCTCATTTTTCTTTCCTCTTTTTTATTTTTATTTTAATAATAATTACAATAGGAGCATTTAGTTGACTTGAATAAGAGGTCATTTCTAACCCCCCTTTTTTTAAATCATATTTTTTAATCAGATCATAGTTACATATGGTCCTGAAGCCTTCAGAAAGGTTAAATTATGGTGTAATATCATCAACCAAAAATTAAGAGGCAGTGTCCTTCAAAAAAGGTTTTTGATTGAATGTCCAAGAAATGATTCTTTACCTAAAAAAATATTTTTCTTAGATAACAAATTTCATGGTTTTGCTTCTCACAGTAACTTTTGTAATAGACAATTTGAACATAATTTGAAGACTTTCAAACTCTCAATGCTAAATTTACTGAGCAAGGATGTTTCAAATCATGTTAATTTTTTAAAAGGAAAAATTTCCGGAATTAGAAGTGAATTAGAAGTATGTTTAGAACAAGATAAAATCATTGATCTTTTAAAATATCAGATTTTCCTTAATCGAAGATTTTTGAGTAATGATAAAAAACATGAGAACAAACTTTCTATTTTTATTGATCAGCAAACTCATGTTCAAGAGCAAAATTTAAATTTACACATGATTTTTGAAGAAGAAGATAGGGATCCTTGGTTCGTAAATTTGGCAGATATTAAAATTCCTGATTCAGTTACAGATATTCTCAGATTAGGTAAAGGTTTTAGTAACCATGTAATAAAAAGTAAGTCGAAACAAATGATGGAAATAGTCAAAGATGTTGAATCAAGTATGCACAAAATTCCAATATTACATCAGCAAGATTTTTAGTAGCATGCATATAATTTGCATGAATGCTGATAAAGGCAATATTACAGTTCGTATAAAGAAATCGGATTATATTAGGGATATGGAGGATTCACTTTCCAATCGTGATAATTTTGATTTATTGAATAAAGATCCGTTAAAATGATTGAGAAGATACACTTTCAAGATTCTAGGCAATTGGAGAAAAAATGGACTTTTAGGAAAATATATGAGATGGACTGATATAAATACCGAAGATACAGTTCTTGCCAGATGTTATGGTTTGAGAAAGATTCATAAAGATGGCTATCCTTTGAGAATAGTTATTTCAACTATTAACACTCCCACGGAATTTTTGGAAAAAAGCTTTAATTTGATACATAAAGACTCCATTACAACTTCAAAATACAATATTAAAAATAGCTGGACATTCAAAAAAAATATTATTCAAAAAACTGTTCCTGATGACCATGTAATGATTTCTTTGGATGTTGTTGCAATGTTTCCGAGTATACACCTTGAATTAGTTAAACAGGCAATTTTAAATAAATGGGACAATATAAAAACACGTACTCGATTAAGTAAAAAAGATTTCATTAAAGGGATAGTTTTTATTATGAACTCAACTTATTTTAAATTCAATGGATCTTTTTATAGGCAACAGTTTGGTACTCCCATAGGTTCAGTCATTTTTCCGATCTTGATTTCAAGAAGCTAGATTTTGTTTTGCCTTTTTACTTTCGGTACTTTGATGACACCTTATTATGTATTCCTCTTGCAAAGTTTCAGGCAGTTATTGATGCTTTTCAAAGTTTTCATCCAAAACTTCAATTTACCCTTGAAATAGAGAAAAATAATAAAATCAGTTTTTTGAACATAGAAGTAATGAAAGATCAGGATGGTAATATCATTACCAATTGTTATGAGAAAATTACATATTCGAGTAGAATTTTACATTTATTTTCGGCTCATCCTTTTCAAAAGAAAATGGCAGTAATCAAAAAATTAGTTAACAGAGCTCTAGGTTTGTCCGATGTTTCTTTTCACAAAAAGAATGTGAATATTGTTAGGAATATCCTTTTTCTGAATCGTTACCCACAAAAATTAATTGAGAAACATATTACAATTCGAATTCAACAAATCACAAACAAACAAAATAACATTTTATCTACGGATGATAAGAAGGAATTGAAAGAATATAGTTCCTTTAATACTTTTGTTCTCCCGTTTTTTGGTCAAATTTCGACAACTATTGAATTTATGTTGAAAAAATTTAAGATTCATACTATTTTCCGTATAACATATAAAATGGATTCAATAATAACTTTTTGTAAAGATCCTTTAGATAAATTTGAAAAAGTTGGTGTTGTTTACAATATCACTTGCAAGATTTGTAAGATGACTTACGTGGGACAGACTTCTTAATACTAGGATAGAGGAACACAGAAGTAATGTTCGTTTGGGACGTTGTTATGAGAGTGTTCTTGCCAGACATACAAAAGGGTTTGTTGATTTTGACCATGAGTTTGACTGGGGTAATTTTGAAATTTTACATAGTGAAAGTAATTAGAGAAAGAGAGAATTCATGGAAATGCTTTATATTGAAAAACAAACAAAGTCGTCTATTAATTTGAAAACTGATTTGGATCAATTAAACAAAAGTTATTCTAGTATGATTAATTACATTTAACAATAAGGTTTCATGAATCTTGACTTTCTCTTATTTTTGATGTGTTTATAATGGATTTGCCTTTTGACCCACACTTAGATCTCATATATCGAGGAGAGAGCGTCGTTGTTTCGTCGCTCTTCCCACCTGCTCTAATTTTTTTCACCTTGATAAGGGTGCTGTATGAGCACCGAAACATTGGTAAATATTATAAATGCTTTCATATTGTGATTTGATAATAATAAAAATAAAAAAGACGAAAGAAATAAAAAAGAGAAGGAAGGGGATTTGGTTGGTTGCCTTCTCATTTCTCTTTCCTCTTTTTTATTTTTGTCCAAAGAAACAATTTTTTTTTAAATCACAATAGGAGCATTTTGTGGTGGTTGTCCAAATTTGGTCTTTCGATTCTTGTTTTATTTTCAGGAATTCTATACAATAAATATTTCAATCTTTATGAGGAAACAATTATAGAAAATAAGCATAACAGGTCTTAGATTGTCAAAAAATAAGTGGTGACCCCTGAGTTATTATTCGGAACAGGGTGGGGGGGGGGGGGTCTAAAAAAATGAGAGATAATATATTGTTATTGGTTAGTATTACCTATAATGATTTCCCGTAATGAATTTCCCATAGAGTGTACCATCCTACAGTAGATATTGAACCTACAGTCGATAATTCTTAATTAAAAATACTAGTGTATGTAAAATAATCCATTTAATTTGATTAATAGATAAGACGCTATACGTTTTAATAAATTAAAAGTATTTATTTTACGTATATTTATGCTTTTATTTATGATTATCTACTGTAGGTTTATTATCCACTGTAGGATGGTCTCCCCTAATTTTTTCGTGATAATAGGAATGAATATACAAATATTGAAGTAAAGTTAAAACTTGATTTTAGATAACGTTTGTTACTTTTCCTGATTCTAAATTTGAACAAACTTTGCGAATTTCGCGAAAGATGGCTCTGCCCCTCTTTCTCATTTTTTAAAGAATTCTTCGGTTTCCCCTGTTTTAGACAAACTTACTCTTGTTTTAATTCTTTCGCTTCTGGGTTTAAATTTAAACTAGTTTTAAAAAAATTCATTCTTTTTTGCTTTAACAATCATCATTTTAGATGAAAATTCATATTTTCGGGCGAAAAAAAAACCGTTTTCTAAAATATTCTTTTTTTGGCTTTAAAACTCAACAATTTAGTAAAAAAATGTTGGACCACTTAACTCTGCATATTAATCTTTTCTATCCAAAGAATAGATTTACATTTTAAAATTTTTTAAAGTTCAAAATGTCACTTCAAAATATGAAACTATTTGGACTGGGGTGGTCCAAAAAATTTACTTTCGAACAGAGGGCATGTCACCCCCTCCCCCCTATTTTTTAAGCTTCCCGGAGAAAAAATTCCATAATAGCGGCCAATAACTGATGAATTTTCAGGTGCTTCATTAAATTATATGGTACATATATCCTATAGTCGGAATTAAATTTAGCTACTAAGTTTCATTTAAAATTATGTCACAATTTATATAATCTTTCACATTTTAGGAAACTCTTATGCTTACTTGAAAAATGTATATAGTGTCTGCTATAATGACTGATTTGAAACTTTGAGAAATTAATATAGATTCTACCAAATATGTTGTAGTAGTTAGTCCCAAAGATATTTTTCTATCACAAAAAATGTTAATATTAATATCATTGATATTATGTTTTTCTTATATCAGGCATATTGGGCAATCTGGTTTCTTTTTATACTTTTTTTTCTCTTTCTTCTTTTCTTCTTTCTGCTGTATATTATTATTATTACAAATTTACAATATTATGTATTATTATAATCATCTAAATATTAAACTTCAACCACTCAACTTTGGAACGTTCACTGTTAGAAATATGCTAATAATTCAACTATTTTTGGATGAGAATTCAACTACTTTTGGTTAAACATTGACTTGGCTAAGCTAGTTCTGTTGCATAAAATTGCGACTGATATGGTTGAAGATCTTTCTAAGCTTTTATAAAACAGATTTCAAGATTTCAAGGATTTCGTGGGTTTGAAATTGATTTCAAAGGATTACAAGGGGTTTTATGGTATTCCCATGAATTTAAAAGGATTTAAAGGCATTTCTTAAGTTTCATTGGGATCTCACAGAATACACTAGTTTACAGCCATTTTGTCCACTATATCTCACTATGATTTTCCCATGTAGTTTGGCCCACTGAACACGAAAATCTCACTCAAAAAATTTTGGATGGAAGCGTTTTCGAGGGATCAATGTTCAAAAATTTTTTTTCAATTTTCAGAGTTGTTCCGATGGATTTCCCTAAACAAGCACTCAAATTGAAGGCAACTTAATCCTCTACAACTTTCTATTCTAAAGTTTTTCGATCGGCCCAGTGGTTCAGATCCTAGCGATTTTAATAATTTGGCTAATATTTGCGATTTCTATTCTTCCCAGGGCGATATGTGAATTTTCGACCTCGCTTTTTGCCAAAAACATACAACTCTTCCAACTTATTAAAATCGCTAGCATCTGAACTACTGGGCCAATCTGAAAACTTTTACAAGAAAGTTGTAGAGGATTCAGTTGCCTTCAATTTGAATATTCGTTTAGGGAAATCGGTTAATTAGAACTCGAGATATACTCAAAAACGTCGGAAGAACTCTGAAAATTGAAAAAAAATTCGAACTTTGATATCTCGAAAACGCTTCCATAAAAAAAAATGTTGTGTGTAATTTTCATGTCTAGTGGGCCAAAATACATGAGAAAATCATATTAAGATGTGGTGGGCAAAAACAATTTTTAATTTTGTAAACTAGTGAAATCAATGCCTTCACTGGTATTCACGGGATTTCTATGGATGTAAAAGGATTTTATAGGGTTTCGAGGATTTCAAAGAATGTTTAGGAATTTAATCGAAAGTTTTCTTCAGATTATAAGAGTCATTAGGGATGTTCTACAGTTATCTCACGTTTAAAAATATCATCATGAAAGTTCATTTCCTAAAGTCTTTTAGGTCACTGATGATGAATCCGGGGTCAAAACTGAGAAATTCAAAATCGCGGATCCAATATGGCGGATTAAAATGCAAAAATCATGTTACTTGAATGAAATGTCGTACTAAAGAGTTTTTTGAATCGCTGATGACGATTCTACTATATTATTAGCTATTTTGAATCTTTCAATTTTGATCCCGAATTCGCCATGAGCTACCAGAAAACCACTTAGTACTGACTTTCATTTAAATCACGTAACTTTAGCATTTTAGTTTACCATATTGAATCCGCCATATTGGATTCGCCATTCTGAAGTTCTATGTTTTGACCTCGGATTCATCATCAGCGACCTAAAAGAACCCTTAGTACTGCATTTCATTCAAATTACGTGACTTTTGCCCTTTAGTCCGCCATATTGGATCCGCCATTTTCAATTTCTTAAATTTGACCCCAGATTCGTCATCAGCGACCAAAATAACTAGAGCATACCAATTTTTTCCAAAGTCCATTGATTGTTTTGGCAGTTATTCCAAGTGCGCATATATGCGTCACTACCAGTTTTGTCACGGATTTTTCATTTTCATTTCATTCATTCATTTTTCAACATTTTATGCCAAAATTATTCAGTCACCAATAGTTATTTAGAAAAATAAGTTTACCTCAATTGTTGAACCTTAAAGCCAAAAGACGAATTTTCTGTAAAAAAATTGAATTTTTAACCAGAAAAATAGGAATTTTCAGCAACAAAATCAATTTTCAACCAAAGAGATAAGGCTTCATTAAAAAAAAATTTCAACAGAATAGTTCAACTTTTACCCACGCAGTTAAATTTTTAATTTAAAAAAATCAGTTTTCAACTAAATGGTCAAACTTTAAGCAAAGAGATGAATTTTCAACTAAAAATATAAATCTTCAACAAATATATGATTTAAATACGAATTAAATATGAATTAAATAGTTTAAATAAGAAGGAAATTTTCTACGAAGATACTTGAATTTTCAAAACAAAAAGACGAATTTTCAACAGAACAGTTGAATTTTGAACCAAGAAAGATTAATTTTCTACTAAAACAGATGATTTTTTAAATCGAAAGGACAAATATTAAAAAATATAGTTGAATTTTCATCCAAAAAATATTTAAATTTATTTTTCAACACAAAATGTGAATTTTTCTCAAAAGGTAAATTTTCGACTCAGATAGATGAATTTTTTGATAAAAAATATAAATTTTCCAAAAGAATAGTCGCATTTTCATCCAAAAAAGATTTTAGGTGATTTTTCAACAGAACAGTTGAAATTTCGACCAAAAAGGTTGACTTTTCAAGAAAATTATTAGAGTTTCAACCAAACAGCAGCATTATTATCTAAGAAAGATGAAATTTCTACTAAAGCAGATGAATTTTTAAAGCAAAAAGACAAATTTAAAAAAAAATCGTTTGATTTTTATCCAAAAAACATTTCAATTAATTTTTCAACACCAAAATATGAACTGTTCTCAAAACGTAAATTTTCTACGGAATAGTGGAATTTTCAAGCAAAAAGATTGACTTTTTAATAAAACTGTTGAATTTTCCAACAAATAATAAAATTTACAACTAAAAAGATAATTTTCAGGAGGAAGCAACTGAAAAAAAAAGAAATATAAATGCAAAGCAAAAATTTTTCCAAATTTTCCCTCACCAATAATTCTTCATTTTCCCTGACCATTAATATTCAAAGACCAGGATATTAAATTTGTAACATTTTTAACCTAGAATCTTTTATAAGCGAAATAAAACAATTTCACATAAAAATTGAAAAATTTCAAATTTATTCTGCTTGAAGATATTACTGAAATAAGAGATATTAAATTGTTGAGAAATTTGTTTTAGAAATTTGTGAAAATATTTTAAATACAGTCCTTCAGGTATTTCTTCAAAACGTACTTTCACGATCTCTATTATATGAATCTGTGGTCTCGGTTTTTTCACATTTGGGGAAATATTAAAGATAAAAATGTAAATGGTGTTAATAATGCCTTAATAATTAACGTCAAATTCGGTTCTCATTTTTAATTAATATTAGCATAACATATAAATATTCCCTATTTGTTTCCTATCAAAATTTCCCTGAAGAGGACGCCTAAAAGGCCCCGAAACATGTTGGACCCTGGTAGTATAAAAAAGACGGATGAATGCCATTTTACAATGTTATTTGAAAACATATTTATCTTATTTTAACTTTTTTTGCGCAATTATATTGCATAAATTGATTTTCTTGAGTATTTGTTTAAAAAAAAAAAATTTTTTCAAGAACATTATTCTTTTTAAGCCTTCTTGTGCAATTTTGTTGCACAATTTGGTTTTTAAAGTTTATGTTGGTTTAAAAAATGTACTTTCAAATATTAAAGAGAGACATTAAGCCATAGACCTTGTGTCGCTCTCTAGCGTTCGGTTCTTTTGCCGTTCTCAAATGTTCAATTCTTGGTCAACCAAACAAAAAAGAAATTTTTACGGTCTCTCAGATTTTCTGTAAATAAGATTTTCGGTTAGACAGAAATATAAGCTTGAAAAATGTGGGCGTCCGCCATCCAGTTATATTTTATATTCAAAGAAGAAATATAACGTAACTCCATACCGGCTGTAGGGGTCCTTCTAATGCGGACGCCCATAAATATTGAAAATGTATATTTTTTCTTTTGAAAGCAGTTTTATTTAATACCGATGAGGTGCGAAGTGCGCACAAAATTAAAACAAATGATTAGCAAATACACAAATAGTGAATATTTTTTCTTGAAACTGATTCTAATGAAATGTAAATATCTCAGAAGAATAAACTGAACACCGATTATATTTGAGATAATGATTACAGGCTGTAGGTATTATGTATTTCAATGAAGCAGTGGAATATTCCTTGATTTCGTTGTGAAACAAATTCTCCATTAAAACATTGACCACTTTTTCCTCTAATTAAAAAATATGAAGATTGTTCCTACTCTAATCTTATCCATGGCGTTTATTCTCAGTTTTATTGGTAAATATAATAATACAATATATCTATAATTGCGAGGGAAGTTTTTAAAGCTATACGCTATCAGAATTTGTACGATATAATCCACCTTCCACCTCACACTCAGAGAAAAGATTGAGTTGATTCAACAAAACAGTTTGTTCAACCTAATTTGTTTGTTGAAACTGAAAAATTTGGTCAGCGCAAATAAGCCTTTGGTTATTTTTAAGAAACACAACGGATTAATTTGGTTGATTCTACCAAATACTTTCATTAAATACGCTGAACATACCGAAACAGATGGTGTCAGCCCACGCCGGTGACCAGTTTGCGTGTCGAAAAGTTTCTGATCGTACGTCGTATCGCGAATTAGTGAAAAAAAAGGTGATACGAACAAATGGAAACTAACGATGTCAGCGTTTTTAAAAAACTGGGGTCTGAAACAGCATGCAGCACATTTTGAACCTAAGTGAAACCTTTAGTTCGCAGTGTTCGCACTGGTGCAGGAAATATAACCTCAAAATTCATAAGTGCCCCAGATAACAATTTGCTCACACCTTGCCCGGATGGTGTTTGCACGCGTGTCGACCGATCGGCACGATGTGAGCACAAGAGTGCAGACATATGTGTCCTCATATGCGTCGCATATGCGCCGCACGCGTATCGGCACGTGCGTGCCAGCGTCGTGCTAGCATGCATTTTCGGGTTCTATATGGGAAACTCATACTTTCCAACCGCCTCTACGCCTCTAAAATGTGTTGGACAACGGTCCTTACATCATGAAACCATGCGGCTGCCCATGTAGAACCCGAAAATGCAAAAAAACGAAAGTCGATAAAAATGGACTGCCCCTTTAACATTCACCGATTCAATTATTGAAAACAAGATGTTAAAAATAACATAAGTAACAAGAAACATTGTATGACGTTTTCAAGAAGAGACTCCTGTGTTGAAAGTTGTTCTTTCACAACTGATGATGCAACAGGTGTTTATTCCAAAAGCGACATACACAAAATTATTCCTGCTACCTCTTAAATAATGTATTAGTGAGAATTATATATTTATCTGAAAATATTTTTTTAATTTGAACAATTTAAGTTATTCGACACAGAACATTTATTCAACACTTTTGTTGAAAAACAAAGGGATTTTAAAGAACACTATACTTATGAATCTTCCAGTTAATTACTTTCAATTGTTTTCCAAGTTGCACTTGAAAAACTTGTTTTCGATCATTTTAAATCTGAATATAGTAAATATAGTACAAAATAGTGAAGAAGATATATTGGATTTTTGTATTGCGAAGAATGTTAATAGAAACGTTGTGACATTTAGAAATCTATCTTTGAAGATTTAATTTTAGTCTGAACCATTGAAAGTAATTAACTGAAAGATTCAAAACTATAGTGTTTTTTAAAATCCCTTTTATACATCTTTTATAATGTTTAAAATACTCATGGTGCGTTTTCACGAAGCTAAAATTTTAGAGTTCAAAAAGTTATTTTTAAACAATTACAACTCTTGCCGACTTTGTTCTTTAACACGAAATTTGTTTATACTCCAAACTAATTTTCCGAACCAAAACACTAGAAAAATTTTTTATTTAATTTGAACAAAAATAATTATTCACTTTTATTTCGACTTTTTGTCTGTAAAATAAACTTGGAAACTAACAAAAATTTAGAACATGAAGCGAATTTGAGCAGAGTTTTATTTTTACACAACTGCTATATTATGTTTTTAGTAATAATGCGCTTTTTGTGCCGCACTCTTCAACGCACGCTATATGCCAACATTTTGCCCTAAGTACCTGACGAGCATGATAGACGCACGCTGTGCTGCATATCATGCAGACCGTGTGCGGGCAATATGCGGGATTACTTATTACCATCAGAACGTGCTGTTACTGTGCTTGGATTGTTGCCGACAGATCGTGCTTGCACGCCATGCGCCCATGTGCGCCCGCATGCATTGTTATCTGGGTGATCAAAGAACCCCACACAAATGTATGGAAAAAGCCTTTCGGTCAAACTGGGTGAAAGTTCGGTTTTCTAATGCTGCAAGTGATGCTTACCTAAAACTTTTGTACTAGAATACAATTTTTTTTAAATCAAGATCTAGATACATTTTGATTCAATGAAACAACCAAAATATTTGTTTGTATTAAAGAAAATATTTGGTTGAATTAACCAAAATATTTATTACAATCAAGCAAACTTTATTAACCAAAAAATTTGGTTAACTCAACCAAATATTTGATTGACCATATAGCAATGTATTTATTTGTTTGATCCAACCAAATTTTTGTTGAATCAACCAAACTTTTTTCTGAGTGCATTTGCTATTTTAGTCCAAACTTTATTACAGGACACGTAGTTTTTGTTTGATTCATCAAAAAACAACATTAAAATCAAAAAAATTAAATATTTGAACAAACGACACTAGCTACGAAAAAATATGAATAGACAACAATTATGCGCCCAAATTTCTTTTTAATCACTTATTGATAGGATGCGTAGTTTTTGTTCATGTCGTAAAAAATAACATTGAAAATAAACAAATTAATTGTTTGAAAAAACAACACACGGTGCAATAAAATATTAAGTAAAAATTATTTTTTTTCATAGGATGCGCACTTTTTTCAACTATAAAAACAAGACAATAAAAATACATTTGTTTCAATATGAATGCATATTATGAATTTTAATAATGTAAATTTATTGAAATGATACTTTTTTTAGGATAGCTGAGAATAAAAATTAATACAAAATAAAGTACAAATATTAAAGTAATCATGAAAAATGAAATTCGTACTTTATTTTGCCTTAAAAATTGCCTCGCAATAAAGCCACAAGGGTTTGATGATTTACCAACATACGATTGTCTAGTATAAGAAAAGTTCAATCCTCTGCTTCTTGTTGCAGAGTTAAGTTCACAGTTTGACTGTTTACCTAATGGTGAACCTATTCCTGGCGTTCCTCGCCGCAGACCTTCTTATTTTCCTGATCTACATCATTCTCCTGAAAGGACTCATTCTTCTGGAAGGACTCTTCCTCCTGCTGAGCCGTCTTTTCGCGTCAGATCCACGTCTCCTCCTGCCAGACTTCAATCTTTGGCCAGGCCTCATCCTCTTGCCAAGCCTTCTATTCGCGCCAGGTCTAAGTCTCGCCCTGCCAAACATCTTCCTTCTCGCATACTTGGATATGACCTTGAAGAACTTAGATTTATTCGGCTTATTCCCCACACAAGTCCGCACCGCCTTTTTGAAATTCGAAGATACACATTTCCTGCCGACAAACCAATTAGAGTGAGAGTAGGATATGGTGACTTTGGGCTCATGCCAACCGAAGAACGAATTGTTTTAACAACATCCGCTGGTTCCGTCTTTGCGATATTTGAATCTGGTTCACTTCTTCGTGGAATATATACAGTAACAGATGACTATATAAGACGGGTGAAAGTAAACATGGACAGCGGCTCGGTTCAAGATATGACCCAAGAAGAATGCGAGGAATCTCCCATAGGCACCCGTCACAGAATTTCAAAGGATTTTAAAATAGTAAATTTAAACTCCGCTTAATTTATTTATTAAAAAAACAAGTGAAATTAAAATATAATGCTGTTTTTGACCCAAAGTAGGATCAAATTGTTACGTGTAACTGATAATTATATTAAAGAATCAATGTATTATGGTTTTCAAGCCTTTAATATTTCTTTAATGCCCCAGTTTTTTTTAGCACAGATGAAAAAGGGCCTTTTTAGTCGGTGACGAAAATATTCAAGCAGGAAAATTATTATAGACTATTAATAGTTTACGTATAACAATTTTTAAATATAGGGGATGCGACTCTACATTAGGTATAGGAAAAGATTTCTCAACGTTCAATGTCATCAGTTTCCAAAAATGAAGAAACATTTTCGTATTCAAATAAAAATTCTATATTTAGTTAACAATTTCTACAGAAAAAAATATCACAAAATTATTTAATTGGCTTTATTACATTTTTAAATCAGACGCCATCAACAGTACGATCAATAGATCAAGATTTGCGATACCAAATCACCGCCAAGAGCAATAACAACAAAAAAATACCGCAAATCGATTTGCTCGAGAGACCAATGGGTTGCTTAGTGTTGTTTTTCAGAAATTTACGATATCTTCATTAGCTGAAATTTTTTTAAGGATTTTGTAAAAGAGAAAAACGCTCTTTTATTTTTGTTCATGCTTATAGCAAATTTTATGGTACAGATTAGCACTAAACTTTAATTGGACATGCATAGTACTGATTTATATTTCTATATTTTAGTAATTTATAATCAAAATATTTGCTTAATGCTTTTTAGTCTTTGACGACCCAAAAAACCATATATAGGCGTAATACGAATACATTTTTGTACATTTTAATGGGTTTTCCGACTTTTGGTCACGAATCCGGGTCACCTGGCCCATTGTGTATTGTAAGGATTTTAAATATTTGTGTGCCCCAGCACCATCTTACTTAAGATTTTATATTTTTTACGCAATATGTACAGAGAGCTTTTTCCGCAAAATGTTCTTGTTTTTTTTTATAATTGAAAATGGAGTGTGTTTTTGCGCCTGTAACCAGCAACGCCGGCAGCTCATTGTACAATATAGTTAGAGTGTTGCCAGTTTCAGGCGCGAATAATTTCCTTTAATTTAAATTGAATTTTGACCCCCCCCCCCCCCCCTATCAAGCCGCAAAAACTGATATTGACAATTTGGCGCAAAATTGACACATATGTTAAATATTTTTCTATTTTTGTGCAATAAAAGATTTTTATTCGATAATTGAAATATTTGAAAGCAATTTTAAAATAATTTTAAATTGTTCAAATAATTTTCATTTATTAAAATTTTTAAAATATTTTTCTTAAATAGCGGTGGAAAACTGTAGTCTTTTTTCAATTTGATTTTTCTTTATTCATTGCGGCAATTTGTCATTGTTGTGACCAATAATTTTTGCTGAAATTATTATCTAATTTTTCAAACAATTTATTAATATTAACTGTACATTTTTATGGAAATGAGATAAAAAAATCGGATTTTTTTTGTAAATTTGGTTAAGTGTGTTACTCATCGTTAAATCTTTAAATGTTAGACAGAAATGATTTTGAATCATCCTAATTTGGACTACCCTAATTTCGACTTTATTGATTATACTTCTTGACTCTAGTGATTTAATAATAGACGGCTCACTTTTAAATATTTTTTAATGTAGATGTTAGTTTAGGAAAGCCTTTTCAACGATTGAGACGAGTAAACACTTTCCCTCAAATATTTTTTATAATAATATTCTAACTGAATTTTATTTAAGATAAAATACGTTTTATATTCAGTTTACCTATCTATCTTATCATGTACAATGAAACTTGGATTTGATAAGTCCGAATTGACGTCGTTCCTAGAATTTACTCTCAGCGCGTTATTTGTGCGAGCTGTCAGCCTGCGTCCAAATCCAATAGAAATGGTTCACGCGGCCCTGCCTGTGCACGTTTGGATTGTCTGGATTTATGTTGAAGTCTACTGCAAACCATGCCCGAAACCGTACTTAATTCCAAGTTTCAGTGTATTTTCTACATATAATCAGTATTTATTAAAAATATGAATATTCCAATTAAATTTATGATTAAACAATGATACAAAATAAACATCAGGGTTGTAGAGAAGAAGTTTTGAACAATAATACTAATTGAGAATGCGTAATTAAAGATTCATATCTAAATTTAAAATAAGAATTCCAACTTAAGTTTCTATAACTGGCTTTCAAAAAATTGGTTGCAAATGCTATAGCGATTTAGTAGCTAAACCGAACTTTATATTATTTATCACAGTAATGTAATGACATTGATGATCACGGTGGTACCAGCTTGAAACTGTCAAAAAATAATAAGTGGGGAAACCATGCCTACAGTAGATAATGAATCTACGGTAGATAATAATTCTTAATTAAAAATACTAATGTATGTGAAATAATCCATTTAAATCAATTAATTCATAATACTCTATGTGCGGTAGTGAATAAAAATAAAAATTAGAATAATTATTTTACGTATATTTATGCATTTATTCAATAATTATCTACTGTAAGTTCATTATCCACCGTATGGTGGTCTCCCCTAATTTTTTTGCGATTGTAGGAATGAATAATACAAAAATACTGCAAAGTGCGCACAAATAATAAGTAAATACACCAATAGTGAATATTAACACACATTACTTTGCAAAGGTATTTTTTCTTGAAACTGACTCTAATGAATGTAAATATCTCAGAAGAATGACCTTGGCACCGATTATATTTAAGATAATGATTACAGGCTGTAGGTATTATGTATTTCAATGAAGCACTGGAATATTCCTTAATTTCGTTGTGAAACCAAATCTCTATTAAAACATTAACCAGTTTTTCCTCTAATTAAAAAAGATGAAGATTGTTCCTACTCTAATCTTATCCATGGCGTTTATTCTCAGTTTGATTGGTAAATATAATATAATATATCTATAATTTTAAGGAAAGTTTTCAAAGCTATACGCTATCAGAATTTGTGCAATTTAATCTGCGTTCTATCTCAATTGCTATTTTAGTCAAAACTTTATTCGAATTTGTCCGGAATAAGTACGAAATCAATCTGAATTGCTTCCGGGGGAATCCAGAATGTGTGTGGCACAAACAATGGAATTCGAAATGTGTGCCTATTAATCGGGTACCGCACATCTTTGCACGGATCAACTTTGCACAAACGCAACTGTGCACATCAATGACCAGTGGAACTACTGTGCATGTGTACAGATAGTACATTCCCAACTGTGCACGTCGAAACATAAAGGTGCAAAAATGGTACCATCCTAACTGCTGTGCATTTTCACAGATGGAACACTTCCAACCACGCGCGTTGATATGTAGACGTGTACAATTTGTATATGCGCATAGTTAGGAGTGTATTATTTGTGCACGCGGACGTGTAAGTTGAACATATAATTTTTTCAATTTAGACGTCGACAGTTCGGAGTGTACCATATGTGCACGTGCATAACGATGATCCGAAATAAGTTCGAACAGATCCAGAACTTCAGGATATCATTTCTACAGTGAGTGGGGAAAAACTAAGCAGTTCCAAGTTTCTCCTGAAATTATTAATATTTGTACTTTTATTTGTTGTAAAAAACTTTGTTATAACTCTTTCTGTAGCTGTCAACATTCTGCAGCGTTTTCATACAATTTTAAGATAGAAAAAAGCTTGGGATTTTCATGTGAGAACTCAGAGAGAAATAGGGGTTCAATTTTGTTTTAGATCATGTTCTTATAAACTCGAAGTTTATTTTTTCCTCCGATGTTTTACAGAACAGATATCCCTCAATGCCTCAAAACTTGCCTTACAATAAAGCCACAAGAGGTGGATGATATACCAACATGTGATTGTGTAGTATAAACAAATTTTAATCCTCTGTTTCTTGTTGCAGGTTCAAGTTCACAGTTTGACTGTTTACCTAATGGTGAACCTATTCCTGGTGTTCCTCGTTGCAGACCTTCTTATTTTCCTGACATACATCATTCTCCTCAAAGGACTCCTTCTCCTACTGAACCTTATTTTCGCGCCAGGTCCAGGTCTCCTCTTGCCACACTTAATTCTTTTGTCAGGCCTAGTCCTCTTGCCGAGCCTTCTCTTCGCGCCAGGTCCAGGTCTCCTCCTGCCAGACTTCATTCTCTAGTCAGGCCTTCTTCTCCTGCCAAGCCTTCTCCGCGCGCCAGGCGTAAGTCTCATCCTGCCAGACGTCTTCCTTCTCTCGTACTTGGATATGAACCTGAAGAAATTATGTTTATTCGGCTCATTCCACACACGAATCCACACCGGCTATTTGAAATTCGAAGATACACTTTTCCTGACGATAAACCAATACAAGTACAAGTAGGAAGTCTTGGCTTTGGGCCCATGCCAACCGATGAACGAAATGTTTTAACAACATATGCTGGTGACGTATTTGCAATCTTGGAATCTAATTCACTTTTTCGTGGAATATATGCAGTAAGAAATGACTATGCAAGAAGGGTGAAAATAAATATGGACAGCGGGGCGATTAAAGATATGACCCAAGAAGAATGCGAGGAATCTCCCATAGGCACCCGTCACGGAATTTCAAAGAATTTCAAAATAATAAATTTGAACTCCGCTGAATTTGTTTATTGAAAAAAACAAGTAAAATTAAAATGTCATACTGTTTGCGATACGATGTAGGATCAAAATATTACGTGTAAGCTATAATTACATTAAAGAATCAATGTGTTATGGTACTCAAGGCTTCCATCTTTCTTCAATGCCCTATTTTTTATTGAAAACAGATGAAAAAGTGCCTTTTCAATCGCTTACGGAAAAAGTCCAGGAGGAAAATTATTGTAGACTATTAATAGTTTACGTATAATTTTTAAATATAGGGGGGGGGGACTCTACATTAGATATAGGAAAAGATTCCTCAACGCTTAATGTCATCAGTTTGCAACAATGAAGAAACATTTTTGTATTCAAATAAAAACTGTATATTTACTCAACAATTGCTACAGAAAAAAATATCACGAAATTATTTAATTAGCTTTATTACAATTTAAAGTCAGATGCGATCAAGAGTACGGTCCATAGATCAAGATTTGCGGTACCAAATCGCCGCCAAGTGCCAAGTGAGTGTAGGTGGTTGGGGGTGGATAATATGATGAAATGCAGACTTTATGTAAAATCAAACTGTGAACAATATAATATCTTATACTGAATTCGCCCCCGAATTCAAGCATGCAATATTCACGCCGAATCAGTGTAACTGTACAATTTTCGGCAACTTATTCCGAAAGTAGTACCTTGTACATTAAATGACAATATACAATTTCTCTGTATAAAAAGGAAGATTATACAAACATGCAAGATATGAATTATCTTAGGGGCTGTTTGCAATAACCGGTTATAGAAGTCTAGCGCTCCGTTTTGTTTTACCTGAGAGCTTGCACAAAAAGGTTTCAAATTTTAATTTTTAAAACATATGTTGAAATATGAAATTTAATTGCGCATCTTCTTTTTCTCATGAGAAGATTACACTGTTAAAAATTTCCGCATAAAACTTCCACTAAATGTATTGGAAGCTTATTTCCCAAATGTAGGGTAACGCTACAAAATATAATGTTGTAGTTTTCAAATGCAACGGATCATGCAGCGATACATGGGTCGGATGAGGCGCATGCGCACAATTTTCGACTTATAAACGCTACAATACATGTATTGGAATTCTCGACGGTGACTTCACGATTTACGACGCTTACAATACATGTATTGCAATTTCGGCATTCCAATACCGTGTTTGCAATTTTGCCTTACGCTTGTATTGTAGAAGTTTTGGAGAATTCCAAACATTTTTAACAGTGTAGAGCACTTGTATTTCTTGAAATAAATAGGAAACGCTGCTAATTTTTTCTACCAAATGGCCTTCTTTTAGCTAACTTTTGGGCAAATACTGCATTTCTTTTGAGCAGTTCATCATTACATTCGGAAATGTTTCATTCACGCATGATGAACACTGTAAAAACTATGGTTCCATTTTAATTGAGCATCATTTTTTAGGCGTCCTATTACAATACAAAATCGTCTTGTTTTGAAGCCATTGTTCGTACTATTTCACTTTGCTAACTTCAGATTGAAAAGTGGTACGTACTAGCGAACTAAAATAATGCACAGGGAGTATTGTTTGAATTGCTTGCAACTTCATGCTTAAAAGAAACAGAAAACCATCAAGTGGAAAAACCAGAAATGTGCAAGACCCGGACCCGACTCAAAATTTATGGGTCCAGGTTCAACAGTTTGCATCAGGAGATTCAATATGAAAACATTCGTCCGGGTACACGGAAAAAATTTATCCGTAAAAAAGTCACGAACTAGTAGCTAGGTCTCGGATATGAGAAAAATTCATCGGATATTTATGTATTTTCGTAAATAACCTGCGAACTTGGAGAAAGATTGACGAACTCGATGTGAAAATACTAAAACGGTTCATCACTTTCTTTTTATGTGAATAATTACAAAAATATTACGAGTGATTGGGAAAAGATTCTCAGAGCACTCACGAGCTTGCCCGACAAATCTGGGAACTCGAAACTAAGTTCGCCTGTACGTGGCCCACACACACACTCTCACAAACGCGCGGTGCGTTTGTGCGCTCGTATGTGTGCCTCGAGCTCGTCGGATGAGTGTTTAGAAACTTGTGAGTCAGCAGTATTTGAGGGTTCGAATCTTCTGAGTTGCGAATTTATAAATTAATATAAAATCAAATCGCACAAATAAAATTTTTCCTCTTTATATTTCAGTCTGAAATTTTCAGGAACTATTCGTAGGAAATTCGAACTGTTCGTAAGACACTTCGAAATTTATCCATATATTTCTCATAGAAATAAGGATGTAATGTTTCATTTTTTTATCTCGTATCCGAGACCTAGCTACAAGTTCGTGACTTCTTCACGGATAAATTTTTTACGTGTATCTCAAAAATTCAATGATGTATTTTTCGGGTCGGATCTCTAGTAGCACCAGCAGCCTCATTGGCTATTGATCGCGCGCTTATTTGAAATGATTAAATATGGAAATTAATTTTTTACAATATATAATGATTATAAAGTACAAAGAATATTATGAATCTTTCTCTAAAAAATAGGTGTGCCACGAAAAGATCGAAAGCATTTTTGTCGCTTTTCGTTAATGCCTATTGGGTAATTTGAAAAACTCGAAGGAAAGAATCTTGCCAAATTCACAGACATAATGAAGAATCGAGTTTCAGTTGATTAAGATTTATTAATTTAAAATTTTATTATTACATTTTCAGTAAGAATAATTAATTTTCATTCAAGAAAAAGAAAAAGCTGTTGACTTAAACGAAAAAATACAAATTTTCAATAGAAGAATTACATTTTCTACCAAAATAATTGATTTTTCGACTTATAAAGACGAGTTTTCAACAAAATAAATGAATTTTTAACTGAAAAAGATCAAATTTCTAGCAAAAATGAAATAGCTAGATTTTTGATTTAAAAAATTCATTTTCAACAAAAAAACGAATTTTCAACCAAATTTGCTAAATTTTTCACCAAATGAATGAACTTTCAACTAAAATGCTGCACCTTCAATAAAAAAATTAATTTTTAACCAAATAGTTAAATTTTCAACCTAAAAGGTTATATTGTTACCAAAAAAAGATAAATTTTCAACAAAAAATAGAATGGTTTAATTTTAAGTTA
>CAKNYM010050495.1:66880-95639 GCA_932195095.1 Andricus curvator | reverse complement strand
GAGATTGGAGATCCCATTGCTGCTCCTGAGGTTTGTTCATAGAATTCTTTTCATTCGTTTCATTCGTCAGCCCTGAAGAAGTGAACTGCAATGTTCACGAAACGTCGGCAACATTCATAGTTTCGCACACGATTGAAACCCGAAAAATCTTTGAATTTTTAATTTAAATTTATTATAATGGATCATCGTGAAAGTCTTAAATCTATTACTAAGAACTCTACGGGGAGAGTTTTCTTACTAAAACTAACACTTTCAGTAAGCTCAGGTCTTCTCAAGGTAAGCTACTAACATCTTTAGCTTTCTTAAAACGGTGTAGGGACAATAATATCGTCCCAAATTTCTTACAGTTAAAAAACCATATAGGAACATCTAAATCCAAATCAATTCTACATAAAACAAGTTTGCTTCTCTTGAAAGAAAGAATACAACATACCAAATTTGCCTTGCACACTACCTCCAAAAAACTATTAAAACTTCACCTTTTCCTATCAAACACTCTCAGATTTGACATTTGGTCCACATTGGACCGCATATCATTTGACCAATCCCAACGGATTAAAGATTTTTGCACTCAAAAACAAAAAACAAAATTTGACAAATTACTTCCAGTAAGGCACGCACCATTAACTAACACAGTAAAAAACATCTCCAACCATCCTCTCAGCAATGAAATGATTTCAGCCTTATCTAAAGGACATAACTTTGCAGTAGCTCCCTCCAAAATCCCGAAAGAAGAAATTATCAGTAATTTGGAATCCACAATATATACCCTTCCGCCCGAACAAGCGAATGACATACGTCGTAGGACGGCCAACATTTTACGTGAAGCCCAACTTCCCTCCTCAAACTTAACAAAACAAGAAAAAACAGCTATTAAAGAACTCAATCAGAATAAAGACATCATAATATTACCCGCAGACAAAGGAAATACAACAGTAATAATGAATAAAGAAGACTATAACAACAAAATCATGGACCTTCTCACTGACGATACATATAAAAAACTTAAAAAAGACCCTACAAAAACAATAGTCAGAAAAACAAAAACCCTTCTAAAAGACTCAAATCTTGACAGCGAAACAATATCTAAATTAAAACCTACTAATCCCATCTCTCCAAAACTTTATGGACTCCCAAAAATTCACAAAAATAACATCCCATTCAGACCGATCGTCAGCGCAATAAACTCACCAACTTACAACCTAGCACGCTTTCTCGCCAAAAAACTGAATCCTTTTACAGGAAACTCCATCACACACGTCCAAAACTCTTTTGACTTCATCAGAAAAATACAACAGATTCACATTCAACCCCAAGACATCCTAGTGAGTTTCGACGTAGTATCTCTCTTTACAAAAGTACCAATCTCTGATACAATCGATATTATCAAATCCTTTGCAAACTTCCCCTCCAATCTCACACCATTGATAGAACACTGTCTCACTAATACCTATTTCTCTTTCAATAACGAATTCTATGAACAAACCTCAGGAGCAGCAATGGGATCTCCAATCTCACCTGTTATAGCCAACATCTTCATGGAAAATCTAGAAACTAAAATCTTTAACAAATCCAAGCTTAAACCGGAATTTTGGTGCCGTTACGTTGACGACACTTTTGTCATCTGGAGACATGGACTTGATGAACTACACAAGTTCTTCGATTTCATCAATCAATTACACCCTAATATCAAATTCACCATGGAAATAGAACAAAACGGAAAATTGCCTTTCTTAGACGTACTAGTTTACAAACGATCTGATAACACATTAGGACATGAAGTTTACAGAAAACCTACCCATACCAACAGATACCTACATGCCTCCTCCCACCACCACCCATCTCAAAAGCAATCGGTCATCAATTCCCTTGCATACAGAGCTGTCTCCATAACAGATAAAAATAACTTACAAAAAGAACTACAAAATGTTAAAAAATCCCTAATACAAAACGATTACACAAACAAACAAATTAATAAAGCAATAAGAAAATACACTCAACAAAACAAGTCAACACAACCTACTGAAGAAAGAGAGAGAAAAATGACCACCACCCTACCCTACATTCAAGGTATCACAGAACAAATAGGAAGAATTCTCAACAAACACAACATCAAAACCATATTTAAACCACCTGCAAAAATAGGACAACTTTTAAACAACCCTAAAGATGAAAAAGAACCTTTTAGTGATCCGGGAATATATAAAATCCCTTGTTCTTGTGGCAAAGTCTATATTGGAGAAACCGGGAGGGCGGTAAGTCAACGTGTAAAAGAACATGAGAGTAAAGTCAGGCTAAAACATTTCACGCAATCAGCAGTAGCTGAGCATCATATTGAAACAGGACATAGCATTTTATTTGAAAAAACAACCGTAATCGCAAAAACGTACAATAAATTTCCAAGAAAACATAGAGAAGCAATCGAAATCTTAAAGCACCCTAATAACATCAATAGGGACAATGGATATAATACCAATCCGATTTGGCTTTCCGTCCTCCCGGGTTTTTTTTAAAAAAGACTTGATTGGCCAATCAAGTTCAACCAGCCCACACCAGGGGGCAATCTGGCCAATCACAGGCATCGTAGAGAATACATACCTAAGAACAACATGACCTGAAACTTCAGTTTCAGGTCAGCCCTGAAGAAGTGAACTGCAATGTTCACGAAACGTCGGCAACATTCATAGTTTCGCACACGATTGAAACCCGAAAAATCTTTGAATTTTTAATTTAAATTTATTAAAAATTTTCTTTCTCAGTATTATAACACTTTCTGATTAGAGTAGGTTATATTTATTTACAAGTGTCATGTGATTTATGCATTGAAGTATAAATTAAAGGGAATAAAGGTTTTACGATAGTAAAAAAAAATTTCTTAAGATTCCTGAGAAAACTTAAAATGACTTTTTATTTCGAAAAATTAAATTTAACAGAATATTAAAAAAGATATCAAAAGACATCCAAAATTATCCAAAAATAATTTGAAAAATGTTAAAACGTTCCAAAAATTGTAAAACAAAATGTAGATTCTTCAACATTTTGAAATAAAGTTTCGAAACTGTTTGAGGATTTTGAGAGGTTTCAAATAATACAAAAATTTGCTCAAGATTTCTGGAAAAGTTTTGAATGACTTTTTATTTAAAAAAATAATAATTCTAAGAGAATATTTAGAATAGATTTTAAAACAATTTATGAATAACAATTGAACAATTATAAATTTGTCAGAACCTAAAATTAAAATAATTTTACTTCTAATTAAAAAATTGTTCAGTTTAAAAAAATTTAATCTTTCCATTTTTAATGTTTCTAACTTAAAATTGCTTGAAACGATATAATTTTGAAAACCTCTGAATTCGTTGATTCATTTTTCAATTTAGATAATTGAGAATGGTAGCGTAGATTTACGTATTCTTTTGAGTCTTTGAAATGCACAACAGTTTAACAATTATTTATATATTGAGCGTTTAAATTTAAAAAAATTAGGCTTTAGGGGCCTTTAGGGTGAAAAATAAATAAATATTTTGATTTTAGTTTTTATAAATAAAAATTCAGTTCTTTCGTTCATAATTCATCATTTTAGTTTAAAAATCTTTTTCTTAAAATTCAACTATTTTGTTAACATTTTTTTAAATTATTTTTTCAACTGAAAAATTAACTATTCCATGTTTCGTTGAACATTTATCTTCTTCAGCTGAAAATACAACTACTTGGTTGATAATTCATATTCTTTATTAAAAACTATTCTTAGAAGGTAGAAAATCAATTTATTTTGTTCAAAATTAGTTTTCATTGAAATTTAATGTTTTACTAAAAATGTAACTATATCATGGTTGTTTGAACATTAATCTTCTTCAGTTTAAAATTCAATTACATATATTTTTGAAAATTTCTGTATATTGTTGAAACTTTTGTGTGTCTTTCGTGGTAGAATATTAATCTTCTTGGTGACTAATTGACCTTTTTGGTTGAAAATTCAACTATAAGCTGAAAAATCCATTAAAAATTAAAATATTTGGTTGAAAATTCATGTATTTTGTTAAAGACTATCCTTTCTTGGTAGAAAATTATTATTTTTTTATTGAAAATTAATTTTTCCTTGGTTGAAAATTAGTGCTTTTAGTGAAAATCAATTTTTTAAATTAAAAATTTAACTTAATTTTTTGTCGAAATTTTTTTTTAAGAGACATTCAATCTTTTTAGTAGAAAATTTATTTGTTTGATTGAAAATTCAATTATTTCGCTGTAAATATATTTTATTTGTTTAAAAATTCATTTCTCTATCTAAAAATTGAACCATTCTATTTTTTGTTGAAAATTTATCTTTTTTTTGGTAGAAAATTAACATTTTTGGTTAAAAATTTCATTTAAAATTTAAATATTTGTTTGAAAATTCATGTATTGTATTGAAAATTATTCTTTTTTGATAGGAAGTATGTTTTTTTAAATTGAAAATAAGTTTTTTGAAACTAAAAATTTAACTATTCCATTTTTCGCTGAAAATTTTTTTATAGACACTCAATCTTTTTGGTTGAAAATTTATCTGTTTGTTTAAAAATTGAACTATTTCGTTGAAAATTATTTTTATTTGCCTAAGAAACTTATTTCTTTAACTTAAAATCAAACTATTCTATTTTTGTCAAAAATTGATCTTTTTTAGTTGAAAATTCATTTATTTTGTTGAAATTTGGTTTGTGGTAGCAGTACAACCTTTTTGGTTAAAAATGCAACTATTAGGTTGAAAATTCTATTAAAAATTAAAATATTTGGTTGAAAATTCATATATTTTGTTAATTTTTTCAAATAAAAATTTAGCTATTCAATTTTTCGTCGATTTTTTTTTTATAAACATTTAATCTGTTTGGATGAAGATTTAACAATTTCATTGAAAATTTATTTTAATTGGTTATAAACATATTTCTCTAACTTAAAATTAAACCATTCTATTTTTTATTGAAAATTTATCTTTTTTTTTGGTAAAAATATAACCTTTTCGGTTGAAATTTAACTATTTGGTTGAAAATTTAGTTTTTTTGATTGAAAATGCAGAATTTTAGTTATAAGTACATTCCTTTAGTTAAGAATTTAACAAATGTGGTTCACATTTTTTTTCGGACATGAATTTTTTTAATTAAAAATGTAGTTATTTTTGCTAGAAAGCTAATCTTCTTCAGTTAAAAATTCACTTATTTAGTTGAAAAGTCGTCTTTTTAAGTCGAAAATTCAATTATTTTTGTAGAGAATGCATATTTTCAAGTTGTAAATTCAACTTTTTTTCAAAAATTCGTCTTTATAACTTAAAAACTCAACATTTTAGATGAGATTTTTTTTCTTCATTGATTGAAAAATCTTTCCTGGTTGAAAATGTAATTCTTCTATTGAAAATTTGTATTTCTTGGTTTAATTTAACTGTCTTTTTCTTTTTCTTGGATGAAAATTAATTATTCTTACTGAAAATTTAATAATACAGTTTTAAATTAATAAATCTTGAACAACAGAAACTCGATTCTTCATTACTTCTGTGAATTTGACAAGATAGATCCTTCGATTCATCTCTTTGCTAGAAATTTGAACTATTTTCTGAAAAATTAATCATTTTCAGTTGAAACTTAAATTATTTCGTTGAAAATTCGTATTTTTCAGTACAAAATAAATCTTATTCTTTAAAAATTAATATTTTGTATTTAAACTTTCACTGTTTTGTCAAAACTCAATCTACTTTCTTTAAAAAAGTGAACAATTTTTTAAAAAGTATCCTTTTTGGTTGACAAGTCATCAACTGTTTCGTTGATCATAAATTCATCTCTGTTGCTTAAAAATATTCTACTTTCTTGTAAATTTAACAATTTGGTTAAAAAGTCATTTTTTATGATGATTCTTCACTTTACTTGAAAATTCATCTGGTTGGTTGAAAATATAACTCTTTAGAGTATGTATAAAAAAATCAGACAAAATGGCTTTACCGTTTGGCCTGAATCTTATTTTTGCGATTTTCCATATTTGTGCACAGACCTTCTAAAATTCAAGGTCAAGGCATCGACAACTGTAATTTGGTGATTGTGAATTCTCTTTTGTTAAAGCTCCTTCAGCTTTAATAAACACATTCTCATCACGTCCAAAATGTGACCTTTTCTACATTATGTTCAATACTATTATATCAAATGTTTATTAAATTTATTTCTGTACCTCGGTCTGGTAATGCTTATTCAGGTTTTGCAAAATAATGTACAAATTTTATTTTTCATGAGTACTTTAATATTAGCTCCTGCAAAAAGATCTTGTTATTACACATTTTATTGCAACTTGTGTCGTTTCTCCATAAATTTAATTTGTTTATTTTCCACGTTATTTTTTACGATTTAAATTAAAAATACGCATCCTAGTGTAAAGTGGTTCTAAGCAAATTTTGTAGATATAATTTAGGCGAAAAATTTTGTCAATTGAAAAGTTATTGTAGCCTGTGTCATTTTTCCAAAAAGTTAATTTTTCATTTTCATTGTATTTTTATGATAAGAGTTTATAACAAATTTTTAGATCTTTTTTGGTTGAACAACTTTCATCTTCTCATTTTTTTTTCGTCTCTTGTGTCGTTTTTCCAAAAATTTAATTTTTAAAATTTTACTTCCTATTTCTTATGATTGGAAGAAAATTTACTTGTTCTTTCCAAAAATTATAAATAACAAATTCGTAGATCCTCTTTGAGTGAACAACTTTTTTCTATTAATTTTTTGTTCTTTTCTTGTGTCGTTTTTCAAAAAAATTTAATTTTTTTATTTTCAATCTTATTTTTTACGAGTAAAACAAAAACTACGCGCCCTATCAAAAAATTACTCATGAAAAATTTTTAGTTTTTTTTTGGATGAGCAACTTCTGTTTCTTCATTTTTTTTCATAGCTTTTGTCGTTTGTCCAAAAATTTAATTTTTTTATTTTTAATGTTATTTTTCACGATTGAAAAAAAACTACGCATCCTATCAAAAAATTATTAGTGACAAATTTGTAGCCGTTTTTTCGGTTAACAACTTTTGTAAAAATGTTTTTTTCGTAGCTTGTGTCGTTTGTCCGAAAATTCAATTAAAACAAAAATTTTAATGTTGTTTTTTCCGAATAAAAGAAAAACTACGCGTCCTACCAAAAAGTGATTATTAGCACATTTGTAGATCTTTTTTGGGTGCACAATTTTTGTTTTCTCATATTTTTTGTATCTTGCGATTTTGTGACCACAAAATGCAATTTTTTATTTTTCATTATTTTTTGTGCGACCAAAATTAGAATTTTCGATTTTTCGAAAAAATTCGAATAGTTGTTATAATAATCTTCTAGGGCTTCCCAAAAGAAACGTTTTTGACTTTTTCATATCGTTCGTTGTTTAATTCCTTAAAGTTTTTGAAATCTCTAGAAAATCTTTGCAATCTTTTAAAATAACTTGAAATAATTGAGGGCCCCATAAAATCCCATAAATCTTCGAAAATTCTTTGAAATCCCTTAAGATCTTTAAAAATGCTACAAAATTATTTTAAAGTCCTCGAAATTTTTTTAATTTCTTGAAATTCTTTGAAAACTTTTAAAATTATTAATATATAATCGTAAAAGAGTATTCAAATATATAAATAGAAATAATCTGAAATCCCTTAAATATAAATTAAATTCTTCGAAGTACCTTAAAATCCCTTGAAATTACATTTTATTTAAGTTATTTCTTATATTTCTCTAGAAATATCTTAAAATCGATTTTAAAATCTTTCAAAATCCCACACAATTTCTTTAAGTCACTTCAAATTTTTTAAATCTCTTCAAATTCTTTGAAGCCTGTTGAAATAGTCTGAAATCTTTGAAATCTTTTGAATTCCCTTAAATCTTGTGAAATTTTTGAAATACCTCTCAACTTCTGGAAATCCTACAAAATTGTTTGACATTCCTTGAATTTGGTTAGAAATTCTTGAAAATCTTTGGAATCTTTGAAAATAACTTAAAATCTTTAAAATCTTTTTAAATTGCGTAAGATTCTTCATAGCCTTTGAAATTTTTCAAATCGTAGAAGTCCCTTGGAATAATTTGAAACCCGACCTTATGTAAAAAAATCAATCATTTTTTTGTACTTTTTCTATCTTTTCTTCCAACTATTTTATATTTCAAAATTACTTATTTCTATTCTGAGCTTCTTATAATGATTTTTCCAGAATATAAACAACAAAATTATAAGAAATTCATTATAGGCCTATACTGAATTTACTATAATATTTTTTCATAGGGGTTTAACGACCATATCAGTGAGTCACGAAGCCCGTAAACAGTTTTCAAATTTTGAAAAAAAGGTTCAACTAAAAAAATTTACAACAAAATTAATCAAAGTAGGCATTAGAGGTTAATAAGTCGTTCAAACCTCCCCCTCCCATACTTTCTCCTCCTCCTACTACATTTCCCCACTTCCTCTACTTCCCCTCTCCTCTCACAATTCCCCTACCCACACTTCAACCTTCGCTTCCCCTCCCTATGCCAACTTCTTCCTCATATACTTCCCCTTCTCCTCCCTTCCCCACATTTCCCCTCACTTCATGTACCTCCTTATTTCCCCTCACCTTCCCTAGTATCGCTCCCCTCTCTTCCCTGAGTTCTCTGAATTTTGAGCTGTGAGTTGTGAGTTAGGAAACTCCTAATTCACAACTTAAAACTTGCAACTCATAATTCACAAGAAGGAGAAGTAAGCATTAAGCTGCGAGTTGTGAATTGTGAACTGTGAGTTGTGAGTTAGGAGTTTCCTAACTCACAACTCGCAAATTACAACTCACAGTTCACAGGAAGGAGAAGTAAGCTTTAAGCTGTGAGTTGTGAATTAGGAACTGTGAGTTAGGAAAGCCCTAACACACAACCCACAGTTCGCAAGAAGGAGAAGTAAGCATTAAGCTGTGAATTGTGAACTGTGAGTTTCCTAACTCACAACTCAAAGCTCACAACTCGCAATTCACAGTTCACAAGAAGGAGAAGTAAGCATTAAGCTCCGAGTTGTGAATCGTGAACTGTGAATTGTGAGTTAGGAATTTCCTAATTCACAACTCGCAAATCATATCTCACAACTCACAGTTCACAAGAAGGAGAAGTAAGATTTAAGCTGTGAGTTGTGAATTGGGAACTGTGAGTTGTGAGCTGTGTGTTAGGAAACTCCTAACTCACAACCCACAGTTCGCAAGAAGGAGAAGTAAGCATTAAGCTGTGAGTTGTGAATTGTGAATTGTGAGTTCCTAACTCACAACTCACAACTCACTACTCACAACTCACAAGAAGGAGAAGTAAGCATTAAGCCGTGAGTTGTGAGTTGCCTAGTGCTTACTTCTCATTCTTGCCTGGGGCTATGAAACCCTGAAAAAAAAAATCAAGTTTTTTTTTTTACATTCAGAGAAGTGTTTTGGACTAAACCCAGGAGATTTAAAAAAAATACATAAGAAGTTATAAATTATAAAATCACTAAATTTTTTATTATCAGAGATATTTTCCTGGAAAAAAATATTGATGAAGAAACTTGAAGACGATATCCATTCGATGTATTGAATGAATGATGACTTTTCGTGCACCTCGTAGTTGATAATGAAGAGGTCGCCGAATTCTGATAGCTGAATCGCCAAATTGCATTATATACTCAATTCAAATCAACATATTGTTTCATATTTCAAATATTAGATTTGTTATTTCCTGATAACCAACATTTAATTGGAAATAATTTTAATTGATTCAACTGGTTTTCAATTTTTTTAAACTTTATTAATACATTCAACGATTATGGTTCTTTAAAAAAAACATATACACTCACAATTACAAATTATAAATTGTGGGTAAAATGGGTCAATTTTTTATTTATAAAATAAGTTCACCGACATTTAAATTCAAAATAGAATACAATTTTTTTTATATAATTTGAGATTTTTTTGATTCGCTTATACCTTTGCAGATTGTAGATAATATGTACAAGGGAAACCTCCCTACAGTGGATAATGCAATCTGCAGTGGATAATTATTAATTAAGAATACTACAATATTTAAAATAATTGAATTAATTTTATTAATAGTTAAGATACTATACGAGTTAATAAATTGAAATTTAAATTAATTATTTTTCATTTATTTAAGCTCTCAATTAATGATTATTCACTGTAGGGACGTTTCCTCTACTAGGGTGGTTCAAAAATTTGACTTTCGAGTTTTGGTGATTGATCCCCTTCAATTTATTCGCTTTCCGGAAAAAGATTTTCCCATTTTTTTTAAATCCGTCATCCCTAATCCGTGATCCCGGGCTTTTGCAATTAACATGGAGTTTTAAATTGAAAAAACTTGGTTTTCGAAAAAATGAAAAAAGTACTTGTTATTACATTTTTGTAAATTAAAGTTTAGTCCTCAAGGAATAATTTTCGCTCAAAAACTTTTTATTTTCACCCCCCTAACCTCCTTGTATTGTGCCCGGAAAATGCCCCAAATAATGCAATATAATGCAATAATTATTTTCATTCGATGCGCGATAAGTTTCAAAGATTTTTAACTAATGATACATTTTTTAAACAAATAATATTTGTTTAAACAATTTGTTTTTTCAGTCAATCGTGAAAAGTTACTATTTTCCAGGATAAATGATGAAGTTAGTGAATCTATGAATTATATATTTTGTTTAATATGTTTTGCAATTATTTATGCAATTTCTATTTGCATAATTTTTTTGCACCAAATCACGAAAAGTTAGTATTTTCTGAAATTAATGACACAATTAAGGAACGATAAAGGAATATTTTTTGTTTATATATCATTTGGCAATTATTCAGACTGTTTCCATCTTTTTGAACAATTTTTATTTGTTCAAACAATTTTTTTTATGTAAATCGTGAAAATGTATTAATTTCTGGAATTAATTATGCAGTTAATGAATTTTAAGAGTATTATTATTCTGAAAGAGAGTTTGCAATTATTTAAACAATTAAAATTACTTGATTTTTTCCATAAAAAAGATGGAGAGAATTATAGTTTTTTTTATTAGTGAATAATTATTAATTGTTTAAATAATTGCGAACTGTCCTCAACAAAAATTATCACTCTCAACATTAATTAGCTGTGTCATAATTTTAGAAAATACTAACTCGTGAAGATTTACACAAAGGAAAATTGTTTCAACAAATTAAAATTGTTTAAATAATTACAAAATATGTTAAAAAAGGAATACTACTTTTGACATTCATCAAATGTATCATTTATTCCGAAAAAATAGCTTTTCACGAGTTGCAGGGGGAAAATGGTTAAAACAAATAATAATTGTTTAAACAATTCAAAATTGGTTTAAAAAATTGAAAATTTGTCACTTATGGAATAAAAATAACTTATGTTTTAAAAATGCCGTCTTTAGCACGAACTTGACATAAAATTGCAATTTTTCATTTTTGGGGCATTTTCCGCGCACAATACGAGGAGGTTGGGTGGGGGGGGGGGTAAAATAAAAAATTATTGGGTTAATATATTTTTTTTAATTTGTGTGAATTAAGTACATTATTATTAATAAAATCAATTCTTGAATCAAATCGTCTAACTTTATTTAATTATTTATTTTTCAAATTCAAATTTGGGTGGATTCAAACTTACTTTTAATAATTTCATCAGAAATGTGTGGATCACATAAAATATATCAAAATTAACTTTAAAAAAATAAAACAAGAGATTCTTAATAAGTTTGTTTTCTTTTTAAAATAGGGGAAATATATTTTTAAACTTTCACTGAGAATTACAATAAACAATACTAATTTTTTAAATAAGAAATTTTCGTAATTATTATTAAAAATATAATTAATTTTTATAATACTAACATGAAATTTTTTCTCCCAATGGCATAAAAATTAATAAAATTCTGCGTCTAATAAACCCAAGTTGAAGGCAAAATCTCAAATTCATAAAAAGCAATTGCAAAAAAACGTATTCCGATTTTTTTGACAAAATTATAATAACTTTAGAATAATTATTGTTTCACAAAGTTTTTTGGCTTATATTAAATGTGAGTCTCAATAGCGATTTGCTAAATGTATAAAATATTTTTGGAATTTTTTTCCTTTTTTCTATCCTTGGGTCAAACTTGATGCAAAAAAGTCGCGAAATTTCAGGTTATGATTGTACTCATGACGTGAAAAAAATTCAAAAAAATAATATTTTGATGAATATTACTATAATTTTATTAGAATATAATAAATAATGATTCAAAAATAATTTTGTAAGTATACACTAGGATGGTCCAAAAATTTTTTTTCCGAATTTTCATGAATAACGCATTTTTTTTTTAAATTATATTTAGAGGTGGCGCAAGCCCCATGAAGTTTAACACGTATTTCCCATAAGAAATAAAGACGTTTTGGTAAATTTTATTCAGAATCCTTAATATAAGCTGAATCGAGTTGAAACTCAACATTTCTCTTCACAGTTAGCCATAGAATACGACTAAAATATTACTTTTCAGATATCACCCCCATAAGTCCATTTTATAGGGTCCCAAAAAAACCCCATAAGTGAAAAAATGGTTTTTGTGAACTTTTGGCGCTAATTATTTTTTTTTTTGCGTTTTTAAAAATAAATATTGTTTCTAATACATAAAATACTAATTCATACTGACAATTATATGTTAAAATACATTGTTTAAACAATTTATTATTGTTTTTAGCAATTTTCTCTTAGAATGGATATAGAAACTCGCGATTTTTCCAAAAATTTTGCACTTTTTGTCTAATTTTCAATTAGGGAGAGTTGAATGAATAATTAGAGTTAACAAAATTATCTGTTTAAACAATTTATTATTAGTGTTAATAATATTTCCTTAGAATAATGCTAGAAAATTGCAGTGTTTTCTGAAATTTTCAACTTTTTGTTCACTTTTCACTTGGAGTGAGTTAAATAATTAATTAAAGTTAACAAAATTATTTGCCTAAATAATTTTATAATTATTATTAATAATATTCGATTTGAATAATGCTAAAAAGTCACTCCAAGTGAAAAATAGACAAATAGTTAAAAATTTCAGAAAAAGCCGCAACTTTCTACCATTAAGCGAAGAGAAGATTATTAACAATAATAATAAATAATTTAAACAATTTTTGTTGGTAACTTGAATTTTTTATTCCTCAACTCTATGTGAAACGTGGACAAATAGTTGTAAATTTCAGAAAAACGGCGACTTTCTAACATTTTTCAAATTGAATATTATAATATTCAATTTATTATGTTCAAATATTCAATTTGATAATAATAAAACTAATAATAAATTGTTTGAAAAAATATAATTTTGTTAACTTTAATTAATTATTTAACTTACTACAAGTGAAAAGTGAACAAAAAGTTGAAAATTTCAGAAAAGCCGCAATTTCTAGCATTATTAAAAGATAACATTATTAACAATCATGATAAATTGTTTAAGCAATTATTTTTGTTAACATCTAATCGAAAATTGGACGAAAAATGATATTTTTTTTGAAAAAACCGCGACTTTCTATCTCCATTCTAATAGAAAATTGCTAAAAACAATAATCAATTGTTTAAACATTTATTTAAACATCTAATTATCAGTATGAAGTAGTGTTTTATGTATGGGAATCAATTTGCATTAAAAAAACGCAAAGAAAATCATAATTAGCGCCAAAAACTTGCAAAACTCATTTTTTCACTTATGGGGTTTTTTTGGGACCCTATAAAAGAGACTTATGGGGGTGATATTTGAAAAGTAATAGTTTATTCGTATTCTATGGCTCATTGCGAAGAGAGAATAAAATTTACAAAAACGTCTTGTTTCTCATGGGAAATACGTGTTAAACTTCATGGGGCTTGCGCCGCCTCTGAATATAATTTAAAAAAAAATGGATTTATTTTTGTGTGGATTCGAACAAATTTCCGGGCGTTATTCACAAAAATTCAAGAAAAAAAAATTTTAATTCATTTTTGGACCACCTTAGTATACACACATGATTTAAATTTTTAACCAAGTTTGATCTTAGGGCAGAATTTAGGGAAAAAAATTTAAAAATATTTTAACAATTAAGGAAAGTATTAATAAAAATTACCATAAAAATGAGGTCAAGAATATTACGAAAATGTTAGTTATTTCCAGTTATCCCAATTTTTCTAAAATATCAAAATTTGACTTTTTTTGCAATATCTTTTTATGAAATTGATGTTTTTCCTTCAATTTGGGATCATTAGACGCAGAATTTAATTACCTTCCGCAGTATTACAAAAGAAAATTTTTTATCTTAATATTATAAAAATTTAAGCACTTTATGAACAGCTCAAAATTATATTGAATTAAAACTCATTGTCAAACAAAATTCTGTTGAGTATTCCAAAAGACTTTATATACTTTCTCATATCAGCACCTGTGATAATTATATGAGCCATGACGAAGGATATCAGCTTCAAAGTTCAAATGTCAGGATAATTTTCTCAATATTTGTTGATATATACTCTTAATTACCTAATTAACATACTAAGTGTGTTCTTCATTACTGTAATTATTTTTATCAATACGAAGATGCTTTATGCATGAAGTACCAACAGAATAAAATCACTGTTATTTATGTCCTCCTTTTTCCTTATTTTCAATTTTTCAAAATATTTTTCAATATTTAACAGATTTCGTAGAATCAGTTTCTTTGCTATTTGGTACTAATAGAAAAATAGTCGTTTGATGGATTTCTTCATCCCATTTTCAGAAATTTTTGATTCATTGATTACTTTCCAAGGGCTAGTACTTCAACGACGAAAAATCAATTTTTGTGAATAATCTTCGACGGAAAAAGTAAGAAACAAATTTTTAAGTCGAATTATCATATTTCACAAACTGAAGAAAAATGTAATTTTGTTAATTTGTACCTAATATTACAAAAAACTAATATATATATATAAAAAATCGAAAGAAACATCCAACCTACACTATTTAATAGAGTGGTCTAAAAAATGCATTGGAACTTTTTGTTTAGAATTTTCATGCATATTGCCCCTAAATTTTTTTTTTCGTGAAAAATCATTGCGCCTCTAAAAAATGATATTCCGAAATCCCCATGAATTTTAAGACGTATTTACCATAAGAAAAAAAAACTTTTTTGTATTTATTCAGAATCGTCAAAATTAGGTGAATTGAGTTGAAACACAATATTTATCTTAATAAATAGCTATAGAAACTAAAAAAAATATTCTTAAAATATTAATTAATTTATTAAAAATTAATTTATAATTCCAATTATTAATTTTTATTGATAAAATAACTGATAGACTTAAAAATATTATTATGTTATATCAATGCAAATCATCTACTTTCTAAATATCACCTCCATAAATTTGTTTTATAGGGTCTTACAAAAACCCATAAGTGAGAAATTGGGTTTTGCGAGTTTTTGGCGCTAATTATGATTTTTTGGGGTTTTTTTTTAAAAACAAATTGTTTCTAATACGTAAAATAATACTTTCTACCAATAACAAGATGTTTAAATAAATTGTTTAAACAGTTTCTTATTGTTTTAAATTTTCAAATAGTTAATCAAATTGACTAGAAATGATGGTTTAAACCATTAATTATTATTTATAATAATATTCTCTTAGAACAATGCTAGAAAGTTGCAGTTTTTTCTAGAATTTTCCACTTTTGTTCACTCTTCAATTAGAGTGAGGTAATAAATAATTTAAATTAACAAACATAATTGTTCAAAAAAAATTATGTGAATATTTATTATTTGTTTCTCACTGAAAAATCAAAGAAAAGCTAAAAAATTCAGAAAAATCTGCAACTTTCTAGCACTACTCTAAGAGAATATTATTATAAATAATATGAAATAGTTCAAACAATTATTTTTGTTAAATTTAATTCTTGATCTAACTGAAAAAATTTGAAATAATTTAAACGATTCGAAAAAAACTGTAACTTTCTAACTCTATTCTAAGAGAAAATTGCTAAAATATATAATAAATTGTTTAAACAATTTATGGAAACATAAAATTATTAGTATAGAGTAGTACTTCATATATTAGAAATAATTTGTGTTATAAAAAAAACGCAAAAAATCATAATTAGCGACAAATACTCGCAAAACGCAATTTTTCACTTATGGGTTTTTTTTTGGGACTGCGTAAAACAGACTAATGTGCATGAAAATTTTTTGTTTTTAATTTATTTTTGTATAAGGTTTAGGAAAGTGAATAATCTTCGACGGAAAAAGTAAGAAAAAAATTGTTTCGTCGTATTATGATATTTCACAAACTGACGAAAAATGTAATTTTGTTAATTTGTACCTAATATTACAAAAAAAAGGTTTTGAGTTTAAAAAATTTGTTCAGCTCCTTTTAATAAACTAAGGAAACACACAAATAATTTTAAGTTTTAAACAAAATTTTGTTCTATTTTTTATGGATCCTGAAACTTTAGGTACAAATTAATTATTTATTATTATTATTCTTCATAGAGAATAGTTTCCTTATATTGTAGAAGAAATCCTGGGCACATTATTCATAGAAAAAAATGTTCAGGGACCACTACAGGACAATAATTGCAATAAAATTCCAAATTTTATTATTCTAAGTCCGATAATATCTTCAAAAAAAATTCGCTTTATAAAATTTAGAGTATATTCACCAATAAATAAGAAATACATTTAAGCAATGAAAGAATTTTTAAACATAAATCTGTTTTTTTTTTTTTTGAAAACTAAGAAAACTCATTATCAGACTTAGAAAATTCCTAGCGGAATATTGCACTTTTTTCTTATCAAAAGGAAGAAATGTAGATGGTGGCGTTTATAAAATTCAATATCAAACATTTTTTTGGGCACCCTTTTCGACATATATAAATTTTTCTGAAAAAGTGTGCATTTAACTCAATCAAAAAAAAATTTGCGTAGTTTCAAAAATTCTGCATTAGACAAAACATTTTTTTTAGTTTCTATAATTTATTTATTATTGTTCACTAGTAAAACCTATAAATATGAAAAATTCGCCATTATTTTTGAATTATCAAGACAATTTTTCTTTAATTAAAAAAGTTTTGAATTTTCAAAAAAAAGAAAAGAAAATATTGAATATATTAATACGAGAATTAAATACAAATATTAGAATCGAATATGCTTAAAACTTAAATTACAGTCGATAAATTAGTATCAACATTAGAATAAGAAAATAAAATATTTTCCCTTTTGTTAATAAAGATAATAATTGCTATTTGATTTTTATCAATACTGTTTTTTTTGCTTTATTGCTTTATTTGCTTTATTTGGAGTGAAGACAGAATATCAGGTATAGTATTTTCAAAGTAAAAAATATTCTAGAACGTAAATAACATTCATAAAACAAAAAATATTTTTTCAAACATTGGGAATGCTTTTATATTCCATACTGGTTCTATACTATTGTTTCTTTCTGAATTCTTTAGGTACTCAGCACCTGTATTCTTCTACAGGGAAATAAAATAATTGCTCAAACATAAATTTTTAAATTGGACATATCGATCGTTTCATTTTTTTATTACCAGTTAATTATTTCAGAATTTTTGCCGTGTAACTCTCGACCAGAATTTGAAATAGTATAGGTTGCAATCATCGTCAGATGTAAATAAGGAGATCATGGGTCGCCAGGTCGTAATGATAGTGATAAGAATTCGGTATAAAAGATGCCACTGCACCAGCATTGAGCATACTCCACTTTGTATCACCATGGGTTTCAGTGTAGTATTCTTGGCCCTTCTGGCCCTCGGAGCTGCGGTTCCTCAGCTTCCAAAACAACATGCTGGTAAGTCCATCTCAGAATTTCATTTTAAAAATTCTACTTTTAATATTTACCAGTTTTTCAAATTGTCAATTATGATTATTTGATATTTTCTGAAAATATTTATCCACCACAAATTGGTCTTGCATCCATAGAGTTGCATCACTATATCTAACAATCAGTTGCCTTGATTAAATAAACTTTCAAATGACATTCAGTCATTTGGACACTTTGAGAAGAAACTAACTACTCAAATCTTTGATTAGGTTATTTCGATTTTATTCTTAAGACTTTTTTCATTTTCAGCTGACCAAGGACTTCTTCAAAAGCAACAGGACATAATCTACCTTCTCGACAACCTCATCGGCGAAATCCCCAATGACCACTTCCGAGCAATCGGCCAAACCTACGACATCGAAGCCAACCTTCAGGCATACGAGAACCCAAGCTTGGTGAAATACCTCGCCACAGCTGTTAAGACCGGCAATGTTCAGCCTAAGGGTACCGTATTCTCCCCAGCGGTGAGCCAGCTCCGCCAGGAATTCATTCTTCTGACGAGAATCTTCCTCGGAGCCAAGGACTACTCCACTTTCCTTAACACTGCTGCCTGGGCTCGCGTCCACTTGAACGAAGGTCAATTCGTCAAGGTATGAGAAATTTGATTTTGAGGAAGATCTGTTATTTGAGCTTTGTCTAAATACTAAAGTTTCTAATTCCACATATAGGCTTTCATCCTCGCAGTTCTTCAGCGACCAGACCTCGAAGGTGTTATCCTCCCACCAACCTACGAAATCCTTCCCCACTACTACTTCGACTCCAGGGTCATCCAGGAAGTCCAGAACATCAAGTCCATGGGTATGAAAGCCACTACTGGAGAACAGGTCTTCTACATCCCAATCAACTACACCTCCCACTTACCAGCTGGTGAACACAAAATTGCCTACTTCACCGAAGATATTGGACTCAACAACTACTTCGAATACTTGCAACATGCTGCTCATATGCTACCAGAACTCGTAAGTTTCTATTGATCTGTTTCTCTACTATTAGTTTCAGCAAAGTCCAAGAATTTGTCTTATTTTTCTTAATAGTATCACTCCCACAAAACTGGATCCGGTGTCTTCGGACCTCACTTCTACGAGAATGACGACCAGATCGGTTATGGAGCACGTTTTTACTACCTTCATCAACAACTCTTGGCTCACTACAACCTCGAACGTCTTACAAACGGCCTCGGCCCAATTGACGATTTGGAATACAACCACCTTGAGATTCCATTCAAACCCCATCTTAGCTTCATCAACGGACTCGAATTCTCTGGACGCTCCAACGGCCCCATTGATGTGACTACCATCCGTCAAAACCTCTACAACTACGTCCGCACTTTGGAAAAGAGAGTGTTCGACGCCATCGACTCTGGACTCGTGATCACCCCATCAGGTGCTTTCCTTTCCCTCTACCAACCCCAGGGCTACAACATCCTTGGTGATCTCATCCAGGGAACCGGCCGAAGCGTCAACCCAAGGTACCTCAAATCTTCAGAACTTACCAGCATCTTCAAATTTTACACGTTAGATTTTTTTCACTCAACTTCCTTGCTTACAGATACTATGGCAGTCTCGTCGAAGCATCTAAATTCCTTCTTGGAGGAACTCCCGAATTCAGCAACATCTGGGAATACACCCCAGCCGCCATGGATATCTCCTGCACTACTCTCCGTGACCCAGCCTTCTACGTTCTCTTCAAACGCATCTTGGGTCTCTACAAACACTACCAGGAATCCCTCCCAGCCTACCAATACAACGACGTCGTCTTGCAAGGAGTTCAGGTCCAGAAGATTGACATCAGCCAACTGGTGACTTACTTCCAGGACTACATTGTAAACCTTGACAACGCTGGAGTTGAAGGTGTCTTCGAGAAGGAACAGAAAGAAACTCAACATGGAGGTATGGACATCAAGGGACTTCTCAAGAGGCTCGACCACCAGCCATACGAATACCAGATCTATGCTCAATCCCAGAAGGTTATCCCTCACGCTGTTGTTCGTGTATACCTTGGACCCAAATTCGACCATGAAGGTCTCCCAATTGACATCAACACCAACAGAATGGACTTTGTTGAACTTGACCAATTCTTCTACGACCGTAAGTTATTTTGCTAAGATTCCTGATCATTTTTGAACAAAAATTTGGAATAGTGTTTGAGTTTGGATACTGATGATGAAATCTTGCTTCTTCTTTTAGTCGTTGAGGGCCAGAACGTCATCACCAGGAACTCCCACCAATCTTCCGTCCACAGCGCTGATGTTCCATCAGTTGACGAGATCCTCCACCATGTTGAGAGCGCAGCTCATGCCCAGAGCCCACACTTCGTGTTCGAGGTTGGTATTTTTTGATTTCCTGAAAGAATCTGTTAATCCTCATAAAAATTTGAATTTTGTATGATCAAAGTGATATGTCTTGTTTCAGCCCCAACAAGTCTATGGATTCCCATCCAGGCTCTCCCTGCCCAAGGGTACATACGGAGGTTTCCCATTCCAACTCTTCGTTGTCATCTCTGCTGGAAAGCAGCCACTCCACTATGGACCAATCATCCCAGACTATGTCAACTCTTACCACAGCCACTCCTACCAACCCGTTAGCGCTGCAGAATATGAAACGATCGTTCAACAGCCAGCCAAGACCGGAGAAGGATACACCATGGTCGAAGTTGTCCCAGATTTCGAAGAATTAGGTGTTGGCAGCAACCAAGGTGAGTTTCTTTTATGATTGATTTCATTTGTCCGTCCAACCTTTGATGTTTACGTAACGTTTGCTCAATAAAATCTCTAGTGACTAGAATCCAAAGTGTATCCTATCCTTAAACAATGATTTGGTGTCTCATAATAAATACCTATCCACTCTCTATATTAAACTCTCTTTCTCAGGTAAATTCCACTGGACCGATCTTTACAACAAATACCAGGGATACTACGCCCAACCCCAATGGTACCACCGTCACACCGAACATCCAGGATACCAGTACGCCACTGTCAGTGGACAACGTGGAATGGTTGGACAAGGAATTGTTGGAGAACACGGATTAGGAGTTTCCCCAGTCCAGGGAGTTCACCACGGACAAGGTCTTCGCCACGAACAGGGAGCTCATCACGGAGTTTCTGAGGGTCTTGGTGCAGGTTACGAATCTGGTAAATACCAAAGCATCTACCAGAGCCACATCCACAGCGGAAGCGGAGTTGGAGGCGTCGCTGGAGGTCAAACCTACGGAGAAGGAGTCTATGGACAAAAACAAGGAGTTTATGGACAAGGACAAGGAGTTTACGGACAAGGACAAGGAGTCTACGGACAAGGACAAGGAGTTTACGGACAAGGATTCTACGGACAGGGTTACGGAAAGCAACAAGGAGTCTACTCCGGAGCTTACCCAACTGGAGTCTATGGATACGTTTCTGGTATCCAATCCCAGGCACCTCATGATGAGCTTCTCCAGAAATACCATCAGGGACTCCACATCTCCGAAGTGATTGGAGGTGCTATCTCTCTCGATGGAAAGCCCTTGGGATGGCCCTTGGACAGACAGTTGGGCGTCAGCGTATGGAACGCACCTAACATCCTCGTCTCTGATGTCTACATCTACCACCACGATGTCCCACTCACGCATGTCGTCGAAAGTCATCATTAGGACTTTCAGGCAATTCATAAACAATCGACTGTAATATTTTAATTCTTGTTTGTAATTAATTACCGCGTTATTTAACATGATGAAAATATATTTTTGTTGAACACATTCTCTTTGTTTTGAAATTTACCTTCTTCAAATAATTGCGAGCTATAAGATGTTTCTCAATTTTCATCTCTAGGACAGGTATTCTGATTTCTGGGTTTGGAATTAGATTGCATTTTTGTATATCAAGTTGATGACTTTTAACTGGAGGTAAAAGGCCTATTTCATTTTTAAATCCATAATTTATTGACCCTACGAGATGATATCAAGAACTAAAAGGGCTTAAGAGGGCGGACAGCTCCTTGGTAGAATTAGGCACATTATAGTTCTGTCAAGGATAGACGTAAAGCTTCTTTTAAATTTAGAAAACGATCTAATTAGTCCAAAAGTTTAAATTACATAAGACTTGCAGCTAAAGCTAAAGCTCCCTTTATGAAGCCAGAAGAAAGTCCTGTCAAAGCTTTTGCAAATCGCTTGATAGAAAATCATCTATCTCCAGAATTTGGAGAATCATTAGATTATTTGAGAATAGATTTACTTAGCCAGCAACCTCATACTATATTTCATGATAAGTTCCCCATTGACTTTAGGCCCAACTAGTTCCTGGAGGCTCCATTCACCCAAAATAAACTCTATATAGCAATATCTTCCTTGAATAATAAATCCTCTCTGATCCTAGATAAAATTGATAATAATATCATTAGCCACTTTCCCTCTAAAGCTAATACAATTCACTTAAAAATTTATAACGATGTTTTATTCTGGTTCTTTTTCACCTACTTGGAAAACCTTTTTGGTATTTTTTATTCCTAGGTCAACGCCAGGTGCACGGACATTTGGACGGGTTTTGTCAAAGTACCTAAAAATATAGCTGTATGCGACTCTATCTCATGCATGAAAATTGATTTCAATATCAATGGTTAATTGGTTGGACCTAGAGTAAGCATAGTGTGTTATTCTCCAGGGCTGCATTTGAGCCCCATAATGTATTCAGTTTTTACTCGTAAGCTCCTTCAACTTTTGTTACTAGGATGTTGAAAAATATTGTTAACAAATATTCGAATTTGCAGACGATATAGTAGTTTTATTTAGATCCTGTGACCACACACTTTGCACCACATCACTCTAGCAATGCTTAAACGCGATTGCAGAATTTTTATCTGAAAGCGGATTAGAAATTTATCCTGAATAAAACAAAGGAAGCCGTTTTTAACAAAATAAAATTGAATTTTGATGACCCTGAATATACTTTAAATCTTAATAAGTCCAATAGCAAACCCTTATTGTACGTCAAATAAATTTTCAGGAATTATTTCGGATTATTTATTTACTTTCAATGAACACTTTAAATATCTAACTGACAAACGCAGAAAAACCCTAAATATCATAAGAGTTTTGAGAGGCGTGTGATAGGTAGCCCACCCTTTACGGTTCTCATATTTACAAATTCCAAAACATAAAGTCTTTCACAAACTAGCCAACTCGAAAATGAAAATTTTCAAATGGTACTGTTTATCTATTTGCCATTCTTTCAGCTTTTCTTGATTTACTTTCTACTGTATTTTTATCAGTGGGAAATCTTTAGCACTGAGTACTGTGAGGCCTAATAAGAAGAAAGCATGCTTGTAACCTAATAGGAAAGTGCATATTACAATTATTTAGAGAAAGTGGATTTTACAGATCTTTGTATACATTTTTGCAGTTTGTGAAAGGCTATTTGATTCATATATTGAATATATTAAGGCTATTTATATATTTGTACCAAAAAGGCTAACTGCTACAGAAAAAACGTGCAATTCCTCCTATAATTTCCATTTCCCTCCTTCTCGTTTGTTCACTTATACATGAAAATGGTTGCATGCATTACATGTATTTTTTTGTTGAGAAAATAATAGAGTACCATCGGCATCAACTGTTTCACAGCCATAACCCTAATTTAATAATAAAATGTTGGTATGGTGGATGCAGTGCACAATTTAATACTTATTATAATTACAGAAAACATATTTAGCGAATGCACAAACGGCTTAAAGATGTTTCAGTTGCGTCAAGCTTTATTTTGCAAACAGCCAGACTGCAATTTCAAATCAGTTTAACTTTCCTTTCTCAAACTGTTCGATCCCGCAAACGGTTTTCAGATCAAAAATGCATTTGCAATTAATTCATTTTGGTTCAATCCTAAAATGGAAGATACAGCCAAAGTGGGTACAACGACAATGATGAAGAGATGAAAGCCACGTTTTGTCGAAGATAGATGTACAAGATAAGGAAGGCAAAAATATGGTGGATATTGAAGAAGCTGTGCCTCCTTGTGCAGCTCATGATCTACTCGAAGGTGTTCATTATAATAGCATGCTAGCCATTAAACATTTCCTCGAACAAGGTTAGCTTTCGTATCAGGAATTGAAAAATCGAATTGCAAATTTTTAATTCAGTGGCTTAGTAAGCAGATGCTTCCTCCAATTAAGGACGCAAATGAATTAACTGGGAGTGCGAGCGATAGTAGGCGTCTTATCATCCTATTCCCCGTAATTGTCGCTGATAAGGTTGAGTACTTTCAAGATTATGTGTGGATGATGATGCATCTTCGGGAGGTGTGTGCTATAGCTTGTGCCTCAGCTTTATCCATTGATAAATATGTTTTACATGAAGAAATTAGGGGATCCTTATGTTTAATATTAATTTGCTTTCCTGAAATACCTTTGCGACCAAAGTATCACTACGTTGTTCATTACCTTTCGCTAATTTTACATTTCGGCACGCTGGAACACGTATGACCCTAACGTTTTGAAAGTAAGCATAGCCACTTTAAGAATGTCGGGCGGCATCTAAGGAACTTCAAAAATATTACCCTAAATCTACCTTTCGCAAGAATCTTCTATTGACAAAAAAGATTTATTAAACGACGAAAAAAGTGGTATGCGTGGTATGCGCATTTGCTTTAAAAAGTTTATATGATTTTTTTTGCTCAGTATTGATAAAATTCTTATTAACAGTATTGGCCATGATGGACATTCCTTGGCAACGTACTTGTGGTTTAGTACCATAAAGAAGGTGGAGTTTTTGAATGATCTCAGGCGGAAGACCAACTTCCGAAAAATGATTTAATCATTGTTCAGTCCTGCGTTATGTTTAGGCCTGATCCTTTTTTATAAACAAATATTGACTACGAAGGAGCACGCATCCCTCTAACGTTGAATATTGAACATATATAATTGTTATTTCTAATTTAGAGTTTAAAAGAATAATTATTCTTCAAGCAGTTATTTATCCAATCCTACCATTTTTCTGTACTGTATATACCATTTTTGATAAAAATTCAAAAAGTTAGAGCAATTTCAAAATTTTTGAGACCATCTTTATCAGATTAAAAAATTCTATGTACGGCTATTTGTAGTACTCGGAAAGTCGAACTATTTATCCTCGCGACTTTTTTCGATAAAAAGAAAATTATCTGAGTTATAGCATTTGCAAAATTTAAAAAAACAACGAAAATGAAAATTGTAAGCCAAACAAAGCACGATATGAAAAAAATGGAGAGAAGAAAAACGTTGGCTTGTTGAAGCCCTACAAGATTATCGTAACAAATTTTCAAATTTTGTTAGAATATCGAAAATTTTGATCGCACAAAAAATAATGAAGAATCAAACATTCCATTCTGCGGTCAAATTATGAAAGATACGATAATAAATGAAGAGACAAAAATGTGCACCCAAAAAAGATCTACAAATTTTCTATTAATCACTTTTTCATAGCACGCGTAGTTTTTGTTTTATTCGTAAAAAACAACAAAACACAAAAAGAGCTACACATTTGTCACTCATTATTTTTTGATAGGATGCGTAGTTTTTGTTTTAATTGTGAAAAATAACATTAAAAATAAAAAAATTACATTTGTGGAAAAACGACCCAAGAGACGAAAAAAATGAAAAGACAAAAGTTGTTCAACCAAAAAAGATCTACACATTTGTCATGAACTTTAGTTAAAAGAATACATTAGAAATACAAAAATTAACTTTTTGCAAAAACGACACAAGTTACAATAAAATTTTATTTAACAAAATTTTTCGCCTGAAATTTATCGACAAATTTTCTCGGAACCACTTTACGCTAGGATGCGTATTTTTGGTTTAAATCACAAAAATAACATTATATAAATAAGACAATGAAAATACGTCCGTTTCAATACCAATGCATATTATGAAGAAATATTGAAGTAATCATGACAAATAAAATTTGTACTTTATTTTGTAACATCTGAATAAGCAATCCCAGGCCTAAGTTTCGTTAAAGCCGAAGGAGTTTTAACAAAAGAGAATTAACAATTACAAAATTACAGTTGTCCATGCTTTGACCTTCAGCTTTAAAAAGTCTCCGAGGTCAGAGGTAACAAATTCACTGATTATAACAGTTTAGAATACCATGAAGTTAATTTTTGAAAAAAAGACTGATCACTCATTCAGTGAATTTGCGTGAGTTCACCTATTTGATGAAGCGAGGAGTAGCTCACCTGGATACATATAGATCGGCGGAACCTTTTTTTAAGAAATGAATCGAGATTTGGGAATTAACTTTACGAAATTGAAATGGATGCCTCGTAACGAGACGTCCACACTATACTTGTCGTGAACAGAGAGTAAGGAAAAGGTGGCGACTTCCGCCCCCACGGACCTTAACGGATGTTACGTCATGCGGATGGTGCCCAATATGGTTGACCGCGAGCTGCATGTCGAATTGTTTACACCGGCTATTTGGAAACCTACACTGTTAAAAATGTTTGGAATTCTCCAACACTTCTACAATACAAGCGCAAGGTAAAATTGCAAACACGGTATTGGAATGACGAAATTGCAATACATGTATTGTATACCATTAAGCCATTTCCCTTTCGGGGTAGGCGTGACACTACCCGGTTCGGGTAGTGTTTCTAGGTTGATAACTTGTAGTAAATAACTACAAGTGTGGGCTCACCACACCCACGATGTGCCAACAGCACTCAGTTTTCTCGAATGGTCACCCATCCAAGTGCTAACCGCGCCCAACGCTGCTTAACTTCAGTGATCTGACGAGAACTGGTTTTTTCAGCGTGGTATGGCTGTTGGCTGTTGTAAGTGCTGTAAATCGTGAAGCACCGTCGAGCATTCCAATACACAAGATTTATGGAATTCACGGTATTCGCGGAATTCACTAAATTTATGGAACTCACAGAATTCATGGAATTCACAAAATTCATGAAATTCGCGAAATTTATGGAATTCGCGGAATTCACTAAATTCATGGAATTCACAGAATTTATGGAATTCACGAAATTTATGGAATTCATGGAATTCACGGGATTTATGGAATTCATGAAATTCACGGAATTCATGAAACTTGAGGAATTCACGAAATTTATGGAATTCATGGAACTCACAGAATTCATGGAATTCACAAAATTCATGAAATTCATGGAATTCGCGAAATTTATGGAATTCGCGGAATTCACTAAATTCATGGAACTCACAGAATTTATGGAACTCGCAGAATTCATGGAATTCACGGAATTCATGGAATTCACGAAATTTATGGAATTCATGGAATTCACGGGATTTATGGAATTCATGAAATTCACGGAATTCATGAAACTTGAGGAATTCACGAAATTTATGGAATTCTTGGAACTCACAGAATTCATGGAATTCACAAAATTCATGAAATTCATGGAATTCACGAAATTTATGGAATTCACGGACTTCATGGAATTCGCGGAATTCATGGAATTCGCGGAATTCATGGAATTCACGAAATTTATGGAATTTATGGAAGTCATGGAATTCACGGGATTTATGTAATTTATGGAATTCGCGGAATTCATGGAATTCACGGAATTCATGAAACTTAAGGAATTCACGAAATTAATGACAACAGCCATACCACGCTGAAAAAACCAGTTCTCGTCAGATCACTGAAGTTAAGCAGCGTTGGGCGCGGTTAGCACTTGGATGGGTGACCATTAGAGAAAACTGAGTGCTGTTGGCACATCGTGGAATTCGCAAAAGTCACTAAATTTATGGAACTCACAGAATTCATGGAATTCACGGAATTCACGAAATTTATGGAATTCACGGAATTCAGGGAATTCACGGAATTCAGGGAATTCACGGAATTCATGGAATTCGCGGGATTTATGGAATTCATGTAATTCACGGAATTCATGAAACTTAAGGAATTCACGAAATTTATGGAATTCATGGAATTCACGGAATTAATGGAATTCACGGAATTCAAGGAATTCACAACATTTATGGAATTCACGGAATTCATGGAATTCGCGGAATTCACTAAATTTATGGAACTTACAGAATTCATGGAATTCACGGGATTTATGGAATTCACGGAATTCATGAAACTTAAAGAATTCACGAAATTTATGGAATTCATGGAATTCGCGTAATTAGTGGAATTCGCGGAACTCATAAAATTTATGGAATTCACGGAATTCGCGGAATTCACTAAATTTATGGAATTCACGAAATTTATGGAATTCATGAAATTCACTGAAATCATGGAATTCACTAAATTAATGGAATTAATGGAACTAATAAAATTCACGAAATTATTGGAATTCACGGAATTCACGGGATTTATGGGATTCACGCAATTCATGGAACTCATGGAATTCATGGAACTCACGGAATTCATGTAATTTAATCAATTCTCGGGATTGAATGTATTCAGGGAATTCACTGAATTCACGGAATTTTTGGCATTCACGTTCCATGAAATCCTTGAATTCCGTGAATTCATTGAACTCCATGAATTCTTTGAATTCTCTGAATTCATTAAATTTGGTAAATTCCTTGAATTCTGTGAATTCAATACATACCATGAATCGGGCGAATTTTTTCAATTTCATGAATTTCTTGAATTCCACGCATTCATTGAATACCACGAATTCCTTGAATTTGCGAATTCCTTGAATTCCTTGAATTCCGCGATTTCGTTGAATTTCATGAATTCCCTGAATTCTACGAATTCCGCGAATTCCGAGATTTCCTTCAATTCCTTCAAATCCTTGAGTTTCGTGAATTCCTTAGATTGCGTGAATTCGGTAAATTTCTTGAATTCCATCACTTCCTTGAATTCCATCAATTCCTTGAATTCCATGAATTCCAAGAATTCCATTAATTCCATGAATTCCGTGAATTCCATTAATTCCGTGAATTCTATGAATTCCTTGAATTCTGCCAATCCCGTGATTTTCTTTAATTCTGTGAAATCTTTGAATTCCTTGAATACTATGAATTTCA
>CAKNYM010050495.1:35320-57679 GCA_932195095.1 Andricus curvator | reverse complement strand
GGCCCCATTGATGTGACTACCATCCGTCAAAACCTCTACAACTACGTCCGCACTTTGGAAAAGAGAGTGTTCGACGCCATCGACTCTGGACACGTAATCACACCATCAGGTGCTTTCCTTTCCCTCTACCAACCCCAGGGCTACAACATCCTTGGTGATCTCATCCAGGGAACCGGCCGAAGCATCAACCCAAGGTAGCTCAAATCTTCGGAACTCACTAGCAGCTTCAAATTTCACACTTTAGATTTTTTCACTGAATTTCCTTGCTTACAGATACTATGGTAGTCTCGTCGCAGCATCTAAATTCCTTCTTGGAGGAACTCCCGAATTCAGCAACATTTGGGAATACACCCCAGCAGCCATGGATATTTCCAGCACTACTCTCCGTGACCCAGCCTTCTACGTTCTCTTCAAACGCATCTTGGGACTCTACAAACACTACCAGGAATCCCTCCCAGCCTACCAATACAACGACGTCGTCTTGCACGGAGTTCAGGTCCAGAAGATTGACATCAGCCAACTGGTGACTTACTTCCAGGACTACATTGTAAACCTTGACAACGCTGGAGTTGAAGGTGTCTTCGAGAAGGAACAGAAAGAAACTCAACATGCAGGTATGGACATCAAGGGTCTTCTCAAGAGGCTCGACCACCAGCCATACGAATACCAGATCTACGCTCAATCTCAGAGGGCCATCCCCAACGCTGTTGTTCGTGTATACCTTGGACCCAAATTCGACCATGAAGGTCTCCCAATTGACATCAACACCAACAGAATGGACTTCGTTGAACTCGACCAATTCTTCTATGACCGTAAGTTATTTTACAAAGATTCCTGATCATTTTTGAACAAATAAATTGGAAGAGTTCTTGAGTTTGGATACTGAGGCTAAAATCTTGCTTCTTCTTTTAGTCGTTGAGGGACAGAACGTCATCACCAGAAACTCCCACCAATCTTCCGTCCACAGCGCTGATGTTCCATCAGTTGACGAGATCCTCCACCATGTCGAGAGCGCAGCTCATGCCCAGAGCCCACACTTCGTGTTCGAGGTCGGTATTGTTTAATTTTCTAAAAGGATCTGTTCATCCTCATAAAAATCAGTATTTTGTCTGATCAAAGTGATATATCTTCTTTTAGCCCCAACAAGTCTATGGATTCCCATCCAGGCTCGCCCTGCCCAAGGGTACATACGGAGGCTTCCCATTCCAACTCTTCGTTGTCATCTCTGCTGGAAAGCAGCCACTCCACTATGGACCAATCATCCCAGACTATGTGAACTCTTACCACAGTCACTCTTACCAACCCGTCAGCGCTGCAGAATATGAAACGATCGTTCAACAGCCAGCCAAGACCGGAGAAGGATACACCATGGTCGAAGTTGTCCCAGATTTCGAAGAATTAGGTGTTGGCAGGAACCAAGGTGAGTTTCTTTTATAATTGATTTCATTTTCCCATCCAGCCTTTGATGTTTAGGTAACTTTTGCTCAACAAGATCTCTAGTGACTAGAATCCAAAGTGTATCCTATCCTTAACCAATGATTTGGTGTCTCATAATAGATTCCTATTCACTTTTTATATTAAACTCTTTCTTTCAGGTAAATTCCACTGGACCGATCTTTACAACAAATACCAGGGATACTACGCCCAACCCCAATGGTACCACCGTCACACCGAACATCCAGGATACCAGTACGCCACTGTCAGTGGACAACGTGGAATGGTTGGACAAGGAATTGTTGGAGAACATGGATTAGGAGTTTCCCCAGCCCAGGGAGTTCACCACGGACAAGGTCTTCGCCACGAACAGGGAGCTCATCACGGAGTTTCTGAGGGTCTTGGTGCAGGTTACGAATCTGGTAAATACCAGAGCATGTACCAAAGCCACAGCGGAAGCGGAGAAGGAGTCTATGGACAAAGCCAAGGAGTTTATGGACAAGGATCAGGAGTTTACGGACAAGGACAAGGAGTCTACGGACAAGGACAAGGAGTCTATGGACAAGGACAAGGAGTTTACGGACAAGGATTCTACGGACAGGGTTACGGAAAGCAACAAGGAGTCTACTCCGGAGCTTACCCAACTGGAGTCTATGGATACGTTTCTGGTATCCAAGCCCAGGCACCTCATGATGAGCTTCTCCAGAAATACCACCAGGGACTCCACGTTTCCGAATTGATCGGAGGTGCCATCTCTCTCGATGGAAAGCCCTTGGGATGGCCCTTCGACAGACAGTTGGGCGTCAGCGTATGGAACGCACCCAACATCCTCGTCTCTGATGTCTACATCTACCACCACGATGTCCCAGTCACGCATGTCGTTGAAAGTCATCATTAGAATTTTTAGGAAATTCTTGCAAAATCGACTCTAATATTTTAATTCTTGTTTGTAGTTAATTACTTCGTTATTTAACATGATTAAAATATATTGTTGTTGAACACATTCTCTTTGTTTCAAAAATTCCCTTCTTCAAATAATTGCGAGTTATAAGCTGGTTCTTATTTTTCATCTTTAGAACAGGGTTTCTAATTTCTGAGTTCAAATACTATTGAATTTTCTTCTATCAAGTTGACAAACTTTGACCAGAGTTAATAGGTATGCTCAATTTTTAAATCCATGAATTCTTGACCATACGAGATGATATCAAAAACTAAAAGTTCTCAAGAGGGTAGTTAAAGAAATCAAATTTCGATTTTTAGTGCATGATCCCTCCTCCTCCATGTTGTGAGGTTTTCTTCATTAAAAAAGAATTCCTGTATCCAGCAGGATATTTATTTAAAAAATTAGAGAAGTTTGAATAACTTCCGGCACGATTAAAAGTTTTTATTTCAATTTGAAAAAATTCCAGTGAATTTCTGTCATTAGGAGAACAAAATTGGGGAAGTTTCTTTGGCATACATTATTAGTAATCGGTAATCACAACTTTTGAAGTATTTTGTAAATAGTTTATAAACGTTTAAAAAATCTTTTTTGTAAACAATTTTTTCCCTATAATTTCTTAAAGGTTAGTATTTTTGAATAATGACACTCTTTATGAATGTTAGGGATAATATTTTTATTAAGGACATTTTGTAATTTTTTGAACGATTGCCATTTTGGTACATTTTTCTTTCTCATACAATAATGAATATTTAGTATTTTCTGGAATTAATTATATACTTAAAGAATAATAAGAGTTTCTTTTTCTCTAGAACATTTTGCAGTAGTCTAAACAGTTAATAATTATTCACTTCAACAACCTCCTTCTTTACACAAATTTATTTATTCCATTTTTTCATAAACTGAGCTTTTCCAATTTAAAACCTTTATGGTGAGTGTTGATTGATTTTAATCCAAAGTTGCTGGTTCTCCTGATTTTATGTTGATTTCGATGCTAGAACTTATGATAAATATTTTAAGACCAGAATGAAAAAAATCAGTTTTTAGAAAAATCGATTCAAAGATTTTGGTACACTACGATTTGATTCCAGTGAAAGATATTTGAAAATTCTGTTTTTTAGATCTGAAATATGTCAAGAGGATGTAAAAGCAAAAAAGAAAAAAAGCATGGTCACTTTTGGGAAACATACTTTTTATTTTTATTTCTTGAAAAAATTGGTGTTTTCAATAATTTTAAACATTTTTGTGAAGAAAAAAAGTATTGTTTAAGTCAAACTACATGAAATGCAAAAACGAACGTTGAGAACAATATTAGTTACTTGATAATCTCTTAAAATGATTATCATAACAAGTGAAGACTATTGTGTTCACATAATAAACGCAGTAATCGCTTGGCATAGTCTGGATGATATTTAGCAACCTTGTACTTGTTTCACGCAGTTTTAAAGTCAAAATGGATGGCTAAAACACCTAATCCAATTGCTGAGTTTCACAAAAGTCTCAAGAGTGAACAAAAACTGCGTGAATTTTAGGAGTAAACAAAATATTGAGGTCTAGGTAACTCTCCTTGAAATGAGTGATTTTCACTTTTCAATCTTGATGTAGGATTTGACCAAAAACTGCAGAAACATCTGCTTTAACATCTGTGAACATTTTTAAATATTTCAAGCAACTTCAACTACACTAAGCGCGTAATTTGTCACCTTTTTTTTCAAATTCTACCAACATATATGTAAGAATGAAGTGTCTACTGTCCCCAACAGCAGATGTAATTCGAGTGGATTAATAACCTCTAAAAATGTCTTGTCCACATTGGTGCTCAAAAGTGGAAGATGTATGCAATTTTTATATTCCTTGCCTTTTTTCCTATAGCTCATGCTTCACGCCAATCCATGTTGTTTTGCAATGAATTCCCAATCTTTCTAATGAGTCTACGATTGTCAAGTTTTTTTTTCTGCATAACAGCATCTGCAGGGAAAAAGGCTACTCTGGGGCATAATTCCTACCATGATGTTAGCAAGCTTTAGATCGGTTGTAATGGTTCGCTCAGATGCGCTAATGTTCATTGCAGACCATAAAAGTGAAACATTATGGTATTTTTCTTGTGAACATTGGTCCAGTGTCTTGAGTCTTCTTGAGTTGACTGAATATAATGGCATAGCTTGAAAAATTTCCGTCCTCCCTCAATTCCAAACTTTAAATCAATTTGTGACACCTTCCACTTCGACTGTCCCGAAGAATAAGTTACTAACCAACTTTTCCGAAAACAGAGCGTATCAACTGTATTATGCTTCGCTAACGTGTCGTATCTCCATTTAAAAATACATAGAGATACGACACTCTAGCGAAGTAAAATACAGTTGATACACTCTGTATACGGAAAACTTTGTTAGTGACTTATTCTTCGGGACAGTCGACTTATTTTTGATGTGTTGAATTAATCTAATCAGATTAGTAGATACAAAAATTGTGGCAGGAGCAGTAGAAGTTGTTCGCTTTATTATTCATGAATTCAAATTCCTTAAAGCCGAAATAGTCATTGATCGTATGGATCTGCAGTAAAAGCTTCTTCTTTAAATGAAGTTCAATAACTTTAAAATTCTTAGATGATGTTCAAATAGCTGAAGCAATGCCAGTAGTCTTAAGGCTGATATTAAAGCTTGTTCTAATCTTTGAGTATTCATTTGCGGAAAGTAAATATGTCTTCAGAGATTTATCAGCACTTTTTTTGCCGATAATAATTCTAAGAGGCTGCCCGCCAAGAGATTGAGGAAGGGACAATGGTGATGTAGATTTCCCATCCTCTTTAGTGGTTGCTTTTTTACAAGTGTCGTAATTACCTGTTGATTAAACTTTGGACTCGAGTGATACACTTAGTTAATGATACACTTAGTTAAATTGTCTAAGCGAGGGGACAAGTTGCAGATATGAGACTTGCCTTTACCACACACTTAACCTAAACTTCTTTTTTTGAAGCATCTCCTAATAATATACTTTGCGACTCAGGCAAAATTTTTGGGGCTAACCGTGGCCTATGTTGAATGCAAGGGCCTGGGCTGGCTTGATATTGACAAATTTGGCTCAAAGTTGAAGGGAATTTTCCTTCTGGGAACCGAAAAGATTGCGGGCATTGTTCACTAAAAATAAAAAGATAAAATATATAAATATAAAAAATATATAAATATAAAAAATATATAAACATAAAGAAATTCATAATTATTTAAACAAAATTCCTGATCATTCATAATTGCAATGAAACATCAATTTCTCTAGCATTTTAAAGCACAATGCTCGATTTCAGTGAACTTAACATGGCCAGTCTAGATTTTTTTTTCATTTATATGTTTTTAATGTAATAAGCAATTTTTAAAAAGTATTCTCACCCACTGGAGATTATTCGTAAATAGTTTTAGCACGAATATGAGACCTTTTTGATAAATATAAATATTTTAAAAGTATGGTACTTCTGGAAAGTTAATAAAAAATCGTCAACTTTTTTGTTAAATAGAAAATTAACATTTTCATTGAAAATTAACTTTTTAATTGAAAATTAACATTTTGTTTGGAAATTTATATTTTCGGGTTGAAAATATAATTATTTTTGTATAAAATTCAACTGCTTCGTTGAAATTAAGTTTTTCGTTGAAAATTACATTTTTTGTTGAAAATTACCTTCTTGGTTAAGATTTTTTTAATCTCTAGACTAAAAAATCTTTCCTGGTTAAAAATTCAACTCCTTTGTTGAAAATTCGTGTTTTTATTATGAAAATTTTTGAAAATGATTATGTTTGGGATAAGGTTTCAATTTAAATCTTTTTTGAGTCTTTTTTAATTGAATTCAACTACTTTTGAGTCAAAATTGAGATATTTTTTGGTTGAAATATTAACTATTACATTTTTCTTTGAGAGTTCATCTTTTTGGTTAAATTCGACTGTTTTTGATTTAAAATTGAAATATTTTTTTGGATGAAATATTAAATTTTCCGTGGAGAATTAATATTTTTTGATTGATAATTCAACTACTTGGATGTAAGTTGAACTTTTTTTTAAAATTCGTTTTTTGTTGTTGATGATTCAACTGTTTTTTTGAAAATTTAATTATTTTGTTAGAAATCTTAATATTTTGTTGAAAATTTGACTGTTTTCTTGAAAATTCGTCTTTTTGCACTAAAACATCAACTGTCTTCTAAAAAACTCGTCTTTTTCGCTCGAAAATTCAACTATTTGGTTGAAAATGGATCGGTTATTGGTTGAAGTTTGATCTTTTTTGTTTACAAATTTGACCATTTGGTTGAAAATTTATATTTGTTTCAAAACTTGACCATTTGGTTGAAAATTATTTTTTGTATGTTGAAATTTTAACTGATTAGTTAGAGATTCAACTCTCTTTTGAAAATTCGTACTAGTAGGTGGAAAAATTCAACAATGTGATTAAAAATTCCACTATTTTGTTAAAAATTTAATTATTTTGTTGAAATTTTCAATATTTTGTTTAAAACTCATCTTTTTATGGTTTCGTAGCCCGTGGCAGAAATCCTTATAGTTTAGGTCGAGTGTCCGCCCGTCCGTCCATTCGTTCGTCCGTCCGTCGGAAATTAGGGAAAATAAGTAGAGGTGTGGTAGGGGAAATGAGGTGACATTTTGAGAGGGGAAGTAGGGGAAAGGGAGTATTAGCTCGGGAAGTAAGGAGAATGGGAAGTAGAGGAAGAAGTTAGAGAAGAGGGGGGAAGGGCGAAATGAGGGGAGGGAAAATAGGGGAATGTATTGTAGCACTAATAATTATAATTCCTTATTGTGCACTTAAAGATCACTGAAGTTAAGCATTGTTGGGCGCGGTTAGTACTTGGATGGGTGACCCTTCAGGAATACTGCGTGCTGTTGGCCCGACGTGGGTGTGGTGGACCCACATTGGTAGTAAATATCCAGCTAGAAACACTACACGAATCGGGTAGTGAGGCAATGAACTTTCGAGTTCGAACTGCTAATCAATTTTTTTATTTTATTTTTTTTATTGTGCACTTATTCCTTGTCAATAAGGAGTCAAGTCATTCATTATCAATGAGAAATGGGAAAAGGAGGTGAAAGAGCTGAGGGAGAGAGAAGAAGAGTTAGAGATGGTAAGGAAAAAAAAAAAAGTTAAAATAAAGCAGATGGAAGAGGAGATTAGGGTGTCGAAGGAAAAAACGGAAAAAAGGCTTGAGAAGGTGGAGGGCAGGACGGAAATGGAAGTAGGTGACGGGGTGGGGGAAGGGGCGAGATTAAAGGTATTTGGGAGAGGGTAGCGAATATGATAGAAGAGTAAGTGGGAGAACGTAGCAATGAAAAGGAAGAGAGGGCGGGTAGGGAAAGGATAAGGGCAATGGAGTTGAGAATTGAGAGAAAAGATAAGGCAGACAGGAGAAATAATATTGTGATTAGAGGTTTGAAGCTAAAGAGCGGTGAAGAAAGGGAGGGCGTGGGAGCGCTGCTACAGAGCATAGGGTGGGTTAAAGGCATGATAGGGAACGTTAAGTTGGAGGGGAGAAAGGAAAAAGAAGTGGCGGTTGTGGAGTTGGAGAGCTGGGAAGAAAAGTTGGGGGTAATGCGAAATAAGAATAGGATAAAGGATAAGGGAGTTTTCATCGATCACGATTTGATGAGAAAGGAAAGGGATGTGCAGAGAATGCTGTACGACAGGGCTAGAGGGAGAGGAGTGAAGGGAGATCAGCGAAGATAGGATGTCGGAAAATAAAAGTAGACGACAAAATGTGGGTGTGGGACGAGGAGAAAGAGGTGTTGAAGGAACTGCAGGGGAATTTGTTTTGTAGGAAATAGGGGGGGTGGGGGTAATGCATGGTCGAGGAGTAGTGAAGGTGCTGTACTGGAACGTAGCAGGGGTAAAGAAGAAGGATGAGGACTTCTGGAGGTATGTCCAGGAATTTGATGTTGTGGGATTGGTAGAGACGTGGGTAGAAAGAAAGGAATGGGATAGAATAGAGCCAAAGCTGCCAAGGGGACATGGATGGAGACTCCAGGAGTCGGTCAGAGTGAAGAAGAAAGGAAGGGCTAGCAGGGGAATTATAACGGGGGTTAGAGATGAATTAGAGGAAGAAGGTCATGGAGAGGAAGAGGGGAAGGTTGTGCAAATGAGGGAAGTAAAGATAGGAGGGGTAACGTGTGAGTTTGTGACAGTGTACAATAAGGATCGGATGGAAGGAATTAAAGAAAGGGTTGAAGACATGCTAGGCGAAAGAGAGGAGGGTATGGTGGTACTGGGTGGGGACTTTAATGCGAGGATGGGGAGGGAAGGGGGCCTCCACAGGGAAGGGGAAAGCTTCGAAAGGAAATCGAAGGATAAGATAATAAATAAGGAGAGGGAGATTCTAAGGGACTGGGTGGAGGATAGAGGCTGGGCGGTGGCGAATGGTATGGAAACTGGGGACGAAGAGAGAGAATACACATATGTAATTAAGGTAGGGGTATCGGTGATAGACTATGTAGTCATCAGTATGCAAGGGTGGGAGGAGACGGACAGATTCACAGTAAAAGGGAGGGTAGATTCAGACCATCAGCCATTACGGTTGTGGATAAGGGTTGAGAGCGGCGGAAGGCACGGTGGGGAAGAAGGGTCGACGAGGGAGAAGGTGAGCTGGGCGAGGGAGGCGATAGAAAAATATAAGGAGCAGTTAGGGAAGGTACGCTTTGAACGGAAGTCGGTGAAAGAGATATGGGAGGATTTAAAATAAAAAGTGAAAGGGTGCGTGCAAATGAAGCTATTCAAAAAGAAGAAGAAAGGAATGGTGAAGCCGTGCTGGGATAGGGAATGTAAAAAGATGAAAAGGAAGGTGAAGAGGAAGTACAAGAAGTGGAAGGAGAGTACCGCGAAGAGCAAAGAGTACGTAGAAATGAGGAAGGGGTTCAGACTGATGTATAAGAAGAAAGAACAGGAAAAGGAGAAAGATCTGGAAGAGGAGTTATGAAATGTTAAGACAGAGGGGGACGTCTGGAAGATAATAAATAGGTTTAGAAAGCGTAGAGTGGGGACAAGCGAGAAGATAGGGAGTGAGGAGTGGAGGGAGTTTTTTTAAAGAATCATTTCAGGGCTCAGATTCAAGGAAGAGGGATGGTGGGAGTAGAAGAACGGAGAAGGCAGAGATGGAGGAGTTGAATGAGGAGGAGATAGAGAAACAGATAAGGAAGTTAAGAAGGTCAAAAACAGCAGGGCTGAACGGGGTAGAGAACAAAGCATGGCTGTTTATTGATCGGCAGGTTATGTTGACATTTTAGTTTCAATGTAGGCAAAGGTGCTAATTTTCTCACATTTCCTTTCAATTCATTTTTTTATGTTCTTCACAATTCCCTCCGAATCAGAAAATGTTTGGGTGACACGACCGAGCAGCCACTGGATCGGTAGAATGTTATCTTCTTTCAAGGTGACGATTGTACCATCCTTGATTTTATGTTCACCGTTGCTTCACTTGTGTCGAATGTTTAATTCGTTAATTTATTCTTTATTCCACCCTCTCCAGAAATCTTGACGCATCTTTTGAATATGCAGCCTCTTAGCTGATGCTGATGGCAATGTGGAGCTAAGATTCAATTCCGATAAGCTCGTGAGAAAATCACCTATCAAAAAGTGACTAGGAGTGACGACATTAAATGATGTTTAAATGTCTTTACCATAGATTCTCATATCCTTCCAAAGTGTGGTGGCAAATGAGGAATGAACTTCCATTCCATTCTCTGATCGCTAAGGAAATGATTTACTTGTTTACATTGTGTACCTCAGGTTGAATGTCATTTTGGATTTCCCTTAAGTCATTGTTCACTCCTACGACATTAGTACCATTGTCACAAACTACTTCAAGATGTACCGCTTTGACAACGAGGCAAACTAACACTGCGACGTGAACCTTAAATCGTGATCTATTATATTTTTTCCTTGATGTAAAATGAATCGCAATAATCTACACTAACGTTGCAAAATGGGCCGGCTTCGGTGATTCTTATACTAGCAAATTCCCTATTGTATATTTGGCTGTCGATGGATTATCACGAAAACACTTGATGCACTTACAGATGACCTTTCATATTTGTTTACAACCATTGAGGGGCCAAAATTGGCGACGCCAATTATAAAGTGTTGTTTGTATTCTGGCGTGATTGTTGCGCAGATTTTTTTTCCTGTCAACCCTTTTCCCTTTTTTAAGAGTGTGCATTTCTTGGCTAAAAGTTGTCATTTGGGTCGCGCGGATTTGCTCTCGGCGCTGTCCAACTCTGTTGCTCTAATAAATCCCTTTTGACAATTATTTGCTTTGAAGATAAGACAATATGCAACGATTCCTTTTATCTTAGAGTAGGATGAGAATTTTTCAAACGAATTCCGTCTTTGAAAGAATTGATTAAATTTGATTGATTAAACCTAGCGGATCAAAAAACTTAAAAAACTCATAGAGTATGGTATAGTGTTTCTTCATCACTGAATTGAAGATTTTTATTGATACTGCTTCCTGGAATTCTTTGCAGAAGTCGCATGTCGTTTGATGCTCACTATCATATGTTTAACCAACCGAGATTCAGAAGTTTGGTTATGCTATCACGAGCTTGGACTCCTTCTCCGACTGTTTTAGCACGCGTGATGATGTCCACGTATAAATCTCGTTCAAGAACGGTCGCCGCCTCTGGATGTTTATGACCTTCATCATCTGGTAGTTGCCGAAGTGCACGGATTGCGAGGTAAGGAGAAGGACTAATTCCAAAAGTGAATGTGTTCAACTAAAAGGCTTGAAAAAAGATTCCGTCTCGTATCCATAGGATTCGTTGGAATTTCGTATCTTCCTCCCGAATTTCAAATTGTCGATACATTTTTTCTATACAGTCTGTCAATACATCATTGTGAAATCTAAATCAAAGAAGGTGCCGGAAGATTTTGTCTTGGAGTGTCGGTCATACCATGAGCGTGGTATTCAAGGAAAGGCCGGTCTTGGAGTTTGCTGATGCGTTGAAGACCACTTTGTCGTTAAACTTACCTTCTTGAAAACAGCATGATGTGGTAGATAGAAACCAAATTTTTGTTCATCTCATACCAGCGACATTTGTTCGAGATCCAGATATTATTCCATAATTGTAGTATGTAGATCGAATTGTGACTTTCACAACGGGTTGTGCTGTGGCTAATTTTGTTGTAATGAAATTAGCAGACGAACATGTATCGAGAAGGGCTCGACCTCACACAGGTCTCCATTCGTTGTCGAAAGAATAAATCTCTGCGCATGTCATTAATTGACACATTGAAGAACCTGCCTTTGAGGAGATTCTACGCTGTTTGTTACCTGTGAGTGTCAGAAGCTATGTTTCGAGTTATGACAATTCCTGATGCAGAAGTCTGTTATGTCACTTACGAGCAAAAAATATTTGAAAACAAGTATAGAAACTCCTATACAAATAATTCTGTGACCTTGAAACGACAAAGCCTGAAAAATGCTGAACCAATCAGAATAATGGTAGGCAGTGGCTCCATTGACTAACGAAGTATCCAGCTGAGAGCTAGCGAACAAAATTTTGACCATCCTCATGTCAAATTTTGGCACATTCGCAGTGCCACACTTCACAAATCCAGGTTTTAGTGAAATTCTTAGTATTTCAAACAAATTTTTTAGTCCTTCATTCTTTTTATATACGTTTTAAATAATAAACGTGAGAATAGGTTATGTTAACTTTAATCTCTAGCGACCATATTAATTCCCCCATCAACTATGCTAATCAGACTGATTTTTGCTTCCTACGTTGGTCCAATCGGAATGCCTCATCTTCCCGCAATAAATTTAAAATGTATACTTTTTAAATATTTAAAAAAATAAATTCAAACTTTGAAAAACAATTTTCCTCGAGTAATTATATTCGTTTTTAGTGCTATTTTAATTTCTACAGGAAAAAAAATATTAAAAAATACGCAACAACCTTATTCCTTCAGGAAGATCCACAAAGAATTTTATTAATAGAAATTGTTTATCGTTTCTAATATTCCATTTTTAGAGTTTCGTAACCCCATGTACAAATTCTTATTCAACTAATATCTATAAATATTTAAAATAATTTGCAGATCCCAGACTATCACCTGTGGAGTTCAGTCTGATATAAAATTCAAATAATGAAGAAAATTTGAAAATTTTCAATATCAATTTGAAATTATTTTCTCTATTATTAATGAACAGATATGAATATTATTTGTTTTTACTAGTAGTTTTTTTTCTTGAAAATAGTACTTAAGTAAAGTTTTCAAACCTATTGATTGTCACTTATATTACAAAATATCCACACAAAATTAAATACTAATTGTTCATGTTCATCATATTTAACAAATGTTCTCAGCAAATTAAAGACTGTTTAATTCGCAATTTCTAAGATTTGATTATATTCTGAAACCATTTAACGCAATAATCATTGAGAAATAATAATTTTAAATTGAAAGCATTTGAAATTAAAAATATATATATGCCACGATTTTGAATTAAATGAAAAAGAATTGAACTTTTTTACACTTTTTTATTAAGTACCTATTACTTTTTACTTTTTACATTGACCATTAAAAAGCTTTACTTTTAATTGAAGAATCTCGCAAGTAAATTATTTCAGATTAAAATTTCGGAAATAGGACAATTTCAAAACGTTGAAAATGTAACATTTTCAGATTAGAATTTTGGAAACTGGATTATACAAAATTCAAAGCAAATGGAATTGTATTTTTTCTAATTAAAAGCGTTTACAATCTTTGAAATAAAAAAATTCTAATCAAAAGCTCTCCAAATTGAAAGCTGAATTAATGAGGTCGCCAGGTCGTAATGATAGTGATAAGCGTTCAGTATAAAAGATGCCACTGCAACAGCATTGAGCATACTCCACTTTGTATCACCATGGGCTTCAGTGTAGTATTCTTGGCCCTTTTGGCCCTCGGAGCTGCGGTTCCTCAGCTTCCACAACAACATGCTGGTAAGTCCAACTCAGAATTTCACTTCTTTCCAAAATTCTACTCATAATTTTCATGAGCTTTTCTCTTCGTCAATTATGATTTTTTCATATTTTCTGACAATTTTTTATTCACCAAAACTTGGTCTCGCCTGCGTAAAGTTCCATTCCTGAATCTAAAAAACACTTGTCTTCTTCATATAGAGGTTCTGCCTCTCGACACTGAAATCACGATTTCTACTTTTAAATTAAAAATTAAAAATCTATCAGCTATCCATACTTAATATATTTTTAATATCCTCTAGTCATTTCAACACTTTGAGATGAAGCTAACTACTCCAATTCTCGAATAAGTTATGTCTATTTTCTTTTAAAAATGCATTTTCCGTTTTAGCTGACCAAGGACTTCTTCAAAAGCAACAGGATATCATCTATCTTCTCGACAACCTCATCGGGGAAATCCCCAATGACCACTTCCGAGCAATCGGCCAAACCTACGACATCGAGGCCAACCTTCAGGCATACGAGAACCCAAACTTGGTGAAATACCTTGCCACAGCTGTTAAGACCGGCAATGTTCAGCCTAAGGGTACCGTATTCTCCCCAGCGGTGAACCAGCTTCGCCAGGAATTCGCTCTTCTGGAGAGAATCTTCCTCGGAGCTAAGGACTACTCTACTTTCCTCAACACTGCTGCCTGGGCTCGCTTCTACTTGAACGAAGGTCAATTCGTCAAGGTACCAGAAATTTAATATTAAGAAAGATCTGTCATTTAGCAAATTTTTCTAGATACTGAAGCTTCTAATTCCACAAATAGGCTTTCATCCTCGCAGTTCTTCAACGCCCAGACCTCGAAGGTGTTATCCTCCCACCAACCTACGAAATCCTTCCCCACTACTACTTTGACTCCAGGGTCATCCAGGAAGTCCAGAACATAAAATCCAAGGGTTTCAAAGCTACTACTGGAGAACAGGTCTTCTACATCCCCATCAACTTCACTTCCCACTTACCTGCTGGTGAACACAAAATTGCCTACTTCACCGAAGATATTGGACTCAACAACTACTACGAATACTTGCAACATGCTGCTTATATGCTACCAGAACTCGTAAGTTTCTATTGATTCGTTTCTATACTATTTGTTTCAGCAAACTCTAAGAAATTTTCTCATTTTTCTTAATAGTATCACTCCCACAAAACTGGATCTGGTGCCTACGGACCTCACTTCTACGAGAACGACGACCAGATCGGTTATGGAGCACGTTTCTACTACCTTCATCAACAACTCTTGGCTCACTACAACCTCGAACGTCTTACAAACGGCCTTGGCCAAATTGACGATTTGGAATACAACCACTTTGAGATCCCATTCAAACCCCATCTTAGCTTCGTTAACGGACTCGAATTCTCTGGACGCTCCAATGGCCCCATTGATGTGACTACCATCCGTCAAAACCTCTACAACTACGTCCGCACTTTGGAAAAGAGAGTGTTCGACGCCATCGACTCTGGACTCGTGATCACCCCATCAGGTGCTTTCCTTTCCCTCTACCAACCCCAGGGCTACAACATCCTTGGTGATCTCATCCAGGGAACCGGCCGAAGCGTCAACCCAAGGTAACTCAAATCTTCAGAACTTACCAGCAGCTTCAAGTTCTACACGTTAGATTTTTTCCACTTAACTTCTTTGCTTACAGATACTATGGCAGTTTTGTCGAGGCATCTAAATTCCTTCTTGGAGGAACTCCCGAATTCAGCAACATCTGGGAATACACCCCAGCAGCCATGGACATCTCCTGCACTACTCTCCGTGATCCAGCCTTCTACGTTCTCTTCAAACGCATCTTGGGACTCTACAAACACTACCAGGAATCCCTCCCAGCCTACCAATACAACGACGTCGTCTTGCAAGGAGTTCAGATCCAAAAGATTGACATCAGCCAACTAGTGACATACTTCCAGGACTACATTGTAAACCTTGACAACGCTGGAGTTGAAGGTGTTTTCGAGAAGGAACAGAAAGAAACTCAACATGGAGGTATGGATATCAAGGGTCTTTTAAAGAGGCTCGACCACCAGCCATACGAATACCAGATCTACGCTCAATCTCAGAGGGCCATCCCCAACGCTGTTGTTCGTGTATACCTTGGACCCAAATTCGACCATGAAGGTCTCCCAATTGACATCAACACCAACAGAATGGACTTTGTTGAACTTGACCAATTCTTCTATGACCGTAAGTTATTTTACTAAGATTCCTGATCATTCTTTAACGAATAAATTGGCAGAATTCTTAAGTTCGGATACTCAGGCTAAAATCTTGCTTCTTTGTTTAGTCGTTGAGGGGCAGAACGTCATTACCAGGAACTCCCGCCAATCTTCCATCCACAGCGCTGATGTTCCATCAGTTGACGAGATCCTCCACCATGTCAAGAGCGCAGCTCATGCCCAGAGCCCACACTTCGTGTTCGAGGTTGATATTGTTTAATTTTCAAAAAGGATCTGTTCATCCTTATAAAAATCAGTATTTTGTCTAATCAAAGTGATATATCTTCTTTTAGCCCCAACAAGTCTATGGATTCCCATCCAGGCTCTCCCTGCCCAAGGGTACATACGGAGGTTTCCCATTCCAACTCTTCGTTGTCATCTCTGCTGGAAAGCAGCCACTCCACTATGGACCAATCATCCCAGACTATGTCAACTCTTACCATAGCCACTCTTACCAACCCGTCAGCGCTGCAGAATATGAAACGATCGTTCAACAGCCAGCCAAGGCCGGAGAAGGATACACCATGGTCGAAGTTGTCCCAGATTTCGAAGAATTAGGTGTTGGCAGCAACCAAGGTGAGTTTCTTTTATGATTGATTTCATTTTCTCATCCAGCCTTTGATGTTTCCGTAACGTTTGCTCAACAAGATCTCTAGTGACTAGAACCCAAATTGTATCCTATCCTTAACTAATGATTTGTTAGATACCTATCCACTTTTCATATTAAACTCTCTCTTTTAGGTAAATTCCACTGGACCGACCTCTACAACAAATACCACGGATACTACGCCCAACCCCAATGGCAATACCGTCACAGCGAACATCCAGGATATCAGTACGCCACCGTCAGTGGACAACGTGGAATGGTTGGACAAGGAATTGTTGGAGAACACGGATTAGGAGTTTCCCCAGTCCAGGGAGTTCACCACGGACAAGGTCTTCGCCATGAACAGGGAGCTCATCACGGAGTTTCTGAGGGTCTTGGTGCAGGTTACGAATCTGGTAAATACCAGAGCATGTTCCAAAGCTACAGCGGAAGCGGAGAAGGAGTCTATGGACAAAAACATGGAGTTTATGGACAAGGACAAGGAGTTTACGGACAAGGACAAGGAGTCTACGGACAAGGACACGGAGTTTACGGACAAGGACAAGGAGTTTACGGACAAGGATTCTACGGACAGGGTTACGGAAAGCAACAGGGAGTCTACTCTGGAGCTCACCCAACTGGAGTCTATGGATACGCTTCTGGTATCCAAACCCAGGCACCTCATGATGAGCTTCTCCAGAAATACTACCAGGGACTCCACGTTTCTGAAGTGATCGGAGGTGCCATCTCTCTCGATGGAAAGCCCTTGGGATGGCCCTTCGACAGACAGTTGGGCGTCAGCGTATGGAACGCACCCAACATCTTCGTCTCTGATGTCTACATCTACCACCACGATGTCCCAGTCACTCATGTCGTCGAAAATCACCATTAGAACTCTTAGACAAATTCTAGAAAATTGACTCTAATATTTTAATTCTAGTTTGTAATTAATTACCGCGTTATTTAACATGATGAAAATACATTTTTGTTGAACACCATCTCTTTGGTTTGAAAGTTACCTTCTCCAAATAATTGCGAGCTATAAGATTTTTCTCAGTTTTCATTTTTAGGAGATAATATTGAAAAACTAAAAGAACTCAAGGGAGTGATACAAGAAATAAAGTTTTGATTTTCAGTGCACGGTCCATCCCTATTCGTGAGGTTTCCGAATTTAGAAATTCTATACTTGGTTGAAAATACAATATATTTCTACTTGAAATCTTAAGCGTTTCATATTTGAGATCCTCATTTGATTTAAAATAAATTGCTATTATTTCCATATTTTTATGAAAATAACTCTATTTCCCCTATTTTGGAAGCATTTTTGGCTGTGAAGTCTGAAAAATAGCTGGACGTAGTTTTTGAACGGCCAAGAAAGACAGCTTAAATAAATTTGATCATAAATCACTGGATGGAGGCAAAGGATCAACTCTCACTACTTAATAAATACTTTATTAATAAATTTAAACTTGTAGATGTTTATGATCTTGAAAATGGAACATCGAAAAGTGTGAATGTCTTTCGAGTTTTGAAGAAATCCTTGAAGAGCTTTTTGATGGTGATCCAATGAACAGTCTCATTCTCCAGTCATCATCTCCATGAACTCTGAAATGAATAGGAGAAAAATTATTATATTTATGAGAAATATTAAATAATAAACCATTTGTTTATACAAATAAAAAATATGCTAACCATCAAAGTCCACAGTACCGGAACCATCAGTATCGATTTCAGCAATGATTCCATCAAGGTCAGAGTTGTTAAGCTTGTCGTCCAAGGCAGCTAAAATTTCCTTAAGAGTGGCAGTTGTAATATAACCGTTTCCTTCTCTGTCATAGAGACGGAAAGCTTCCTTTAGTTCTTCCTGCATCGCTTCTGCATCTTCTTCCTCAAGGAAAGGACCAGCGATCCTGCAGAATCCATCGAAATTGACCTTTCCGGTTTTATCAGGGTCATTTTCTGCGATCATGGCGTTTAGTTCTGAATCATCGAATAATTGACCCATGGTGTTTAGGACTGTGGAGATCTTCAAAGTGTCGATGAAGCCGCTCTTCGTCGTATCAAACATTTGGAAGGCCTTGCGCATCACTGCGGTTTTTTGCTCGTCTTCTTCCTGTGAATAGGATTAATGGTTTTAATTTTAGCTCATTTTTTTTCTCATTAATAAGTAGTAGAAATCGGGTTGTTGAATGTTTTTTTGATAATACATATTTTGAATACTGCATCAAATTCTCAACATTTTAGAACATTTAAAAAAAAATTTTAATACTTTAATCCTGAGCAAGAAGTTTCGAAAACTTTATTTTAAAACTATGTGACCTTGAAACGTCACATCCTTCACACTTTTTAAATAAGTTTTCAATAATAAACTTCAAAATAGTTTATGTCTACTAAAATCTCTAGCGGCCATATTAATTCTGCCCGCAAAAATTTGAGAAGTATTTTTTTGAAACATTAGAAAAAATATATTCAAAGTTTTTTCATTTTCCTTGAATAATTATACCTAATTTTTAGTTCTCTTTCAATTTGCAGTTCAGTTTCAATTCGAAATTATTTTCTCTGTAATTAATGAACTGATATGAATATTATTTTTGTCCATTGGTAGCTTTTTTTTAAAATGGTATTGAAGTTACACTTTTAAACCTATTGATCCTCACTCATATTAAAAAAAATTTACAAATAATTGATTAAATTTTTTATGGTTTAACGTTTTCGAACTTTTTTTCATAAAATGAAAAAAATTTTTTAATCTGATTTTATCTCAAAAAACTAGAATATTAGTTATTTCCAGTAGTAGTTTTTTTTAATGGTACCGAAGTAAAATTTCCAAACGTATTGTCACTTAATTTAATAAATATCAAAATTGAAATACAAAATTATTATAATACAAAATGAAAAAAAATTTAAAAAAATAAAAAAAATACAAAAATACAAAATTAAAATATAAACAATTAAAAATTCCATAATTGAGCAAATTTTTAAATATTAAGATAAAACAAATTTATAAGAAATAATCAATAAATAATAATTTCAAATTCAAAACATTTTAAATTAAACAAGTTTTTAATCAGATGCTCTTAATATTGAAAAATTTTAGACTAGAATCTCGAAATTGAATGATTTCTAATCAAAATTTCGAAAACAGGACAATTTCAATACATTATAAATGAAATATTTTCGGATTACGATTTTGAAAATTGGATTATTTAAAATTTAATCAATTGGAATTGTACTATTTCTAATTGAAAGCGTTCAAAATGTTTAAAATTGAACAATTTTTAATCAGAAGCTTTTAAAATTGAAAACTAAATTAAATGCTTTTTCAAAGCTTCTGAAATTCTAGAATTTGAATTTGTCATTACATAAAAAATTATAATTTACCATTAAAATTGATTAAATAAATCTTTCGAAGATCAACAAATAAATTCACTGTTACTTTCACGGTTAAAAATGGAAAAAATTTCAATTATAAATCTTTAAAATTAAATTAGTCATAAAAGGCGTTCAAAATAAAAATTCTTCTCTTGAATTGCAAACATTAAAAATGAGAAAATTTCTAACACAGAACGTTGAAAATTAAACGAATCCGAACTTCATTTAAAACGGAAAAAAATTTAATTACCAATAATCGTGATATTAAAGTTTCTATACTTAAATTCTTTTAAATTTTAATTATTTTTAGTTAATTAAAATTATTCAAAAATTCAAAAATTTTCAAGTTGTTAATCACACTGTCCGAAATTCAACAATTCCAATTTTGACTGCAAAATTAAAACTTATGAAAGGGAAAAACTGAAAATTCAGCGTTCAAAATGAAAATTCAGATTTTTTAAATTGTAACCATTCAAAATTAAATAAATTATTCAATTACTGTGGTTTTAAATATAGATAGTTTAACTCTCATCTATTGTGATTTTAGGAAATTACTTTGAAAATTAAAAAAGTTTGAAATTTTTAATATTTTGGAATATTTTCAAATTAAAAAATAATTCACTTCTCATTCTAAAATCTTCTCATTTTTTTGGCTTAAATTTGGGAAATTATTGTATAAATTTTTAATTGTTTGAAATTTAGTAATTTATTTCAAAATTGTTTATTTACAAATTCCTCAAAATGAAAATTGTGCAACTATCAAGTCTTTCAATTTGATATTTTACGATTTCAGAGAATTTAAAAAAACCAGACAATTTTATACGTTTAAAATTGAAACCAAAAAATGTAGAATATTTAAATCTAAAATTATTACGTTTAAAATTGACTAGCAAGACTTTCAATATGAAATTTTGCAATTTTGAATGATTAAATAGTGAATTTGTTTGAAAATTTTTTAAATTCGAATTTCAAAATACAACAGTGAAATTTAAAATAGGAAGCCTTCAAAAATTAAGAAATTGTAAACCAAATATTTTCGATTTAGTTTTTAAAGCAAAAAATCCTTGGTAGCAAGGCCTAAAAAATTAAACTGTTTTAGAATTGCGCATTCATAACTATTTTCAATTTAAATTTCAGAAATTTTAAAGGTGATATATATAGTATTGATAAGTATTATATAATTTTGTATAAGGTGAGATTCAAAGTGCTGGATACACATTTTACTAAAACATGTGATTTAAAAAAAAAATCACTGCGATTTTCATCGTTCAGAATTGAAGAAGCTTCGAGTTTAAATAATTTGAAAATTATATGCTTCCTAATTGGAAACTTTCAAAATTAATGAATTCAAACTTGAAGTGTTGAAAATTACACAATTCCAAATTTCTCTTAAAAAATAAAGCATTTATAAATCAAAATTTCGAAACTAAGTCGTGAAAAAAATTAAATTTTATATTTCAATCAGAAGTGTAAAATTAATAACTTGAAAATCGACGATAAGGCATTTCCATGCATGGCGAACAACTTCAAGTGGAAAAAAAATATAAGGTGTCAAACAAAGTGAATCAATTAATTAAAAGATTATCATAATTAATTTAAAAAGACACTTTTAATTGGGCCTAATTATTCTTTCGATTAACTCATTAAGTCACTCGATCCTTCATTGTAGAAGTTCACTGCACTATTTCGTGATTGGATTATCTTATCTCACTTTCACTTATCACAATCATTTTATTTATTAATCTTCTCTAATTATTTAGCTCTCCACATTATTTTTCAGTTTGAATAAAATAAATTTTTCTTCAGAGTTTTTTTAGTCCGTTCCGAAATTGCTCGAGGCTTACCATGATGACAGTTGATTCGTACGACAGACAGCAGACACCTGAGGAGCTTGAAAGCTCTTCCTGCTGTATAAAGACGTTCTCGTGGACCGGTAAACCAGCTAGAAAACGTGTCGCACAAAAATAGAGCGGCATGAGACGAAAAATGAAATATGTTATAACTGCAACTTGCACACCGGAGGATGGCAAATAAAACCTTGTCATTGCGTGAAAACTGTTGCATTCAGAAGATTTACGGCCAACCATGACAGCAAATGACTGGACACTCAAAACAACTTAAAACACTATAAATTTTCCTAGTTTCCTCAGAATGAGCCGAAATTTAATTCCGATTCAATGCAAAATTACATAACATGAAATATTGCATTTTTAAATATTGTAATTTCATTTTTTCAGGGCTTTGTAGCCTCGGGCAGAAACCCCTTATATACAGTTTCGGTCAAGTACCCTAGCCGACTTTACCCCGTATCCTTAGATAACTTTACCTCTTACCCTATTCGACTTTATCCGGTATCATAAACAGTTTTACCCCTTAACTTAACCAACTTTACCCCATACCCTATCCGACTTTACCCCGTATCTTAGCTGACCTGATTAAGTATCCTAACCGACTTTACCCCGTACCCTAACCGACATTATCCCGTACTTTAAATGACTTTTCCCCGTACCCTAATCGAGCTTATCCTGAATCACAGCCAACTTTACCCCGTACCCTGGCCGACTTTACCCCGTACTTTAGATGACTTTAACCCGTACCCTAACTGACCTCATCCCATACCCTAACCAACTTTACCATGCACCCTAGCCGACATTATCCCGTACTTCAAATGACTTTGCCCCGTACCCTAATTGAGCTTATCTTCAATCCCAGCCAACTTTACCCCGTACCCTAGCCGAATTTACCTCGTTCTTTAGATTACTTTGCCCCATACCCTAATCGAGCTCATCTTGAATCCTATCCAACTTAACATCGTAC
>CAKNYM010050495.1:20166-30210 GCA_932195095.1 Andricus curvator | reverse complement strand
CGAACAAAAGAATCTTTTATATTCTTGCATCAACTTTGAGTTATGTTAATGAAAAAAGTTGTGCTATAAAAAACCGATTTTCAAAATATATAAATCACCACAACTTGCCTACTCTTTGATAAAATTTATTAATATTATAGGTCATTGGATTCGTCTGGAATCAACCCATCTTTTCTGCTCTTGCATCAATTTTGAATTATGTTAATGAAAAAAGTTGTACTATAAAAAACCGATTTTCAAAATATATCAATTACCATAACTTGCAAACTCTTTAATAAAATGTATTAATATTGTAGGTCAATCGATTCGTCTTGAATCAACACATCTTTTCTGTTCTTGCACCAACTTTGAATTATGTTAATGAAAAAATTTTCACTATAAAAATCGATTTTAAAAATATATAAATTACCATCACTTCCCTACTCTTTAATAAAATGTATTAATTATGTAAGTCAATCGATTCGACTCGAATCAAGGCATTTTTATATTCTCGCGTCAACTTTGAATTAAGTTAAAGAAAAAAGTTTTACTATAAAAAACCGTATTTTCAAATACAATGCATTATCATACCTTCCTTACTCTTCAATAAAATGTAATAATATAATAGGTCAATTGATTCGTCTTGAATCAACACAACTTTTCTATTCTCGCATCAACTTTAAATTATAAGAATGAAAAAATTTTTACCATAAAAATCGATTTTAAAAATATATAAATTACCATCACTTCCCTACTCTTTAATAAAATGTTTTAATATTATAGGTCAATCGATTCGTCTCGAAACAAGGCATTTTTTTGTCCTTGCATCAACTTTGAATTATGTTGGAAAAAAAAGTTTTACTATAAAAAACCGATTTTCAAAATATTATTGAGTGCTAAAAAAAATGCAATGAATATTTTCAGAAATCTTTTGGTCAGTTTCAAGATATCAGTGGTGAAAATAAGTTCTCCAAATTTCATCAATTTACTTGCAACCGTTTTCAAGTTATCGTGTTCAAAAAAGTGTGACATCCACACACACACACACACATCCGGATAATTTCTTAGAACATTATATTCGACATTTTTAAATTGAGGAAGGTTTAATTACATGAGTTTAAAATTTTTGGAAAATGTGACCATTACAAAGCTTTCTTTATGAGAAAGAAAAGTAAAAAATTTCAGAAAAACGCGCGACTTTCTAGCATTAATCAAATTAAATATTATTCAAAATAATGATAAATTATTTACACAATTTTTTGTTAACTTGAATTAATTATTACCTCATTCGAACTGAAAAGTGGACGAAAAGTGAAAAATTTCAGAAAAAACTACAGCTTTCTAGCATTAATCTAAGAGAATATTACTATAAATGATAATACATTGCGTTAACAATTATATGTGTGAAATTCAATTGATCATTGCCTTGATCTAACTGAAAAAGTGAGAATAATTCGAAAAATTCGGAAAACCGCGGCTTTCTAACTCTATTCGAAGAGTGAATTGCTAAAAATAATAAAAAATTGTTTAAACAATTTATGTAAACATCTTATTATCTGTAGAAATTAGCATTTTATATATTTAAAAAAATTTAAATTTGAAAAACCGTAAAAAATCATAATGAGCGAAAAAACTCGCAAAACCAAAATTTTCACTTATGGGGTTTTTTGGGACCCTGTAAAACAGACTTATGGGGGTAAAATTAAAAAAATAATTATTCATTTGTATTCTTCAGCCAATTTTGAACCAAAACGGAAAAAAGCGGCAAAAGATATTTTCGTATTGATAATCTCTATTATTTCCAAAACTTATTACGCAATTTGATGAAAAAAAATTAAATCAATTAATATCTTAATATTCCTCATAAACAATTAGTAGGAAACTGAACAAACATTAGGAACATTTTAAAACGTTAAATGGGATCTCATTCCTCAAGTCCAAACTAGAGAAATTCAATATATTTTAAGTTTTAATAACAAATCTTGAATTAATCCAATCCAAAGAAGATTTTTTCAATGTTTACATATTTTTACAACGCGTTCAAAATTATATTTGTATTCTTTTCGAAGATTTAGGAAATTTTTCGCATTCGAATTTATAAACATTTCCATATGATTACTTCCGAATTTCTAATTGGTAACGTTTTTTAATTAAAAGAATTTTAAATTCAAAGGTTTAATCCAAATTTCTATGTTGAAACGATTATTTCGGACAAATAATTTTTGATAAACAAGAAAAATCTACCTTGGCCCGGATTTGAACCGGGAATGGCACTATGCATGAGTGGAGCGTTAACTAATTACCAATTACCTATTTCCTCAGTATGCAATCGGTTAATGCTCTACTCATGGATAGTGGCGTTCCGGGTTCAAATCCGGGCCGAGGCAGATTTTTTCTTGTCCTTCAATAATTATTATCAGAAGTAATAGTTTTAACATTGAAATTTGTATTAAATGAAAGTTTCAAAACTCGGACGTTAACATCTTTAAATCGTAAAATCATCTTCAAAAAATGACTAATAGTGCCTGAAAATTTATGAAGAAAATTTAGTAAGAAACGATAATTATTATGCAATTTAAAATATTGTAATCAGTTTATTTTATCTCAGATAAGAATGGAATAAGAAAAAAATTTTCCAGCGACAATTTCATATGAATAAATATACAAAAATTACTAAAATTATGTTATGCCTTTGAATCCTTGAGGATGGGATTAGTCATGATTCATTGAATAAATTCTGTGTACTACTCACTCATGCATTTCATTCAGTGAATGCTATATTTTTTCTCAGTGTAGTAAAAATAATACATATAGTAATAGTATGTAAAATAAATAATAAAAGACTGCTTTGTTCTATTATTAAATTTGGAATCCTACCAAGATTTTCAGGATTCCACAAATTTTCATTTCATTTATTCTGCAGTTTAAACGGGTGCAAACAAAGTGATTCCGTCAGATCTTAGATTCATAATTTTAGTTGAAAATTCGTAAATAAAATACATGAATTTTCTGCCAAATAGTTCAATTTTCAACATATATATAAAGGACAAATTTTTAACAAAAAATGAGAAAGTTAAATTTTCAGATGAAAAATTAATTTAAACAAAAAATGAATTTTCATCCAAAAAGATCAATTTTTCACCAGTCGAAAACTACCAAAAAGGATGAATTTTCAAAAAACTTGTTGAATCCTCAATAAAAACAGTTTAATTTTCCACCAAACAGTTGCATTTTCAACAAAAAATGGAATAGTTACATTTCTAGTTAAAAAAAACTAATTAAAAAAAAACAATTTCCAACTAAATAATTAAATTTTCAACCAAAGAGATGAATTTTCAACTGAAATCATGAATCTTGAATACAATTAATGAATTTTCATCAAGATAGTTCAACATTCAACTGGAAAGATGATTTTTTAACCAAGAAGATTAATGTTCAAAAATGGAATAGTTCATTTTTTAACCAAAGAGATGAATCTTCAACCAAAAAAATTATTTTTTAACAGAGGAATTCAAATTTCAACCAAGGTATTGAATTTTTGTCGAAAAGCGATTACTTTTTAACGAAATAGTTGAATTTTCAACAAAATAATTAAATTTTCGAAAATATCGTACAATTTTTAACCAAATGAGATAAATTCCGAACCAAAAATATAATAGCAGACTTTTCAAAAAAAAAAAATTGTATTTTCTTATTGGTACCATTAAGAAAATCTAACATTTTTTTGGGTTAAAAAGTCTAATAATATATTTTTGGTCAGGATTTTATCTCGTTTAGTTAAAAATTCTACTGTTCGGTTACAAATTTAATTATTTTGTTGAAATTGCAAATCTTTTGTTAAAAGGTCATATTTTTTGGTGAAAAACTCAACTACTTGGTTGAAAGTTGAATTACTTTGTTAAAAATTGATTTTTTTGGTTAAAGATGCATCTCCTTGTTTGAAAATTGATTATTTCTGTTGAAGATTCATCATTTCAGTTGAAAATTCGTGAATAAAATACATGAATTTACTGCCAAATAGTTGAATTTTCAACATATAGAGGACAAATTAAAAAAAAATGGGAAAGTTACATTTTCAGATAAAAAATTAATTTAAACAAAAAATGAATTTTCATCCAAAAAGATCAATTTTTCACCAGTCGAAAACTACCAAAAAGGATGAATTTTCAAAAAACTTGTTGAATCCTCAATAAAAACAGTTTAATTTTCCACCAAACAGTTGCATTTTCAACAAAAAATGGAATAGTTACATTTCTAGTTAAAAAAAACTAATTAAAAAAAAACAATTTCCAACTAAATAATTAAATTTTCAACCAAAGAGATGAATTTTCAACTGAAATCATGAATCTTCAATACAATTAATGAATTTTCATCAAGATAGTTCAACATTCAACTGGAAAGATGATTTTTTAACCAAGAAGATTAATGTTCAAAAATGGAATAGTTCATTTTTTAACCAAAGAGATGAATCTTCAACCAAAAAAATTATTTTTTAACAGAGGAATTCAAATTTCAACCAAGGTATTGAATTTTTGTCGAAAAGCGATTACTTTTTAACGAAATAGTTGAATTTTCAACAAAATAATTAAATTTTCGAAAATATTGTACAATTTTTAACCAAATGAGATAAATTCCGAACCAAAAATATAGTAGCAGACTTTTCAACCAAAAAAAAATTGTATATTCTTATTGGGTCCAACAAGAAATTCCAACGTTTTTTTGGTTTAAAAAGTCAACTAATAGATTTTTGGTCCGGATTTTATCTCGTTTAGTTAAAAATTCTACTATCCGGTTAAAAATTTAATTAGTTTGTTGAAAATTTAAATATTTTGTTAAAAATTCATCATTTTAGTTGAAAATTAAACTCTGCTTCAAAATTAAACTATTTTGTTGAAAATTCGTTTTTTTTATTGAGAATTAATTTTTTGAACTAAAAATGTAAATATTCCATTTTTGGTGGAAAATTGATATTTTTAATTGAAAATTGATCTTCTCTTATTGAAAATTGAACTATTTGGTTGAAAATACATATATTTTGTAGAAAATTCGTCAATTTGGTTGAATTCAACTGTTTTTATTTCAAATCAAAATATTTTTTTGCGTTAAATATTATCTATTTGCATGTTTTGTTGAGAAGTCATCTTTTTTCTTAAAAAATCAACTACTTGGTTTAAATTTAAACTTTGGAAAAAAATTATTTTGATTTTGGTTGAAGATTTATCATTTTAGTTGTAAATTAAACTGTTTAAATTGAATTTAAATATCTTGGTAGAAAATTCAACTATTTGGTTGAAAATTTTTTTTTTTTTTTTGTTCAAAATTCATACCTTCGGGTTGGAGATTCAACTGTTTTGTTAAAGATTCATCTTTCTGGTTTTAAAACTCATCTCCGTTTATTCAGAGGTCCTGATGAAAATTCCAAATTTTCTAAAAATGACTGCGACGCGTCCCGGAAATATTTTTGAAAAAAGTTCCAAAAATGGTGTTTGCGTATAAGTTGTGGCCTCCCAAAATTGACCACTTGTGACCTATTTTTCAGGGCAAATAACTCGTGTTAATTTTTTTCAAAATACTTCGTTTGTGGGTAAAAATACGTTTATAAAGCCAAAACAAAATTGTAGGGCAGAAAATTATGCGTAAATATAAAAAATAATAAATCTTATAGCCTTCGTAGGTCAAGAGATGACTCTTATATGACTCTTCAAAAAAATCCATTTTTTTACTATTTTCAGCCAAAAAAGTTTTTTTTTAATAGCTCGTTTTTTTCTCATTTTTCGTTAAAAAAATAATGTATTTTTTAACTATTATTCATATAATATTTTTCACGCTATCAAGAAAATAGAATACTTTTGAATTTTAAACTTTCAAAATTGAAGCTTGAAAAATTGTTAATTCAAACGCTCAATATTTTTTGCGTATAAAATGAAAGATTTAAAAAATTTTCAATTGAAAATTTTTCAATTAAGAGTTGTTAAACTGCAAAATTTTAAATTTCATACATTGCACAGTTAAAATATTTAAAAAGAAATAGAAATCCACGTTATCATTTACAATGCCTTGACTTGAAGAATGAATCAGAAAATTGATAAATTTTCAAATTTATATAATTTTAAGCAATTTTGAGATGGAAAGATTAATTTATACATTATAATTTGTTTTCAAATATTTTTAAATTTTCTCTTAAAAATTAAAAAAAAATCATTAAAAAATTTTCCAGGAATCTACTAATAATTTTATTATCTTGAAACTCGAATTTTTCCTACAATTTTTTGAAAATCACGCAAAAGTAAAAAAATTACATTAAAATCATCCAGATTCTTTTTTGGAAACCTTATTAAACAATCTTCGAAAATTAGTTAAAAAAAATTATTGTTAGTTTTTCCAGGAATTTTGATACAAATTTTTTATTAATTCAAAATCTTTAAAAAGGCTTAAAAAGCTTATTTTGTGTTCGACATTTTCAAAAATCTACATTGTGTTTAGAATGTTTTGAAATCTTTTCACGTTTTAAATTATTTTGGAATCTTTTTAAAACTTCTAAATATATTTTAAACTCCCCCGATTATTTTCCAAATTAATAATTGTTCAATTGTCATTTATTATTCAAAAAATTATTTTATTCTTTATAAATATCATGTTAAAATTAATTTTTCGAACTAAAAAATCATTTAAAATTTTTCCAGCAAACTTAAGATTTTTCTTTTAACCTTTAAAGATCCTCAAAATGCCTCAAAATGTTATTTCGAAATCTTCAAAAATCTAAATATATTTTTTTATTTTTCGAATTCTTTTCCATTTTTAAATTAAGTTTTGATCTTTTCCAAACTTGTAAATAACTCTTAAACTAACTCGAATTTTTATTTTCAAATTGATAATTATTCAATTGTTATTTATGCATCAAAATTAAATTATTTCACTTACATATTAAGAATTTGTTAAATAGAACAATTAAAACTGTACTGTTCAAAGTTTAAATTTAAAACTCTGAAATATTAACGATTCAAGGTTTTCTACTTCAAGTAATTCAGTTTAAACTTGTTTAGTTTTTAATATTTGATTTCTAATTGTTGATTTGAAATGAAAAGTAAAATATTTCTAAATATTAAAAAAAATGTCTTTCTTAATTATAATATTTCAAATCAAATGGGTTAAAAATGAATTATTTTAGATTGAAATAATATTTGAATAGGATTTAAAATTAAAAAAGAGCGTTTGATTTTTGAAATTATTTTAAAATTAAGAAAATTTTATAAAGTTTCAATCAAGGATTCAAGGATTAAATGTTTTATTGGAGAATCGCCTTGTTTCGTTGAATTCTACTGTTTTTGTTTTAAAATTAAAATCTTTTCTCATTGAGATAACAACGGTTTCCGAAGGTAATATATTTTTTTATGGTGATTTCGTGATTGTGAATTCTCTTCTGTTAAAGCTCCTTTTGATTTACCGAACACATTCTCATAACGTACATTTCTCGTGCTTCGCGCTCGATTAAAAGTCCGAAAGGTGCGCTTTTCTATATTATGTTCAACTCTATTATATTATTATATGTATGATTTATAATTGCTCATTTTAAATAAAAAGTAAAATATTTGTAAATATTAAAAAAAAATGTCTTCCTTAATTATAATATTCCAAATTAAATGGGTTAAAAATGAATTTTTTTAGATTGAAACAATATTTGAATAGGATTTGAAATTAAATAATAGCGTTTAATTTTTGAAATTATTTTAAAATTAAGAATAGTTTATGAAGTTTCAATTAAGGATTCAACTATTTTATTGGAAAATCGCCTTGTTTCGTTGAATTCTACATTTTTTGTTTTAAAATTAAAATCTTTTCTCATTGAAATAACAACGCTTTCCGAAGGTAATATATTTTTTTATGGTGATTTCGTGATTGTGAATTCTCTTCTGTTAAAGCTCCTTTTGATTTACCGAACACATTCTCATAACGTACATTTCTCGTGCTTCGCGCTCGATTAAAAGTCCGAAAGGTGCACTTTTCTATATTATCTTAAACTCTATTATATTATATTATTATATATACAATTTTTGTTTATTATCACTTTAATAATTGTTCCTTGATTATCATTATTTTTCATTCGCAGCTACCCTGGAAAATGCATCATTTCAATAAATGTATAATTATTATTAATTACAATTCATAATGTGCCTTGTTTTTATAATTTTAAAAAGTGCGCGTCCTATCACAAAATAGTTTGAAACAAATTTATAGATATAATTGAGATGAAAAATTTTGTTAATTAACATTTCATTGTATCTTGCCTCGTTTTTCCAAAAAATTTTTGTATAATAATTTATTACGAATAAAATAAGAACTACGCGTCCTATCAAAAAATAATTTATAACAGATTTATCAATCTTGATATGGTAAACAAGATTTGTCTATTAATTGTTTTCTTACTTTGTATCGTTTTTCCAAAACTTTTATTTTTTATATTTTTAATGTTATTTTTTACAATCAAAACAAAAACCACACATACTATCAAAAATGATCAACAACTAATTTGTAGATACTTTTCGGATAAACAATTTTTTTTTTTTTTTTCGTATCTTGCACAGCCTGATCACAAAATGGAATATTTCATTTGTAATAAAAATGTTCGCGGTCAAAACAAAAAATATGCGTTGTATAAGAAAACTATTTCAACAAAATGTGTTCATATTCTTAAGATGAAAAATTTTTCTTCTTAATATTGTTTCATATCTCGTATAGTTTTGCTGAAGAATGGAATTTTTCATTTTTTCAAAAACATTTTTGTTGGATAAAACCAGAACCGTTGGTCAAAAATGGCTGGCATAAGCCTTAAAAACATGTGTCTACGGACAGACATACAGACAGATACCTGCGTAAAAATGTTTTTTTTTTCTGAGTCAGGCGCTCAAAAGGGGAAATTTGATGAAAACAGAGTCAAATTTGACATAAAACTAATACCTTCTCATCAGGATGAGAATGTAAAAAGTTTCCACCGCATTTTTGGACGAGCCTAATGGAGAATGTTGTCATTCTCTTTGAGATGAGGAACAGACAGACAAATGAACGAATTCGTTTCATGGAAGATTTGAAGTGCGCGTCGCCTATTCGCGAAAATTGCTTCTGGTTTCTGGTTTCCGTGCCAATTTTGAAAAAGGGAACGTGCCAAGTGACCGCGTCTGGGTTACGACTCGTTAAGTAGGAACGCAGAGGTCCTTCGTAGGTGTTTCAATATTTCGGAATTTCGGATGCTACCGTCTCTTATAGTGGATTTCACCCACGACAGCGTGCAGGTTCCGTCTTGACGGTTGTCATCGGGCATTTCGACGTTTTCTGCTAGAGAACACTGCAATTTATTATTACGTACGGGATGCTACGAAAATGCCGTACGTCAATTAGGTAACTCGTAAACTGGTACCAGTGGTCGCTCATCATCGGAGCCGGGCGGAGCCCAATTTAGAAATTCACTGTTAGTCCAGTTCCAAGCCAAAAAGACGATCTTTTTAGAAGACAGTTGAATTTTCGACAAAAAAGTTTATTTTCACCCAAGAGATTTTCAACAAACCAGTTTAATTTAAAAAAAATGGCTTCGAAAAAATAGATGAATTCTCGAAAAATGATTTAACTTTTGGCAAAATAGTTTAACTTTTTACCAATTAGCTGAATTTTCAAGTTATAGAGGAACAATTTTCATCGAAAAATGGAATAGCTACATTTTCAGATAGAAAACTTAATTTTTAACAAATAAAAAACAAATTTTCAATCAGTTGATAAATGGTGATGAATTTGCAACAAAAAAGATAAATTTTCTACCCGAATAAACTAATTTTTAACGAAATGTGAATTTTCTATCAAATAGTTGAATTTTCAATTTATAAAGGAAAAACTTTCAACCAGAAATGGAATAGCTACATTTTGAGATAAAAAACTTAATTTTTAACAAACAAAAAATTAATTTCTAACAAAGTAATTAATATTTAAAATACACTTTAGCTTTTAACCAATAAGTTTAATTTCCTACCAAAGTAGTTTAATTTTCAACCCAAGAGTGTGAAATGATAAATTTTCAAT
>CAKNYM010050495.1:0-20156 GCA_932195095.1 Andricus curvator | reverse complement strand
TTTTCAACCAAATGATTTTCAACAAAACAGTTTTATTTAAAAAAAAAATGGCTTTGAAAAAATAGATGAATTTTCAACAAAATGATTTAACTTTCAGCCAAATAGTTCATCTTTTTACCAATTAGCTGAATTTTCAAGTTATAGAGGAAAAATTTTCTTCGAAAAATGGAATAGCTACGTTTTCAGATTAAAAACTTAATTTAAAAAAATAAAAAACAAAAAAGAAATTTTCAATCAGTTGATAAATGATGATGAATTTGCAACAAACAAGATACATTTTCTACCCGAATAAACTAATTTTTAAGAAAATACGTGAATTTTCTATCAAATAGTAGAATTTTCAATTTATAAAAGAAAAATTTTCAACCAGAAATGGAATAGCTACATTTTGAGATAAAAAACTTAATTTTTAACAAACAAAAAATGAATGTCTAGAAAATTAATTGATATTTAAAATACAGTTTAGTTTTCAACCAATAAGTTTAATTTCCTACCACAGTAGTTTAATTTTCAACCCAAGAGTGTGAAATGATAAATTTTCAATCAAATAGTTAAATTTGAATTAGTGTTCACTCATCACCGGAACCGGGCGGAGCCCAATTTAGAAATTCAATAATTATCCAATTTAAAGCCAAAAAGACGAAATTTTTAGAAGACAGTTGAATTTTCGACAAAAAAGTTTATTTTCAACCAAATGATTTTCAACAAAACAGTTTTATTTAAAAAAAAATGGCTTTGAAAAAATAGATGAATTTTCAACAAAATGATTTAATTTTCAGCAAAATAGTTGAACTTTTTACAATTAAAATTTTTACCATTACCACTTTGTACCATTTTCAAGTTATAGAGGAAAAATTGTCATCGAAAAATGGAATAGCTACATTTTCAGATAAAGAACTTAATTTTTAACAAACAACAAATGAATTTCTAAACGAATAATTAATATTTAAAATACAGTTTAGTTTTCAACCAATAATTTTAATTTCCTACCAAAGTAGTTTAATTTTCAACCCAAGAGTGTGAAATGATAAATTTTCAATCAAATAGTTAAATTTGAATTAGTGGTCACTCATCATCGAAATCGGGCGGAGCCCAATTTAGAAATTCAATAATAATCCAATTTCAAGCCAAAAAGACGAAATTTTTAGAAGACAGTTAAATTTTCGACAAAAAAGTTTGTTTTCACCCAAGAAATTTTCAACAAAACAGTTTAATTTTCAAAAAAATGGCTTCCAAAAAATAGATAAATTTTCAACAAAATAATTTAACTTTTAGCAAAATGATTGAAGTTCTCACCAATTAGCTGAATTTTCAAGTTATAGAGGAACAATTTTCATCGAAAAATGGAATAGCTACATTTTCAGATAAAAAACTTAATTTTTAACAAATCAAAAACAAAAAAGAAATTTTCAATCAGTTGATAAAGGATGATGAATTTGCAACAAACAAGATACATTTTCTACGCGAACAAACTATTTTTAAACGAAATACGTGAATTTTCTATCAAATAGTTGAATTTTCAATTTATAAAGGAAAAATTTTCAACCAGAAATGGAATAGCTACATTTTGAGATAAAAAACTTAATTTTTAACAAACAAAAAATGAATGTCTAAAAGAATAATTGATATTTAAAATACAGTTTAGTTTTCAACCAATAAGTTTAATTTCCTACCACAGTAGTTTAATTTTCAACCCAAGAGTGTGAAATGATAAATTTTCAATCAAATAGTTAAATTTGAATTAGTGTTCACTCATCATCGGAACCGGGCGGAGCCCAATTTAGAATTTAGAATTTAGAAATTTAGAAATTTAGAAATTTAGAAATTTAGAATTTAGAAATTTAATTTAGAAATTTTAGAAAATTATTTAACAAAAATTTAGAAATTCAATAATAATCCAATTTCAAGCCAAAAAGACGAAATTTTTAGAAGACAGTTGAATTTTCGACAAAAAAGTTTATTTTCAACCAAATGATTTTCAACAAAACAGTTTTATTTAAAAAAACGGCTTTGAAAAAATAGATGAATTTTCAACGAAATGATTTAAATTTTAGCAAAATAGTTGATCTTTTTACCAATTAGCTGAATTTTCAAGTTATAAAGGAGAAATTTTCATCGAAAAATGTAATAGCTAAATTTTCAAATGAAAAACTTAATTTTTAACAACAACAAAATTAATTTCTAACAGAATAATTAATATTTAAAATACAATTTAGTTTTTAAAGAATGAGTTTAAATTTCTACCAAAGTAGTTTACTTTTCAAGCCGAAAGTGTGAAATGATAAATTTTCAATCAAATAGTTGAATTTGAATCAGTGGTCACTCATCGTCAGAATAGGGCGGAGCCTAATTTACAAATTCAATAATAATCAAATTTCAAGCCAAAAAGACGAACTTTTTAGAAAACAGTTGATTTTCGATAAAAAAGTTTATTTTCACCCAAGAGAGCTGAATTTTCAACAAAACAGTTTAATTTTTAATAAAAAAGATAATTATAAAAAAATAGTTGAATTTTCAACAAAATATTTTAACTTTTAGCAAAATATTTCAACCTTTTACTAAATAACTGAATTTTTTAACTACAAAGAAGTTTTTTTAACAAGAAAGTTAATTTCCAATCAAGAAAGATGATTTTTCAATAGAATAGTCGAGTTTTGAACTAAACCACTGGAATATAATTTAAATTTAATTTTCTACCATAGTAGTTTGATTTTCAACCAAAAACTCGAAAATGTCAACAAACAAGTTGTTTTTCTAGCAAACATTTGAATTTTCAACTTGAAATGGAAAATTTTTCAACGAACAATGGAATAGCTACATTTTCAGATAAAAAACTTAATGTTTAACAAATAGAAAATGAATTTCTAACAAATTGATTAAAATTTTAAATATAGTGTAATTTTTAATCAATAAGTTTAATTTTCGACCACAGTAGTTTAATTTTTAACCCAGAATTCGAAAATTTCAAGAAACAAATTAATTTTCTACCAAACAGTTGAATTTTCAACTTGAAATGGAAAATTTTTCAACTAACAATGGAATAGCTACATTTTCAGATAAAAACTACCTTAACTTTTAACAAATAAAAAAAAAAAAAAAAAAAATTTTCAACTAGTTGAATTTACCTAAAAAAGAAGAATTTTTAACAAAATGCTTGAATCTTCAATGAAAATAATGAATTTGTAACAAACTAGATACATTTTTTACCCGGATAAACTAATTTTTAATAAAATACGTGAATTTTCTACCAAATAGTTGAATTTTCAATTTATAAAGGAAAAATTTTCAACCAGAAATGGAATAGCTACATTTTGAGATAAAAAACTTAATTTTCAACAAACAAAAAATTAATTTCCAACAGAATGATTAATATTTAAAATACAGTTTAGTTTTTAACCAATAAGTTTAATATTCAACCCAAAAGTGTGAAATGATACATTTTCAATCAAACAGTTGAATTTGAATCAGTGGCCACTAACCATTGGAACCGGGCGGAGCCCAATTTAAAAATTCAATAATTTTTTTCTTATAAAATCGAATTTTCTAATTTTTATCGCAAAAATAGCACAGATATGAAAAAAATGTTGAGATCAAAGTTTGCTATCTATAAAATTTCTATGAAAAATACCTCTTGCACTTTTGCCATATCTTTCATCGTTTACGAGAAAAATTACAAATTTATATTTTTAGAAAAAAAAATTAACCCGTCCTCAGAAACGGTTTAGCCCACATAAAGCTGATTAGATATTATCCTTATATAAGCCGAAACTGTAAAATAATATGTGAAAAAAATAAAGAGTGTGGGTCTTCCCAGAAAATATTGTATATTTTTTTCTTCAAATTTTGAAAACACGAAGAGAATATTTTCTCGGAAACCTAACCTTCTTTTTTCTTTTCAATATATTTGTCAATTTTCTGCTAATGGAAGAAACGCACTCTACCAGCTTTTTACGGTCTAAAGTATTTTTTGACGTTCGTGACGAAAATTAGAAAATTTGATTTTATTGAAAACAATTCTCTTGGTCACGTAAGTTATTTAGCACGCATAAAACTTATTAAAGATCTTCCTTCTAGAAGTAAAAATTAACTAAAATTGTCGACAAATATGAATGTGATTTTTTTGAGAAAATCGACTTTCAATATTTTCAGAAAAACCGCCCCCATTTTGTTAATTTTTAATCTTTTTAAAATTTACTTCAAAAGCTATAGAGGTTTTAAAAGGTATGGGGTTTTTCGCCTAATTTCCTCTAAAAAACTACATATTTCGTCACCGAGAGCTTCTGCGACTTCAAGTGTAAAACCTGCCTGATCTGAAATGGATGTATTTTAATCCATAAAAATAAATGTCTTATTTTGACTTTGCTTGTCTTTAGTATCTTTTTATACTATCGATTTCCATTAAAATATTTTAGTTTTTTGTTGCTTTTCTGTATTTAAGGCAGAACTCCGTTTTTAAATAAAAGTGCGTATACAGGAGAAGAAATGTTTACTTTAATCATTTTTGCGTAAAATAACATTTTCGATTATTCATGTTGGTTGAAAATACCATTAGAAAATTTCATTTTACGCATAAATGATAAAATTAAACACATTTGTCCTCTGAATACACGTTTCTATTGAACAAAAGTAGTACCGCTTCCCTTCTAGAAATAATTAATTGAAAACAATTCAGAACGATAGAACGAAATTTGAATTGTTTCTAATCGTGTGTGCACGATTGGGAACGATTGAGTGTTGCAAAGTTTCAATCGTTCCCAATCGGGCCACTCGGTAGTAGGATTTCGAGGTTATGAAGTGGCAATTTGATGGATGGCAGCACTTTCGTCTCGCGGGAATTATTTGAGAACGTTTATTTAGTTTTCTTCGAGACAACACATTTTAAGCAATAGGTTCAAGAAAAAAATTAAATAAATATTTTGTAATAATTTCCGCGAGCTGAGAGTGCTGTTATCAACAAGTTTGCCAATGTGGTGAAGTTTTTTCATCAAATTATTCATTTCATTGTCTATAATTTTGTATAAAAAACGTGTAATTTATTAAATAAATTACTTAAAGTATTTTAGGTACAGAACAATTAAAATTAACTGAGAGTAAAGCTATTCAGATTCTTTCTCATCTTCTAATATCCTACGGACATTAGCAATTTTACTTGTTAATTCGTCACCCTCTGTCATCTTTTTGGTATAAAATTCAACTTTTCTTTTGCTTTGAATGTTTTTTGGTTGAAAATTATTATTTTTTTGGTTCAAAATTCAACTATTTGGTTGAAAATTTGTCTTCTTTAATCAACAATTCAACTATTTTGTTAAAAATTCATGTATTTTGCTGAAAAATGGTATTTTTTGTACAAAATAATTATTTTTATTTGAAAATTAATCTTCTGGTTTAAGGATATGTGACACATTCAAATACCTATATTACCGACCTCACTTTTTCAGTTTATTAAATTTTTTTTTTTGAACCTAAAATCTTTTTTTGTAAATAGAATATCGGACTGAAACTTTCTAATATGTATCAGAAGACCATAAACTACGTTTATGTACTTTATTTGAGTAGAAATTTCGCTAAAAATTATTTTCAAAGAAATTAAAACTGCAACCATTTTTGTACATATTGTCTTTGTACCTTGAAATTTTTTGAACCTAAATACTTTTTCTATAAGTAAAATATCGGCTTCAAACTTTCAGAGATGCAAGAGCCGACAGTAAAGTACGTTTATGTACATCATTTGAGTATAAAGGATGCAAAAAGAAAAATTCCAACTAAATGTCAACAACGGTTGCCAGTTCGGTCGGTATTCGCTGTGAGCACGAAAATGCGAAGTCTGGCGGCCACTAAACGAAGCCAATAACGATTTCAATACTTACATAATTCAACATTGAAACAACATATTTCACTCAACTTCTATGCTGGGCACAACTTTTAAAAAATATTATTGTAAGAACACCGCATCATCAATCTTTGTCAGCGTGGACGCCATATTTCAGATATAGACGAGACAGCTGATAGAGCCTCGATAAGTGGCCGCCAGACTTCGCATTTTCGTACCCATCGCGAATACCGGAGTTGACATTTAGTTGGAATTTTTCTTTGTGCATCTTTTATACTCAAATGATGTACATAAACGTACTTTACTGTCGGTTCTTGCATTTCTGAAAGTTTGAAGCCGATATTTTACTTATAAAAAAGTATTTAGGTTCAAAAAATCCACCCAGTTTTAATTTCTTCGAAAATAATTTTTTGCGAAATTCCTCCTCGAATAAAGTACGTAAACGTAGTTTATTGTCTTCCCATCACGGCGTCCCGGAAGGCGATGTAAATGGAGCCAAAATGTAGGGAAAAACTGTGAATGTAGCGTTATTCTACATGGAAAAACCAAACAGAATCGACCCCTCAGACCTCCTAATTAGATCGTTTATTCGTTTTACAGTAATTTGAAGTTTTTCAACTACAGAAATTTAATCGAAAATCGACATTTTTATTTCTTTCAAGTTCAAATGCTACCAAGTATTATTTAAAATAATGGGATTAATGTTTTCGATGTATTTTTTGCCGTAGAAAACGATGGTGTTATTAGTTTTACTCTACCAGCCATCTAGAAAGCGCTAATGGCGTTTTTGTCGCGAATTTTTTGGAAAAAGCTGTATTTTTAGGTTAATTTTATCAACTAGCGCATTCCAGATGATTTCTAGAATAAAACTAATAACGCCGCACTGGCAGCGTGTAGCTGCATAGTTCGTTGAACGAACTATGTTATTTATTCAATTATTTGATTATCATAGAAATATATTTTCTGTTTTTGTAAATAATAATTTGTTAATATAATATTGTAAAATGTTTAAAAATATATGCTATTGTTGCATAATAATATGTGTATATCATACCTAATCAATTGAATAAATACTGTGATATTAAATAATTATTGTTTTTTATGTTTCACATATTTCCTTGCTCCTACTCGCTTATGTGTATATACAATTTATATTATTCATACACACTCATGTACATATTTATTCAAAGTAGAAGTACGCTTGATAAGTTACAGTAGTGAATTTTCATTTTTAATTATTTATGAAATTCAATTAAATTGCGACTATCAGCCGGACTGACAGCAACCAAACATTATTTTCAAAAGTATGTTATATGTTTTTGGTGTATTTTTTCTCGTAGAAGACGATAATATTATTGGTTTCATTATAAAAATTGACTAGAAAGCGCTAGAAGCGTGTTTTGTAGTGTATCGTATGAAGAAAAGCCGCGTTTTTGATGATTTTTCGCCTCTAGCGCATTTTAGGTAATTCCAACGTTGAAACAAATAACACTATCATGTTCTACGAGAAAAAATACATCGAAAACATCTGTCATACTTTTGAAAATAACGTTTCGTTGTACTTGAACTTGATGAAAATAAAAATGCTGCGCCTGTGCGCTACACGCTGCCAGTGCGGTCGGTTGGCGAAAAAATCACTTTGTTATCAAAATTTTAAAGGGTACTTAAAAATTATATTCAGTATTGTGATACATGTTTTTGATGTATTTTTTCTCGTAGAATACAATGGTGTTATTAGTTTTATTCTAGAAATCATATGGAATGCGCTAGTTGATAAAATGAACCTAAAAATACAGCTTTTTCCAAAAAATTCGCGACAAAAACGCCATTAGCGCTTTCTAGATGGCTGGCAGAGTAAAACTAATAACACCATCGTTTTCTACGGCAAAAAATACATCGAAAACATGTATCCCATTATTGTAAATAATACTTGGTAGCATTTGAACTTGAAAGAAATAAAAGTGTCGATTTTCGATTAAATTACTGTAGTTGAAAAACTTCAAATTACTGTAAAACGAATAAACGATCTAATTAGGAGGTCTGAGGGGTCGATTCTGTTTGGTTTTTCCATGTAGAATAACGCTACATTCACAGTTTTTCTCTACATTTTTGCTCCATTTATATCGCCTTCCGGGACGCCGTGTCATACATTTTCCAAAGTTTCAGCCCGATATTTTATTTACAAAAAAAGTTCTTAGATTAAAAAAAAAATTCGGAAAATTAAAAAAGTGAGGTCGGTAATGTAGGTATTTGACTGTGTCACATGCCCTTCAGGCCATGTGATACTTTGCAACAAAGTCAATCAGGTTCAGATAACCCAAGTTTTTTTCCACAAAAATAAATATTTCCGAAAAATTAATTCGTAGAAGTTATAAAATATACTAAGGGACGGATATTGAATCTCGTTTGGTTAAATAATTAAAAAATTATAATTATCGACACTTTACGAACTTTATCCTTTTTGAGGTTAGATTGTCAATTATTTCTCTCTGCCACATCGACACAATGTGTTGGTAAGGTAGGAACACTCCATACCATAATAATCGGGAGATAATGCAGATCAACCATTTTTGAAAGTTACAATCTCTGTTTTGTTGAATATATTAATTTTGTTATAATTACAAATAATAATTCAACAATTTAGAGAATTATAACTACAAATATGGGAAAAGCAATGTGCCAGACTCAGATTCGAAAAATATTAATATTTTCATGAAACTCTGTTTCGTCAAGTTTCTGAGGTAATAATTGAATCTGAATCTTATTTCCTCAAAATTGAAAAGGACAGACCAAAGTTTTAGAAAAATGTCGAAATTTGCAAGTAACGACAAAATTATCAAAATTCGTATCGAATTTTTTAATGAGTTTTTCATGGTTTCACCATGAAAATCGATTAGTCGCCAATTTTCACTCTCATTTTAGTAATCAGCGCGTCAAAATACATAAGTATAATGAGACCCAAGAAAATCACAGGTTTACGGTTTTCTGAACTCTACCCTTTCTTTATCCTATATAATGTTAATTTATTACAATAATAATAAATAATATCATCCCTCAGATATTTTCCTTCAGATTCCGACGTTACCGATCCAGTGTGACGTAATGTTATTTAAATTGTATTTTCATAATGAAACTTCTTACCGACTAAGTTATAGACAGAATCGCTCAAAAACTCTAATGATAACTGCAGTTTTCAGAAGTTCGATTTTAGCAAAACGAAACTTTTTTTTTATTTTCAAAGATAAAGGAGTCAATAACGGTCCATTTTAATTTTCTCTACCGGTTTCCAAAATTTCAGCGCAAAATATTTATTTTTGTGGTCGTAAAGTTGGTTTATTTGATAGATCAAATTCACTACTTGGACTGGCATCAAAATTATAAAATTTACTTTTTTGGCTTGCCCACAAAAAAAGGTAGGCCATTTAGGTTTCTTTCTTATATATATTTGCATTTTCCACATTCTTAGGCTGCAGTACACTGAAATTTCGGAATATACCTGCGGAAAGCATAGAGAACCTAACCTCAATGTGTCAAATGCTTTACCAATTTTAGCAAATCGAAACTTTTTTTCATTATGGAAGATAAAAGGAGTCAATAACGGTCCGTTTTAATGTTCTCTATCGTTTTCCAAAGTTTCAGGGCAAAATATTTATTTTTGTAGGCGTAAAGTTGGTTTATTTGAAAATCATAATTTTTCAAAGTATCACATGGCCTTAAAAATTCATCTTTTTGGTTGAAAATTCAAGTGTGCCAGTTAAATATTCATAATTTTAGTTGAAACTTTTTTTTTCAATTTAACTATTCAGTTGAAGATTCATAATTTTATTTCAAAATTTATCACTTTGGTTGAAAATTCAACTTTTTTGTTGAAAATCCGTTTTTTTTTGTTGAAAATTAATTTTTTCAACTAAAAGTTTAACTATTTCATTTTTTTGTGTAAAAAATGGATATTTTTAGTGGAAAATTTAAGTATTTTTTAAAAATTCATTTATTTTGCAATGTTCTGCTTGTTGTGTTAAAGGATGTTCAGAATGAAAGTCATGAATTAAAATAAATGTTTGCGTTTTGCCCTTGAAAATGTCTGTGATTGGGGAAGGAAAACCAGTTGTTGCGATGATTCCTGCATGTATTTAATACAATTTTGAACTATTTTGCCTTTAAATACTACAATTTTTAATGTTTAAATATAAAAATAGTTTAATCTGTAACAGTTTTTAAATAGTTAAATCTCCAAGTCCATTTCTGTTAATTATTGTTAATTTATTTAACTTTTTAATCACATAAAGCCTTCTGAACAATCTAATACTATAAAATAAAAAATTTGAAACCTTTAAAATTCAAAGATTTTAAGGTTAGGCATTGCAAACCAAATTATTTGAAATATTCAAAATTGAGTATTTTAAATATTTAAAACTAGAAATTTTCGAGAATTTCAAATCAAACTTATTTATAAATTCAAAATTGTTATGCTGCAAGACATTTAAAAAGATTGGATAAGTTTTTCTACTAAAAATTGAAAGAATTTAATGAGTTACCTACACTTTATTTAGTCTGAGTTTCAAAATATTGGCGTCATCCTACGTTCTAATGATTCCAATCGTTTTCAATTGGGTATCCATTATTCTGAATCAGAGGTTAAGTTGTCACTACAGGATTTTGATATTGCGATAATTATTTACAAGCGGTTTTTTCGCTTTCAAACAAAAAAATGTCAACCATATGAATTTAAAAAGAAGTAAATAAACGTTTTACAATAATATACTCGCTAAATCAAACTACTACTGCCTACTTGATAAAGACACTATATCACTGTCACATCGTTAGATGGCATGATTTTTACGTACCGTTAGCCCACATAATTTCGAGTCTTCATTCAGTATACCGCCTGAACAAACATTTTATTTTTTGTACTTGAAATTTTTGTTGAATTGTTAAAAATTTAATTTCCAACCTATAAACACGTGCGCGTCATTTGTGTTACAAACGAAAACTACAGAGGGCGCACTCCAGGCAAGTGCATTTAGTCAATTCAACCCGATTGGAAACAATTGACACAATTAGCAACAATTTAAATCGATTCAACTTTTGATCACGCTTAATCGTTATGAATCGTGTCCAATCGATTATTTCTAGAAGGGTTAGTATCTAAAAGATATTACATTCTATTATTTATTTAGTAAAATGGGATGACTGAATTTTGAGGTTACAGCTTGAAGCAGCATTAAAAATAAATTTGGTATCTTTTTTACACATTACAGCTGAGTAATTTTTGCGAGAAAAAGCAATATTCGTGAAGAAAAAATATACATACCTTCGACGCATAAATATTCTTCAAGTGAGTCCGCATTTTTATTACAGTTAATGAGCTTGTACAATCTGTGTTTCTTAACTTTATCACGAATCAAAAATTTTCGTTTATCTTTACAAAACATTATTTACAATCATAGATACTTCCGAAAGCCTGTCGTAAAATTTGTGAGATTAAACATTTTACAAATAACTAGAGCATGGAAATTCGATATAAATAATTCAAGAGCCGCTTTAAGAACTTTTTTATAATATGTGTTAATTGAATATAACCTCATTTTCGCGTGAAAATTATTCAATACGAAAGAAAAATTTTGCCTTGAGAACCATAATACATTTATTTTGATTATTATTTGTAATTACGAGTTACTTGTAATATTCAAGACGACTTCGTATCATAAACACATTGTTTTATAATGTAATGGGATTGGGTGAGAAGCGCCTATTGGAGTTTCCTGTATTTCATCTTTGGTCATTGTGGTAACTAAGCCGCTTTCCATGTTTATTTTTGCCCGTCTGTTACCTCTATGGCTAGTAGTTGCATATATTCCAACAAGAAGATTACTGCTTTCCAATATTGCAAAGGCTTCACCACCGGATGTTGATAATACAATTAGTTCTTGGGTTGGGACGGGCGCAAAGACATTCTGTCTCAACAATACTTTAATACGTTTACCCACAGGAAAAATGTATCTTCGAAGTTCGAATACCCGGTGCCGATTCTTATAGGAAGTAAGCCGAAGGATATGAAGTTGGTCAAGTCTATATGCAACTCCGTTTGAAGAAGATATCCAGGTAGGTGGAGTCATGAACCTGGCTGGAGGAGACCTTGACCTGGCATGAAGAGGAGGCTCGGCTTGAGGAAGAGAACTGTCAGGAGGATGTTGTCTGTCAGAAAGAGAAGAGGAAGATGCTTCGCCACGAGGAACACCAGGAAGAGGGTCACCATTAGGCAAACACTCAAACTGTACACTTAGCTCTGCAAGAAGAAGCAGAGGATTAATTTTTTTCCGGCACAGGTATGATAAAGTCGCTTCCTAACGCCTTGTTTCAATTTTTATGGCAGATTGGATGCGCAGTTCGAAGTGCCACAAAACGACTTGCAATTTAGAGAATTATAACTACAAATATGGGAAAAGCAATGTGCCAGACTCAGATTCGAAAAATATTAATATTTTCATGAAACTCTGTTTCCTCAAGTTTCTGAGGTAATAATTGAATCTGAATCTTATTCGCAGTTCTAAGTGCGCATTTTAACACTTGTTCATCACTATGGCCATGGAGAATAGAAATAAGGAGATCAAAGTAATGTTTCGAAAAATGAGTGTTCGAAATGTATGGCAGTATGACGGTATGGCACAGGGTATGATCACAAGGGTCTAAGTGCAAATTCACAGTTAGGCCCGTATGGCATGCTTGCAACAAATAATTCAAACATGCGATTATAAAAAAATCCTTGCGTGAGAATTTGTATTAGAATTTTAGAACAAGGTGAAAATAATCACGTGGGAATACGCTGTCGAAATCGATGAAATCCACGTGAAATTCGAGTGATAATTTGAAACAAGGAACAAAACGTCCAAGCATAACGTGCATTGCGACGTGGCATTCTATGTAGATTTCCATATGTTACTTGATGGGTTGGTGTCCGTGTATTTAAAACCTTTGAACCACCACTACAACTGCGAAAAAAACATGTTTCAAAGTACACAGGGTGACCTTCATTTCACTTTTTATGTTTTTCGAATTATATTGTTTCTAACACACACATTTTGAATTTTTTGGAATAATTCGTATTCATTTTGGACAAAATCAAATAGAGTTTGGAAAAAAATAGGAATGGAATAGAATGCGGACCATATCAGACAAATTGTTAGTGCGGAAAGCTTAAAAATATTATATTCACCAATCGAATTAAGAATAACCGTCAAGGTAAAGACCCACGTATAAACGATCCTCATTTTTTCCAATAATTAGGGTAACAACTGATTGAATTGTTAAATCAAAATTTAGTTAACACTGCATTAAATGAATATTCTGGCGTTTTATTAGAGCATATATAAATCGTTATCTCATAGATTATAGGCTTTAATCTCGTCCTGCTGTGATATTTATCTTTACATTTCATAAATCAGTCCAAGGAAAGAGATTTGATTATACCTCTACCGAGGCTATTCTGGGAAAGATAAAGCGATTTTTTTCGAAAAGCGCTTCGGTGAAAATCTGAATCTCAGTCGGTAAATTTTTCAACCATTTAAAATTGTTGTGGACATCTTCTTGAAGGTGTCCAGTAGGGCGCATGCCCCATACAATATTTTCTTCGGCTTTTTTCATCAAGAAAAATGAGAACAAACTTTTTGGATACCAGAAATTACAGAAAATGTTGGTAATCGTTGAAATTTTTTATATTTCTGATGACCGAACTTATTTCAAATCAGGCATGTTCTACACTTGGAGCCGCAGAATCTCTCGGAGTAATTTATGTTAAGCTATCGCTAACTAATAATAATTCATCTGTAATTTGTGGTATCTTATAATTTCGTGTTGATCCAATCGCTACTCACAGTCACTCTTTTAAATTAAACTTCAACGCGATACTCAGTTTTCAATTCATGGAAACTGCCGTAAGATGACTTTATACGTCAATCTTAATGCGCAGTTTGAACTGGGAATTCAAGCTGCGGTATAACGTCTTTTTAAGGCAGTTGTGAAGAATAGCTATAAGAAGTGCTACATTGAGGAAGGAAGAAAGGTTTAGAAAAGCAATTTTATCATGTCCATGTCTCGCAAGTGGGAAGATTATGGGAAAATGCATTTGTTTGGTAATACATTTATTAAACAGTTTTCGCGTGGTCCTACACGACACAGACATCATTAACTAGATCTCGTAGAGTAAAATAGACCAAGCTTTGTTTAAATACTTGTTTTCAAAGAAATTGCATCCAAAAAAGCAAGTAGGGGAAACCACCCTACAGTAGATAATGATTTACAGTAGATAATGTTAACAAACTGGAAAACTGAAAAAAAATGTTCATTACTTTTGTGAGTATAACGTTTCAGCAAGGATACTATATCTTCTGACGAACTTTCATTGAAATTTTATAACTGATTAATGCGTGAGAGCAAAAAATTTATTTTTAACCTGAAAAGAAAAAATTTCACCTCTTCTTTATTCATACTTTTTAACTCAATGAAACATTTTTATGGCATGTTTATACATTAGAACCAAAGCTTGAAGATTAATGAACAATATTTAATAATACAAAGTGTTCTTTCTTTAATATTTGTAAATATTTAGGGACTTTTTATTGGATATTACATTTTCCAACAGTAGATAACCAACAGTAGATAATCGGAAAATTACAAAAAATGTCTCTGTCAAAATTGGCAGCTCTGCGACTCTCTCGCAGTTGTTTTAAGTTAAAGGTTGTGTTTTTTTTTTATTTTGATTCGCGAAGTTCTCATATTCAAATTATTGTATATAATGAACTAAAAAAAAGTGTGAATTATTAGTTATTAAACAGCTCATAAATTTTAGTAGTGTTTTAAGGAGCCTTTCGGAAAAGATATAATTTTTAGGAATAAGGTAAATTGAATAGTTAAATTCGCCACGAAAATAATAGAACTTTCAACCCAAAAAGGCGAATTTTCAACAAAAAGTTGGCATTTTTAAGCCAAGTAGTTGAATTTCGAACTAAGAACTATCAATTTTTAGCCAAAAATGGAATAGTCAAATTTGCAGCTGAAAAAATTGAGCTTCAAGCTATCAAACATTTCCTTCAACAAAATAGTTGGATTTTCAACCACACAGTTGGATCTTCAACCGAATAATTTAATATAAATTAAGACTTTCAAATTTAAACCAGTCAGTTGAATTTTAAATCAAGAAGATTATATTTCTACGAAAACGACCAAAAAATTAGGAAAATGGCGGATGGGTCGGTGTGCCATTCAGACAGCTCCGATGAAACTTCCATAGACTACAGCATCTCGCGTCTGAATATATTATCAATGTACAAGTTTTTTAAATTAGCGCCAGCGAAATCGGTTGTGTGCATTCATTGTGGCACTATGTATCACAGAAGCTGTGCTGCCCGTTTGAAAACTCTGGTGTGCCTCAATGGAGAACGTTTAAAAAGACAAGAGGTAATCATCGATGGCAACGATAACTTGATTGATTCACTGCAAAAGGAATGGCAAATTATGAAGGTCAAAGCCTCAGAGTTTGAGGAAAAGAGAAAGCAAGATGACGGGACTCGGCCGAGGCCTGTCACTTCATATCGACTCGCAGCCCTTGTCACAAAGCCTAGGAACGAGAGACACAAGCATGTCAAGAAACGACGAAAACTGTCAAAAATAAAGTCAGCCCTAGTGAACTTTTTGCTCATGTCACATCAGTAGGGAGCATCTCAGTTGGCGTGTAGTGAACAGTTGCTCAGACTTCAAGTATAGGCAGAAGCTATCGAAGGCTGTTAAAAATCAGTTAGGTGACGAATCATCATTAAGGAGCCACACAGGATCTATCCAGTAGTGAAAATTTTGGGTATACATGCCAATGAAGTTGAAGAAAACGATGAGCCGGTTCCCAAAATCTGCAACCAAAACCCTGATGGACCGGAATTTAAGATAGAAGTTCTCTTTGAAAAGTGAACACAAATAATAAGAATTTCTACACAGTAATTGTCGAAGTTAGACCAACCACTCACAGCACACTAGTACAAAAATTAAGAATTTATGTATGGTGGTGGAGCTGCACGGAACTCGATCAAGTGAGCGTTTTGAGATGCAGGAAATGTTCAGCTTTGATCATATTTCGAAGCTTCGAATATCGAACACCAATTACTTCGGTCGAGCAGATTTTTGTAACAATCTTCAATGGAAACGAGCGCATTTTTCTAGGAACTTCTTACATTTTGCCACTATCACGTCCAGAGTTTTTCAAGAATCACTGCACCGCTACAGAATCTGCTCTTGGGTCTTCTAAACCTACGGCTACAATCCTCGTCGGCGACCATATCATCCATAACGTCCGCTGGACCAATGACGATCGAGGATTACGTATCCTCTCTAGCAACAGGCCTTGCCTTCTTCAAGAGAGGGCCTAAACTCGTTTTTTGACACGTGCGGTTTTTACAAACTTTTCCAAAAAAGCCAAGTGCAAAAAACATTAGCTAAGATTCTCGATTTGATTTTTACTTCCTTGTATACCACTGCTGTGCGTGAATCTTCAGATCCTCTCTTGCCCAGCGATGTATACCAGCCTCCACTAGATATTGTTCTCTCAAATCAAGTAATCACATCAAGCTCTAAAACATATTTTTATCTAGATTTTAAAAATGCGAATGACGCAGCAATGAGTTTCCTTTTGGGGACAGTAGATTGGGATGCATTGTTTACTCAATTACCTATAGAGGATTGTGTTACTTATTTTTACGCGGTCTTGTATGACTCAATTGAATTATATGTACTATTATTCAGAATGGCTTGGCACCTTCTCGGCATGCTCTTAACCAATTTTTTCGGCGTAGTTCGCTGGAAAAGACAACTATATGTCCCTGACAAGTCGAGAAAGTTGCTGAAGATTAAATATACGCTTTCCCGCAGGTTTCCTCTTCATAACGCTCCAAAAATTTTCAATCGGATTGGCATCGGGGAAATGTGCAGGCCACTCCATCGTGTCGATGCCATTTTTTGCTTATCAACTGGTGCAGAGGCGACTTCGGTGCTTAGGGTCATTATCTTCTTGGAGAAACCAATATTCGCTTTCCCGTTCAAACATATTTTCGACAGACCTCAGAAGACAACGCTTGCATATTTTCAGCATTTTTTCAGCGTTCAGAGTCTCGGTGAAGGCGGAGAGTGGGTAAACGCTTGAAGAGCTGGACGATGCGTTTATCTTCCTTGATGGTCCTTGCTCGATTTTCTACGCTGCCTGACAGATCATCGATAGTTTTTGAGTCTCTATATCGTTTAGCCCATGTCCTTGCAGATGTGTACACAAAAACACTGATTCGAATCGTTTTGCGTGAATCGTACTCATTTTTAAAAAGTTCTGCTATACAAGACGGATCGAGCCAAAAAAGAATGAAGATAATATATTAAGAATTCTAGGAGAAATCGCGCATTGTGTCTCATTGAACAGACTGTAAATAGAATTGGCGTAATGGTCATATCAATAATGTAGAGTATGTTATTTCTAGAAATCCGAAATACTTTTGGAAATACGTGAATAAAAATAGATCTAGTGGTGACATGCCTAACGTGATCGAAGAGAAACAAGTCAGAACTAATTAGGAAATCGCCAATTCATTTGCAGATAACTATTTTTCCGTTAATGAGACGAATGCTTTACCCGAATTTAAACAATTATATAGCTCTATCCTTGATATTAGTAATTTTAAAATCACCTTGTCAGAAGTCACTGAAACTAACACTTATAGTAAGCTCAGGTCTTCTCAAGCCAAGCTACTAACATCTTTAGCTTTCTGGAAACGATGCAGGGACAAAAATAAAGTGCCAAAATTCTTACAATGGAAAAACCATTTGGGAACATCTAAATCCGTATAAATTCTACATAAAACAAGTTTGCTTCTCTTGAAAGAAAGAATACAACATACCAAATTTTTCTTGCACACTACTTCCAAAAAACTATTAAAACTTCATCTTTTCCTATTGAATACTCTTAGATTTGACATTTGGTCTACATTGGATCGCCTATCATTTTTTCAATCCAAACGGATTAAAGATCTCTCCAATTAATAACAAAAAATAAAATTTGACAAATTACATTGCAGGAGTAATAACTTTTGTGGCTTGTGCGATATCTATCATCGTTCACGAGAAAAATTCCAAAATATGTTGAGGCAAAGAATTATCCCGGCCTTAGAAATGGTTTAGTATGCATAAAGCTGATAGGACATTATCCTTATATAAGCAGAAACTGTAAATATAATATAAAAAGAATATTTTATATTTTTTTCTTTAAATTTTGAAAACATGAAAAGAGTATTTTTCATAGAACTTTTTTAGGCAAGTAAAATTTCATCTGAACATATTTTTTTTTTTTTTTTTTTTTTCGCAACTTTTTTTTCGCAACTGTCTAAGTTTGCGACGAAAATAAGAAAATTCGATTTTATGAGAAGAATTTTTCTGGTCATGTAAGTTATTCAACCCAGGTAAAACTCATTAAAGATCTTTCTTGTACAAGTAAAAATTAATAAAAATTCACGACAAGTATGAGTGTGATTTTTTTGAGAAAACAGACTTCTAATAAATTCAGAAAAACCGACCCATTTTGTTAAATTTTAATTTTTTGAACATTTTCTTCGAAAGCTATAGAGGTTTTAAAAAATGTTCAGTTTTTTACCTAATTTCCTCTAATAAACTACATGTTACGTCACCGATAGATTCTGCGACTTGGACTGTAGAACCTGCCTGATCTAAAATGCATGCTGTCTCATATAAAATAAGTATTTTAATATAACATTTCTACATTTTTTAAATAAATATTTCAATCCATATAAAATAAATTTCTTATTCAGACTTTGCTTGTCTTTAGTATATTTTTATATTATGCATTTCCATTAAAATATACATACCTTCGACGCATAAATATTCTCCATGAGGCTCCGCATTTTTATTACAGTTCATGAGCTTGTAACATCTGTGTTTCTCAACTTTATCACGATTCGAACATTTTCGTTTGTATTTGCAAAATATTATTTACAATCATAGATACTTCTGAAATACTGTCGTAAAATTTGTAAGGTTAGAAGTTTTACAAATAATTAGAGTATGGAAATTCGCTATGAATTCATGAGCTGCTTTTAGAACATTTTTTAAAGTATGTTATTATACCATTAAGCCTTTCAGGGTAGGCGTGACACTACCCGATTCGGGTAGTGTTTCTAGGTGGATAGTTTCTTGTAGTAAATTGTAGTAAATTGTAGTAGTAAAATTGTAGTAAAAAACAAGTGTGGGCTCACCACACCCACGATGTGCCAACAGCATGCAGTATTCTCGAATGGTCAGCCATCCAAGTACTAACCGCGCCCAACGCTGATTAACTTCAGTGATCCGACGAGAACTGGTTTTTTCAGCGTGGTATGGCTGTTGGCCAATTGAATTGAATTTAACCTTATTTTCGCGTGAAAACATCATTTTTTTATTCAATACCAAAAAGAAAATAATGCGAAAGAATTTCGTGGGAAGATTCATACAAAATTCTTGTAAAATTGCGAACGAGAAATGTTTCAAAACAATACGTGTTTATATTAGTATGTTTTTGTATCACTGGCATAATGCCGGACGTGCAGCCAACCTTCTGCCAGTATTGGGCAAACCACCGGCTGTCTGTACTGGTGAGCAGTACTGGGCCACTACTGCGGCGGTGGTGAATTTCCACCTGGGAAACTCAATTTATGATAAACAGAGTATTGTTGACACCTGAGGTCGAATTATTTTATTCTATGTCAAAAAATTAATTTGGACAATTTTCATCGTCACAAGGCTTCTTCTATGAGGAAGCAATAAAATGTTAAATCACAAAATTATTTTGCCTAAAATAAAAGTCTTGGTGATTGCCAAAATTTGACCAAAGTCCCAGTCATTTCCCACCCTTCTTTAGAATGATAATTTTGTTCGAAAATTATCTCAGTAAAGTACAGGTGAAATACCAGAAACTATGGAAAAAAATTCATAGGTAAATGAACCTACGATGAATATTTTCCTGAAAAAATATATCTTGAGGAAATCAAGAGAAACTTTTTTCCGAGAAAGTCTGACTGGGGCATTGAAGAAAGAATGAAGCCTCGAGAACCATAATACACTTATTTTTATTATGATTTGTAATTAAGAGTTACTTTTAACATTTGAGGCAACTTAGAATCACAAGCACTCTATTTTATAATAATATGAGATTCGGTGAGAGGTGCCTACTGGAGTTTCCAGTATTTCATCTCGGGTCATTGTGGTAATCGAGCCGCTTTCCATGTTTATTTTTGCCCGTCTGTAACCTTGA
>CAKNYM010050494.1:198590-225466 GCA_932195095.1 Andricus curvator | reverse complement strand
TTTGTCTCTTTCACTCATGAATTTCTGGTTTCATCCACTGCTTTCATCTGCCATGGGAGTCCACCATAAGGGTGGCGTCCCATGGCAGCGTCAATCTTGAAGCAAAACTTTAAATCACTTGACATTTCAGCCAATGACTGTGTTTCTGTGGATTACTATCATTGGCTGAAATATCTAGTGATTTGACGTTTTGCGTGTTGCGCCAAGAATTAAGGTGCAGTCCCATGTGGGCAGAAAACGTCAGCGTAAAGCAGAAACACATAAGAGTGGGAGACACGGACAGATCTATTTGTCTCTCTCACTCTCATAAGTTTCTGCTTTACGCCGACGTTTTCTGCCCACATGGGACGCCACCCTGACGCTGCCATGGGACGTAGGTGGCTATACTAATAGAAGGTGGTAACACCGAGCCGAGTATCATATGATACATACTCATGAAAAAGTTTTAAAAATTAGCAATCGCAAAAGGTTCATAAATCCTTTTCTGGCTGTTACTTGCAAATTGAGGTTAGGTTTACAGTAGTTCACGATTTACCTCATTCTATGTATGATTTCCACTAAAAGTATAAATTAGATTCGTATATAATCACTAAACATTAATTTAAAGGTGATAGTTGGGTGAACAATCTAAACATGAATAATACAAACAATAAAGTAGCCTCGGAATGGACTGAAACTTGGATTGACGAAATGCATACACACGGTAAACGTAAAAGTCGAGTTTCAGGCGATGAATGGAGACTGGGTGTCTGGAATGCTAGAGGAGTGAATGACCTTAAAGTAAGAGAACTACGAGAAACTATGCATGCAAGGAAACTAGATATTTTATGTGTACCTGAGACGAAGAAAAAGGGTTGCGAAAGTAGAAAGATAGAAAATGGGGTGTTAAAAGGCGGTTTTGAAATATGGTCAGGAGTAGATAGTGAATCAAATCGTAGTCAAGGGGTCGGTTTAATTATGAATGAAAAAGCAAGACAGCATCTCAAAGATCATGATTTTGTATCTCCCAGATTGTTGTGGGCTAGAATGAAGGTAGGAATCAGAAGGTTATTTATCATAGCGTGCTACGCCCCAGTTGACAGTGAACCGCGAGAAGTCAAAGACGCCTTCTGGGACACTTTAAATGACACAATAAGTACTTGCGATCAAGGTGAAAGAATAATTCTATTAGGAGATATGAACGGATGGGTCGGCGTTCAACGTCAGGATACAGATACAGAAAGGGTACTAGGTAAATTTGGGGATCCAAGAAAAAATTATAACGGGGAAAAGTTAGTTAGCTTATGCTTAGAAAAGGGCCTATTTGTTACAAATACTTGGTTTCGACATAAAATGATCCACACTTACACCTGGTGTAAAGGAAATAACCGCAGTATAATTGACTTCGTTATTGCAGATGAAAGACTAAGAGAACTAGTTGTAGATACAAGAGTCATGAGGGGATCCGAATGCAATACTGATCATTACCTTTTAGTCTCCAGAATGAACTTAGGGCGGGGATGGAGAACAAAGAGAACCAAACAAACGAAACAAACGCGAATCAGGGTTGAAGATTTACAGAAACCGGAATTGCGAATAGATTTTCAGAATAAGATAAACGAACGCATAGATAAGGCAATTTGGGAGCCGCTTGAAAGGAATAAAGATATAGAGGGCGCGTGGTCTTTATTACGGGATACCATTGTTAAAAGTACGATTGAAGTGTGTGGTACGGCAGTGGTAGGGAGAAAGTCTGGCGATGCGTGGTGGAATGATGAAATTGCGGCAGCCCAAAAAGAAAAAGAAAAATCGCACAAAAAAACGCTGAACATGACAGGTCTTAGCGATGATGAGAGAAATAGGCTCAAGAATGAGAAACAGCAAAGGTGAAATGCTATATGATATAGACGGGATAGTAAACGCTTTAAAAGACTCTTTTAAAGAACTATTAGGAGGTGAAGATATAGGACAAGAAAACTGCGACATAGAACATAATGCATTAGAAAACCCAATTGAAAAAGTCTGTGTCACTGAGGACAGAGACATAATAAAGAATTTGAAAAACGGTAAGGCTGCTGGTGCAGATAGTATTAGCGCTGAAATGCTTAAATACGGTGGCGAGTACATGCCTCACAGGTTGTGCGAATTGATAAATTTGTGTATCGAGACAGGAAAAGTCCCAGACGATTGGAGAAAAGCGATTATCGTACCAATATACAAAAGAAAGGGAGACAAAAGCAACTGCAGCAATTACAGAGGTATCAGCCTACTAAGTACCGTAAGTAAAATATACTCAAAAATACTTATTCGTAGGGTAATGGAAATCACAGAAGAAAAAATATGGGAAGTCCAAAGTGGATTTATGCCAGGAAGATCATGTACAGATCAGATATTTAGCCTAAGACAGATCACAGAAAAAAGCTTGAGAGTAGGAAAAAAAGTGTTCTGTGCATTTATTGACCTAGAAAAAGCATTTGACACGGTAAATAGAAGTAAACTTTGGGAAGTTCCTAAAGAATGCGGAGTAAATGGAGGGCTCCTGCAAGCAATAAAAACAATATATACCGGTAGTAAAGCGAGCGTAAGGGTAAACGGGAAACTGAGTGACTGGTTCGATATTACGCAAGGCGTGAAACAAGGATGCGTTATGTCCTCGTGGCTATTTATCATATTCATGGATAAGTGTCTAAGAACTGCACTCTTCGACGAAGAAGGTGTAGATCTCCAAACAGTTAAGGTACGTGGGTTAGCTTTCGCAGATGACAAGATTGTTATGGCAGAATCAGTCGAGGACTTGCAAAGAATGTTGAATAAACTTCATACAAGCATGAAGGACATGGGACTCAAAATTAACGTAAATAAAACAAAAATCATGGTGTTTGAGGGAAAGAGTGAGAAAACAATGTGCAACATTGTCCTAAATGATGAGAGATTAGAACAAGTTCACAAGTACGTATACCTAGGTAGTCTATTCACTAGCGACGGAAAAATAGATGGGGAGTTAGATAGGCGCATAAATAAGGGTAAGCAAGTTATCGGTAGAGCAGGGTCCATCCTAACAAATAAAAACATATCAAAAAAAGCTAAAATGGCCATACATAATTCTATATTCATACCGACTGTACTATACGGTAGCGAAACATGGACATGTCAAGAAAAGGACAGGAGTAAAATTAACGCGATCGGCATGAGACCTCTGCGCATAATATGCGGGAAAACACTGATGGATAAAGTCCGAAACGAGACAATCATCAAAGAATGTGGTGCAAAAGAGACAATAGTTGACACATGGGAAAGAAATCAGCTAAGATGGTTCGGTCATCTTGAAAGAATGAAAGATGAGCGACTGACCAAACAAGTGTACAAAGGTAAAGTAAATGGCAGAATGCCTAGAGGTAGACCGCCGAAAGAATGGTTAGAATCGGTAAATGAGACATTAATCCGAAGAGACGTAAGAAGCCATAGAAACACACGAGCTTGCATGAAAAAATGCATGGACGTGAAGGAAGCTAGAGTAGTCTGCCAGGACAGAAAAGTGTGGCGACAAATAGTTTGTAAACAGAGTGACAATAGAATGAATGAAGCCTGAAACAAAGACCTTGGAATCTAATGGGCCCAAGTGGGGAACCATACATAACAATTTTGTGAGGCTCTTCACTTGGGGTGATCGCTAGAGAGATCGATCAGCAACCTGGGTCGGAGCAGTGTTGCGGAATAAACGTGTCATTTGAATAAATGACACGAGAATTCCAGATCAATCTAAAACATATATACCTAACACTCATATACCTATCTACTTTACACCTATATACCTATCTAACTTATACCTATATACTATATACCAATTCACCCATATACCCAATACTATTTTCCAACCGAGCAAGTCACGCCTACCCCGAAAGGGAAATGGCTTAATGGTATAAATAAGCAACCGCATACCAAGCACCTTATTGAATTTCGTCTCTCACCGACAGAGGGCAGAGGCTCCAGAACGTGGGATTTTTCGGCCCCCACCACGTTCCCATCTGGGAGCAATACATGCAAACGTAGCGTGTCGGTGAGAAGACTCTGTTACGCGTTGCGTCGGCCATCCTCGTGTAAAGCTGAAAATACACGAGCACGAACCCGTGGCTCGTGCCGAGCCGAGCTTGCCCGACTTCGCGATTCAGTTTCGTGGGCTATTAGGAGGTTTGGGTTGATTGTTGTTTTCAAGAATGACACCTGAAGGAAAGACTTCAAATGCATGTAATGAAGTCTCGAAATATTTTTTATTATGTCTTTCAGGAACGTATATGGGATTTTAAGATTAGATTAATAATATTTATCACATTCAAGTGATTTAAATTTTTATTATTTATGTTTTATTTTTCAATCGATTTCAAATATTGCAAAGTTCAAATGATAATAAATAATTATCATTTTTAATTCAATGTATAGAATTAATGAAAATAAAATTGATACAATTTTAAATTATAAAATTAAATTATGAAAAGAATTTTCGTGATGTAAATATTCTTGATTTAACGTCTGGGAATAACAATTTAGAATTTTTAAGGAAAAAACCTTATTTAATCGACTTCTTCCAGACCATTTATTAAAATTATTGTACACAAAAATGACGTTTCGGAAATCGGGGAAATTTTTCTCTCAAAAAAATGTATTAAAATAGTCATTCTCAATATAACTATAGTGCTCATTTTAAAGTAATTAGGACCTTAGTGATGATAGTGTGTAGAATTTTAATTAATATGTTGATTATTCGTAGTTGGAACATTGTATACAATAGTTTAGTTAAGAATTAAAAAATCAAAATTTGAATCTATAGAGGTGACAGAGTGTGCACTCTCCGTCTCCATCTTCAGGTATGATATATAATACCTCAAAAAAGGGTAATTCTCAACGAAAAATGTGTTGATTGCTATGTCAACAAAAAATTATTTCAAATAAAAAACGGTTGAATTTAACTTAAAAAAATTAATTTTCAAGAAACTAATAAACTTTAAAGTAAAAACCATTTTTAGTCAAGTAAAAAGGAAAATTACAACCAAATTATAATTAGACGCAATAGATAATTTTTAATGGAAAATAAAAATTTTGAATAACTATTCATTATTTAAGTTATTTATATCTCAGGTTATAGGTATAAATATAATTTTCCTAAGAGTATTAAGAAAATTTTCGAAGATTTTTGAATATTTCTGATTGTCAATCAATATTCCAACAAAAAATATGAGTTTTAACTAAACAGTTGAATTTTCAACCAAAAACGCTGAATTTTCAACGAAAAATGTAATAATTGCTATTTCAATGAAAAATTTCAAATTTTTAATTAAAAACAGTTGCAATCATCTTTCAAAAAATTAAATTCCAACCAAATAAATAGATTTTTTAATGAAGAAGAAAGAAAAATTTCAACAAAATTATAATTTAAGGCGAAAAATATTTTTGTATACAAATAAAAAATTTCGAATAACTATTCATTACTTAACTGTTTTCTTTGCTTATTTTAATTTCTATAAATATAATTTTCATATAGGATTCTTGACAAAATTTCAGAAAATTTTTCAATATTTCAGGTATGTCAAATACAAATTTCAACAAAAAATATTATTTATTAATCAAACACCAAAATATTCGTATAAAAAAATATTATTATCAACCAAACACTAACTGAGATATTTTTATAATTTCATTCCTAAAATCTATTCCCTTAGGTCAAACATGGTACAAAAATATCATATAATTTAAAAAATGACCAACTATTTACAAGAATTTTTAAAATAAAAATCACTGTGTATCATATTCAAATAAAATTTGGGAATAATTATAAAAGGTATAAATATTTTTCATTTTCAAAATTAATTTATACAGAGTACAGTTTTTATTTGAAATTTCACGACGGTTTTTTGTACCAAGTTTGACCCTATCAGGGCAGCATCAAAGAAAACTATTCAGAAAATATGGTCATTAGTTATTAAAATACTGCAAAGACTTACCTTTAAAATTGTTTGTCCTCAAAAAATCATGAGATATTTCTTTATGAAATAAATTTTGTTAAATTTATTTTACAATTATTCGCAATTAATTTCCAATTACAATTACTTCACAATAAAAATAAAATCGTAGAAAAATTAATTTTGTAATGTTCAGATAAATATATTTAGACATTGAGGGTTTTATAAAGTTTTTATATGTTAAGAAAGCATATGAGGACAAGGTAATAATTTTTTGGCTTTTTCTCTTGAAACCCCCAAAATTGTGATTATAGCCTAAAATAGCATGAAAAGAAAGGTAATTATAAGAGTATACATTAAAAACGTTGATTAATGTAATAAATTAACATTTTTATAAAATTTCAAATTTTTTAATTAATTTAATTTAATTCTAATTAAATTAATTAAATTAATTATTTCAATTTTAATTAAAGTTTTTTAATTCATTTAATTTTATAATTTAAAATTTTATCAATTTTAATTTCATTAATGCTATACATTAAATTAAAAATGATAATTATTTATTATCATTTGAACTTTGCAATATTTGAAATCGATTGAAAAATAAAAAATAAATAATAAAAAATTAAATCACTTGAAAGTGATAAATATTATTAATCTAATCTTAAAATCCCATATACGTTCCTGAAAGACAAAATCAAAAATATTTCGAGACTTCATTACATGCATTTGAAGTCGTTCCTTCAGGTGTCATTCTTGAAAACAAAAATCAACCCAAACCTCCTAATAGCCCACGAATGCTCGTGCATTTTCGGCTTTACACAAGGATAGCCGACGCAACGCGTAACAGAGTCTTCTCACCGACACTCTACGTTTGCATGCATGATCCAACAAACTATGGTCTCGCCACGCGCAAGTAAAAAAAAGTCGACCAATCAGACGGCTCCCTAGTTAGACCCGACTACCCTTCCATCTTGGATCTTTAAATCCAATCTTCTTCACAACTTTGAATTCGAATGGCAGTTGGCTTCGCGTTCCGTTCGCGCCAGTGCAGCGAGCATGGTGGGGGTACTCGGGTAACGCGAAGTCGAACGTATTTGAGCATCGAAGTGGCGGGACCATGGTTTGTTGGATCATGGTTTGCATGTATTGCTCCCTGATGGGAACGTGGTGGGGGACGAAAAATCCCACGTTCTGGAGCCTCTGACAGAGGGTCTAGTACTCGGCTCGGTGCTGCCACCTATTATTAGTTTTGCATCATGGAAGGTGTTCATACCTCTGCTTGCCGGTAGTGGCAGACAAGGGGTGGGACTCCGATGCCTTAAATGGAACGGACCTCTCTTTCTACCATGTGAGATAGACAACGAGGTGCAATCAAAGTTGAAACGATCGTTTCGAAAACTTTCTTTCTATCGTATATGGTGGACAGAGAGAGTCCGATAGTTGCCAACGACAAGTCGTACTAGTCGTTTCATAACTATGAGATCCTCTCTGTCTACCATATACGATAGAAAGAGAGCTTTCGAAACCATCGCTTCGGTTTCGAACGCGCCTCGCTGTCTATCGCACATGGTAGAAAGAGAGATCCGTTCGATTTAAGCCATTGGAGTCCCACCCAAGGTGCGGTCCGATGTTAGCAGAAATCGTCGGCGTAAAGCAGAAACTCATAAGAGTGAAAGAGACGGACAATTCTCTATCTCTTTCACTCTTTTGGACTTTCTGCAGGTAGCCAGTGGGTGGCGTCCCATGTGGGCAGAAAACGTCGGCGTAAAGCAGAAACTTATGAGAGTGAAAGAGACAAATAGATCTGTCCGTCCCTCTCACTCTTATGTGTTTCTGCTTTACGCCGACGTTTTCTGCCCACATGGGACTGCACCTTGAGAGTGCGATTCCATCCACGCCCCCGTTAATGCGGCGCTCCTTAGGAAACCGCACCAATGTTCCAAACAATTTGCTTAGTAATTTAGTTAAAGATCAACTAAACGTCGATTGTTTTCGTGTATTGAGAATATAATAAGTGGATAGATTCTTGGAGAATTTACGACTATAATTGAAAGTGAACATAACCTCAAATTTCAACTATTTAGCAGCACCGTGCCACTCAAAGCTAAAAGTGGGATGACTCTTGACCGGAGAAAATTAGTACTTAATATGGGCGCGTGCGACGCTGTTTACCTATTGGGCTGACTTTCTACAAACTGCATGGTGAAAATGAGAAAAGTGATATTTTTCAACAGTTCTACAGTGCTTTTCTTCGTTTTTTTTTGCCGAAAATATAAACATAAATAGTTTTCTAATCTAATGATGAAAAATAAATGATAAAATAGTATGAAGATTTGAAAATAAATGCGATTGAAGAAATTGAAAAGAGCGGGAAATTGAAAAAAAAATAATTTGTAAAAATGTAAATATTGTTAATGTTATTCTTTTCGTTATGAAATTTAAACGTGATTGGTTGTTTGTTACCAAAAAATACTCTTATATTTTAATAGCACAATAAATAATACTAACAATATTTAAATTTGTAGAACTTATTTTTTTTTAATTTCCGTCATTTTAAATTTCTTTAATCTCATTTATTTTCAAATTTGTATACTATTTAGCAAGTCGGATCTAAAAGTAAACAGGGCCTTCACTTCGCCTGGTGGCCGCGGTCAACTCTCATCCTACTTTTTCTTTACAGGCCTCCCATTAAGTGGCACCTAGCTGCTATTTACTGATGTGTGAACGCGGATATCTCTCACATGTGCAGTAGTGATCCCCATGTATTTTGAGGCTGACGCTGATGACAGATGGGTTAACATAACCTAAAAAGATACAGCAATCACTACTACGCATATCAGAGATGTCCTCGTTCATACATCGCAGGAAATAGAAAAAATAGGAAAACTGACCTGTCCTTTTCCGAGGACTTAAATGTTAAATTCCCACGCGGGAAGCTTATCGCAAACTTGGATGAAGAAGTTTATTAAGTATTTTCACTTATGCACCAGCTAACTTCACTGCGTCGATTGCTGAGGGAAAATTAATGGACCAAATGCATGGTACCAAAAAAAGAATAAAATTTATGCACCGAATTTGTGAAGAAGTCTATTTCGCAGGCTTCTGCTACACAACCTATATGAGCTCATGTAACGAAATCTATAGTCATTGGTCCTTCGGAAATCCTGTATAGGAATTTGATTTTTTTTTTGTTAGATTGCCAAAAAAGAAATTTAGAATTGTTGAAAAAGCTGCACTAAATTTCAGAAAAGTGTAACCAGTGAAATATACGGTAGGTATTCATTGGTCCATACTCTCAGTTTTTCATAATCTGATTTTTCCACAAAATCACTAAATTTGAAAACCAGGATCATTTGGATACTAGATGGGAATGCGCAAAAAGAAAATATGAACCTCTTAAACCTAGATTTGAAAGCTGTTATTTTCGGCAACTCACATTTCCTTCTAGTCTTTGCTTTAACAGTGGTTTTAAAATCTAGTTTTTTTTTGGAATTATGGACTACTGAGTATCTACCAAGGAATATACTATAAACATAATTTTATTTTTTCAAATCGATATTTATTTTTTAAATATCCGCATCTGTGAAAAACACAAAAATAACCTAAAATTGTTAATAGTTGTACATTTTCATTTAGTCATAGGGATTTGTCCTTTGTCTCAATGTGTCCCGCAAGTCCGCAACGAAAGAAACGTTACTAGAAATTAATAAAATAAAAATAATATAATAAAATTAATAAACATTGATGTCGCCCATCCCTAGTATCACTGCACCAATGACGCTGTACGTGGTAGGTATTTATTTGTCCATAATCTCAGTTTGTTATAATCTCATTTTGCCACCAAATGACCAAAAGTTACCAAAAAGAAACTAGAGTTGAAACCCACTGTTAAAGCAAAGACTAGAAGGGAATGTGAGTATCGTCGCCTAACTATAGCATTAGCCTTGAAAATATCGTTTCCGATTGATAAAAAAGCAAAACATAACCTAAAATTTTATATATTTGTAACCACGAAGTACTACAAGGAGACCGCACACCATGTATTTCACCTGGCGCCATTTGGCGATCGCCTTTCCTCCGATTTTCTCCATAGCGAGATTTCTTCCCAGATGAGAGCGCCTCTTGAGAGAAAATTTGTAACTAAATTGTCCTCTGCTACTATAGGAATCGTAATTCTTCAATTTTCCACGTGTGGTGCTCTCATCTGGGAAGAAATAAAAATCCGAGGACAGGCGATCGCGCTTGTGGGCTGTTTACCACAATCTCCGCCCACAGGCGTGCGGTCTCCTTGTAGTACTTCGTGTTTGTAACTTTTCTAAATTCAAGACTTATTACTTCTCTTATTTTCAAAAATCACCATTTGATCCATGTGCCAATAGTGCTACTCTGCTGAATCGGTAACGTAATTTTCTTCAAGAACATCGTGGAAATCCCAAGTACCGATCCAGCACTTTCAATAAATATGTACCTGCCCATTATCGCATAATTGTTAATTAACCATTGGCATGCAAAGATTTCTGTAAATAAACGTGAAATAATTTGTTTCAAAGATCTACCGAAAAGTTTCAGCTGTAAAAATGTCATCTTCGGAAATTCTCAAGCCGAAACTTTACGTTGTTTTTTTCAATGCACCTATTAACTTTAAAGACCATGGCGACTTTCAAATCCTGTCTCTGCTGGCAAATTTATTTTGATGAATAAAGTGTGGTCAGTCGAAAATTCGCCTATTAATTCGCTAATTAATGTCAACTATCATCCTTTTGGAGTGCCTTGTATGCGGAAATATGTAAGAATTCATAATTTATAGCCGCTTCTCTAAACATAAAGTCAGCAAGTGACACTTCGCCCACGTTACTCTCCTCCAGGGTAAAGTCGGGTATACTTTACCCACTTATCAATTACCCAGCGCGACATTACCCTGTACCCTAGCCGACTTTACCCAGAAATAATGATTACCTGCAACATTTGTTACCCCCAGTTTTTTCTGTGTATTTATAAAAGTGTATGTAGGTTTAACGCAAAGTCAACGAGTGGTCTTCGAATGTATTCTGATGGATACTTAGTGTTTGGTCGTTATAGCAAGTCAACAGATGGTACTTTTATAAAATATATTCAAATTCTTTTTTTTTAAGTAAAATTAAAATAAATTTTATTTTCTATTCAAATCTCCGCAGATGAATTTTGCTACTTAAGTGGACAGTGCTCTGCAGAGATGAAGAAACACGTGAAATACCAAGTGCAAGCAAAATTAGCATCTGACGGAGAAGTGCTAGAAGCTCGATGTGAATGTGTGGCTGGAAATTTTTTGGAAGCAAATTGTAAGCATGTGTAGTTCTGCTTTTGGCAGCAGAATCAGCTGCTAATAAACAAGCAGTAATTTTAGAAGCAGCTTGCACAGAAAGGCTACAAACATTCCATCATCCTAAAAGGAAACATTCAGGATCTCCTATAAAAGCTGAAAATATGGACAGAAAACATTCAACAACTAATGTTCAAGGAATGGGAAAGTCTGATTGTGTCTATGATGATAAGTACCAAGCGAACAAACGTTTTAGAAATATCATTCTAAATTGTGCACATAATTCTAGAATGGCATTCAAACAATTGTTTCCACCTGCTAATCCTTATGCGATTGAATGGGATCAGCAATACGGAAAGGAAAGTTATCAAGACAGACTATTTGATTCCTTGACACTTCAAAATATAAGTGAAGCAGAAATTGAAAAAATTGAGAATCAAATGATCGGTCAGCATAAGTCTTCAATTTGGCAAGAAGATAGAAAAAAGAGAATTTCATCTAGTAGATTTCATTCTTGCTTCAATTTCCAAAGTGAAAATGCTGCTCGCAATTTAGCTCAAAGTATAATTCATCCCATAAAATTCTCTTCTAGATCTACTAATCATGGAATTGTACATGAAGCTACAGCAGTGAGGAAATTTATGGATCTGTTCTGTGGAGCACTAGAAGCAAAAGAGACTGGTTTAATAATTATGAAGTCCCATCCTTTTCTGGCAGCAAGCCCAGATCGATTACTGGCAGAAGCAACTGTTATAGAAGTAAAATGCCCTTATACAGCAAGATTTAAAAAAATCTCTCCTACCACTGTGTCCTACTTAATGGAGGTCGATGATGGGAAGCTGAAACTGAAAAAGAATCATCCATACTATTCGCAAGTTCCAGGGCAGATGATGGTTTCTGCACGAGGGTTCTGCGACTTTTTGTTATACACCTACAAGGGCTTGGAGAACATTTGGGTACTACGAGATGAAGAATTTATAAGCGACATGTTGACAAAATTATGTTATTTTTATGAACATTATTTTAAGCCAGCTCTTTTTGAAGAATTCTGCTACAGGGGATATGATCAATACAATTTTTGCCCACGTGAAAGATTTTAAGACTTCAAACCCTGGTAAAAATTTCTAAAAGTTTTGTGTATGATTTTTTTCAGAATCTTTCCGAGATTAGCATCCGAAGTTTTCCGCTTGTACAAAAAATGTTCACTAATTTGAACCGTAAAATTCAAGTTATTGCCGATTTCATGTAAATCGATTATAAATAGAATTAACAGAATTTTTGCTTATAATTTTATATTGATTTTCTATTAGAAATTTTCGGAAAGAACCGGATACAAGTTTTCGGAACGACTCGGAAAGAAATGGAAACGATTGGATAGCTTGGGAAAGAGCTTTCTACCAGAGAAGCAATTATTTTCCATTTCAAGAGACTTGAATTGCTTCAAAAATACAATTAAAGCGGAGTCAAAATTTGTTCAGAAATTTGTACAATACCGGCCAGAATTGTCAGTTCACTAAAAAAAAATCGTAGTAAAAAAATTCTTCTCTTTTTTCGTGGTTATTTCAAGAATGCATTAAGTAAGGAAGATTAAACAAAAACTGCTAGCAAGCTTATTAAATTCCACTTCGATTGAACACTAGTTAAAGTATTTTAGATAAACAGGGACCGTAATACCATGTGAGAAAGATCGAAGTATTTGCCGTTTTTGACCCATGTTCGATTCTCAACTTCCACGTTCTGTATGCTTCGGGGAAGTGAATGTAAAAAATCGAAACTTCTCTAAATTAAAGTTTAAAATCCCCTTTTTGAAATGAGACCAAGAGTCGGTGGGTCGACCGGAGACCGCAGTCTTTCGTCTGTTGTTTCCCGTGCGTTAACAAAAGATGGAGGTTTAACTGCTACTCGACGAATCGATTTTCGTCTTGGGCACACTTCCACATTTTGTATGAAAATTTGAAAACCAGTTACTATTCCATTATTTTCTTGGTCACATTTTAAAAACAAGATATTAAGTTGTAATTTAACGAAGTTTCGATTTTTTCCATTTACTTCCCTGAAGCATGCAGAACGTGGAAGTTGAGGATCGAAAATCGTTCAAAAACGAAAACTAGGTAGGATTTTCTCAAATGCTATCGCGGAACCTTTTATCTAAAATACTTCAAGTAATGCTCAATTGCTGCATGTTTTTACTACGATTTTTTTTAGTGGACTGACAATTCTGGACGGTACTGTAGATTTATAAAATGGTTCGAAATAATTAATCAAATTTACTTAACGATACATTCTCGAAAATCACTTAACATTACGCAAATTTGAATAATTGCTGATCCGTATACAACATAGTACTGATTCAAACCAGTTTTTAAAATGTTGTAGGTTTTGGCCAAACCAATAACTCGCTCTATGTGCACTCTGTGCCTGGACAATTTTCTGTCTCAAAATAGTCATGCCAGAGAGCTGATTCTTTGCTGTCAGAAATGTTGGTGTTGTGACAACAACTCCTTTTGACACAAAAAGATTCTGGACTTTAAACCCCTTATCGGCTATAATTTCATCACCTTTTTCGCATATTTTAGGAAGTGATGAGCGTTCTAGAACTTGTCGATCGCTAGTAGAACCGCCATATGCTTCTGAGCAATGCGTAATTATACCCCCAGGTGCAGCACTGAATAAGACTTTAAGCGTGTTTCTGTTTTTGCATGTGCTAATACTGGCCTGTTGAATTTTCGGTCGCTGCGATCTGGTGATAGGAATTTTTGTTCCATCAACTATTGCTCGAGCTTTAGGAAAATATTTTCGAAAGCTATAGGGTATATAATAATCAATTAATTCTCTGGACGGCCATGTCTCGATTTTGGAACATTCAAGAGCCATAAATCGTATCCAGGTAATAAATATCCTTCTCACAGTCGATTCCGATATTTCAAAATGCGTAGCCAATTCAAAGTTAGGCACGTTTCGTCGCAATTTGCACAAAACTGTTAGGAATTGATTTTCTGTGTCTAGAATTGGCGATTTTGCGGAAATTACGTGGACTTTTGGTCCAAGTGTGTTTAAGGCCATTTTGAATTTCGCAAAATTTTTCAGGCCGGTTAGATATGCTATTCTTTTAGGCTTATCTTTGAATCTGCCTATGAAATAAGGTGGCGAATTTGTGCACTTTCTGCAGAGTTCAATATGATTCTCTTCGATGGAATTTTCAGTTTCTTCAGCTAAAGTGTCTTTTTCTATTTCTCCTTGATTCTCATCACACGCAATTTCGATTTCCGCTGCAATATCCACAGTATTTAGCATTACTATATCTGCTATTTGCGTCTCAAAATTAGTTTTGCATTTTATGCTTCTTTTGAATATTGAAGCTTTGTGAAAATCTTCGCGATGTTCATCGTAACCTTGACGTTTTCCACTTTCATTTAACTCCAATTCATTTTCATACATTACTTCTGGCAGTCTGTTCCTTTCTATCTCAAATTTTTCACCTTGATCGATTGTAATTGATGGAATCGTACCATGACGGAGTATCTTTGATTTTACTAGCAGATCTAGAAAAAAAATGAAAAGTATTAACTTACAAATGTCGATTTTCAATCATTTTAAATCTACTAAAAACCGACAAATTAAAATTTAAAGAAAATGTTATCAAAAAATAATAGGTAAATTGTTAATTTTCTCCGATTAATTTCAAACGACTTTTGGATATTTCAAGAAATTTCTAAACATTTCAAAAAATTTAGAAAATTTCGGCTTTGGAACAGGAAATTTTGGAAAAGAATATAATTCTCAGTTGGAACTTCTTCTCAATCAGAATTAAAATAATTTTCCAAAATGTCCGTTCCATGACAAAAATTCTGTTCCCAGTAAAATAATATTCTTTACAAAAATCCCCAGTCCTATAGTCTAAATTATAATTCTTTACGGAAATATACTCTTCAAAGTCACGTTACATTTATTTCCAAAAATTCTCTGTTATGAATGAGAATTATATTTATTTACAATATCTTCTATTATAATTCAGAAATGTACAGTACCGGCGGAAATTATCTACACGATTATTGCTTGAGCGGTTGCTAAAGTTTCCTAATTTTTATAATATTATCATGGAATTTTGTTTGCTCATAATCGTAGGAAAGATAATAAAATTCCGTGTCTAATAAGCCCAAGTTGAAGGCAAAATGTTAATTTAAATACACAAAAAAACATTGAAAAAAACGTCAAATTTCGATGTTTTCAACAAACTGGAATACCTCTGGAAATAATTCACATTTTCTCAAGTTCTTTGGCTCATTTTAAAGATAAGTCTTAATAGCACTTTGCTACATTTTCAAGTGATGTTTAGAATTTTTCCCTAGATTCCACTCTAAGGTCAAACTGGGTGCAAAATCTTGCAAAATTTTAAATAATGATTGTACTCATAAAATGATTTTAAAAAATTGATAAATTTAGTAAATTTTTGAAATTTTCCTACTTTTTTCACCAAGTTTGACCCTAAGACACAATCTTGGGAAAAAATTCTAAAAGTATCTTAACAATTTAGCAAAACACTATTAAGACTTACCTTAAAAATGAGCCTCAGAATTTTGTAAAATGTTAATTATTTCCAAAGGTATCCCAATTTTTCAAAAACATCAAAATTTAACGTTTAAAAAAATGGACTTTTCTATTAAATCAACATTTTGCCTGTAACTTGGGCTTATTAGATGCAGAATTTTATTTACTTTCGTGTGAACATGAGAAAAAAAATTTAATGTTAATATTGTATAAATTAAATCACTTTAGCTACAGCCAAAAAAAAGGCGTGTGGATAATTTCCGATTGCAGTGTGATAACTTCCTTTTTCTAAAATTTGGAAGATGAAAGTTTCAAATTCTGGAAAATTTTTATTTGCAAAAAAGGAATATTTAAATTTAAACAAATTTTCATTTCGAACAAGGAATTTTCAAAATCGGAAGAATCCTGAATTGGAACAGGAATTGATAAATTCCTGATAAATCATTTAACAAGATAATTCCTTTCAAAATTTCCTCTTCAAAAGTTAAAGTTATAATTCTTTACGGTGATTCCTTGTTACAGTTGTCAAAATATATTTTTGTGAAATGTATGAAACATATAATCATGAAGTTTCTATAAAAGTCCTTCAAGTAGATATCCATTCAATTTTTATTACAATTTGCCTAAAGATAAGATGTTTTCAAATTTTTGTTCAACTTTTTGTTATAACTTTAAGTACTTGCACTGTGATATAATTTTTTAAATATTTATGTTCATAATTTGCTGCAATATTATAGAAACATAGCTTTCAAATGAGCACAAGAACATTAAAAAATCTTGCTTATTTCGGGTGTTACTTTAAATCTAAGAAAGCGTTGAAATGTATACTATTTTTGCAATATCTACTTTTAAGAAACGGACGAATTGGCGTCATTCTGGGTTCATTTTATACAGATTTTAAACACAAATCGACCCTTTAAAGAGAAAAATTTCAGCTCTAATATGATTACAATTAAGAGAAGTTAATCAATCATTAAAAAAGAGGTGAACGGACAATTCTGACCGGTAGTGTATATATGTATATAAATATTTATTGTTACTCTGTTATCTTGTGTTTACCAAAACCAAATTTATGGCAAAATGTCACCAAAGATTCAATAAATTATAGAATATAATCTACTCTCATCTAAATTCCTCATTCACTTTTTTAGTATGAATTAATATATTTTTTCTATATAACATTTAAATTTAATAAAAATTTTGAAACATACCTGTGTGTGCACTTATTTCCACATAATTTTCTTTGTAAAAATGTTTACTGCAAACGCCAAGCCCAGAGTTCAGTATCAAATTGGGTTTGTTTATTTCCTTTAGCCATTTATCACGTAAACTGGGATCGGTTGGGAATGAATGTATAGTAACATTTACGTCGTGTGAGAATTCCAAAACACACTTTTTGAACATTTTTGCTATTATATCTATAACTTATAAGCTTATAATCCAAATAATTAATAAATCCTATATATTTCAAAGGCGATTCTAGCTGTCAATTACAGAGGTTAGGTTTACATAAACAATAAACATAATATTATGTTGATTAGCACCATTATATACCATTAAGCCTTTTCCCTTTCGGGGTAGGCGTGACACTACCCGATTCGGGTAGTGTTTCTAGGTTGATAACTTGTAGTAAATAACTACAAGTGTGGGCTCACCACACCCACGATGTGCCAACAGCACTCAGTTTTCTCGAATGGTCACCCATCAAAGGGCTAACCGCGCCCAACGCTGCTTAACTTCAGTGATCTGACGAGAACTGGTTTTTTCAGCACCGCTTCTGGAAATGTGCAGTTTGTACTTCGTGGATTTGAAATACACTACTTTTCATAAAATAAGATTTTCTGTTAGAAAAATGATTAAAGTTCTGTTAAACTGTATAATTTATTCGATACTATTTACGTTCAAATCAATCCGCGCGTAGTACGGCCATACTGATTTTGTCTCCCATCGACAGGGGATCTAGTACTCGGCTCGGTGCTGCCACCTACGATTAGTTTTGCAGAATGAACCTCATTGGTTAACTTTTTTTTATTTGCGCCTAGCTAGACCTTCAGTGGGACTCCGATGCTGTTTCGAAGTCGAAAATCGAACGAATCTCTCTTTCTATCTCCACACGTTAGAAAAAGAGGTCCGTTCAATTTTCGACTTTCGACACGGTATCGGAGTCCCACTGCTTCCCTCTACGGCTAGACGTATTTTTAGATCATGGTCCAGCAACATTGTGTATTACATATATGGGTCAGAACGAGCAGCGCGCATCAGTAGTGGGATTCCGATGCCTCATTACGATTGGATCTCTCCTTCTACCATATGAGATATAGACAAAGAACGGAACTGCTGTTTCTATCGTATAGGGTTGACAGAGAAGGTTTGATCATTTCAAAACGGTAAGCATGACTCGTCGTTCGAACACCATTGGACGATCTCTGTCTACCTCATACAATAGAAAGAGCAGTTTCAGAACCGTAGAGGGAAGATAGGTATAGATGCGACAATGCAGCGGGCAGCTTGATGCACGCTAAGGGGAGCGAGACGGCAGGGGAAGGCTCAGTTAGGTTTAGTTTGGGAACCAGCAACGCGTGGCGCTAGTGCCACGTACCAGTGCTTTATGCTTAACGTGTGTCAGTGGGGTAGGTGAAGAGAGTGTGCCGTGTACATGAGTCGAACTGCAAAAAATTTAGAACCCTTATACCTGGACTGGTCTTTCCGAACTATATTCTGGATATTCACTTTCTTCCAATATTTTCGTGAATGGAAATATACACCGATGCGTTTTTCATTTGAAACTTTGTATTTTAATATTTTAAGTTAAAATTGAAAAACAAAAGAGTTTTTTTTCAATGACCCCATTAGAAATTTTTTTATTCGCTTAGACGAATAATTCTTTTCTTAGAATGATTAATTACAATAGTCATTATTATTACAATATGTGAGCATTTATTGAATATTATTTGCTTTTAAATTGTAACCATAATAAACACGTGAACTTATTAATGAATACACTAATAAAAATGTACAAATAATGTCCTTCGCATACAATAATTATTTTCTTAGAATTATAATAAAATTTATGGGCATTTTTTGCATTATTTGATTTTGTACTTATACATTCTCTACTCTCATACTTATCTTTCTGCACTCGTGGAAAAAATCTGAATAATGAAGGTACAACTTCAAAAAGAAACTTATAAATAAGAAAACATTTTATCGTTATCGTAGGTACAGTTGAGCTCTCGGATCCAATAACTCACCCGACTCTCGTACTATTTTACAAAGTACATATTTCAATCAATTTTGAATGAATTTATCTAAAATATTACAGACATTTTCTTTGAACTATATAGAACAACTTTCTCGCTGGAAGTTGTTTTAGATTTGAAGTGGCCTCGATACTTTTTGTCTCCGAAAGTTGAAAAATGTGGTTACAGATCGGCCTTAATTTGCAATTGGATATTATTAAACAAAAGGTCATTTTAAACTTTTTATTATTTTGTAGGCATTCGCTGAGTATACTTTGTATGTGTCCTTACTTTCAAAGAGTTTCAATAAAATTTGTACGAGTTGTGATGATTTATGTTTTAATTACTTATTGAATATTAGGAAAAAGAATTTCTTTTCAGTTTTTAATTATTATTCTTAAAACTAATTTTAAGACATAAAAATTCTAAATATGCCTTGTTAAAATATAGAAGCCTACATCTAAAAAATTAATTTTGTGAATTTGAAAATTCCCATTCCTTGAGACCCGGGGCAACGCTTTTAGCGTTTTCGAGCGTCCGGCGAGTTTAAATTCGAGAGATCAAGTGCAGAAATTGTTTCAATGAAACACTTAAAAAAAATCAAAATTGCGATTCTAACTCAACATTTAAAAATATTAAAAGTATAACAATAACAAAATCCTATAATATTAAATAACGAACTAATAAACAAGAAATACATTTCTTCTCTTGCTTCTCCAGTAAAATATGATATACAATATCCTTAAGGGTTTCAACTTTTAATATTATTTGTATAATTTGGACGTATTTATTCGACAAAATTGATATTTATTAATCTACACGTAGAAAGAAGAATACTCTACAGCAGTATGGGCTCTTGCAACTCTAACATTGTTAATGTAGGGAAAAATCAGACAGAGTATTATGCCCCATTACGGGAATTTTCCGATAAATAATTTTTTTGACGTAATTAATTTCTTCACGTAATTTATACACGGCTCCTGAGTACAAAAATATATATTTTTACCAAAACAACAAACAATCATATTTCCTATACTTTTACTAATACGGTAACAAATGTTTCAATTGTTATGTAAAAAATGGTTGCTTTGTCCAAATTTTTCATTTAAAAAAAGTTCAGTACTGAAAATGGAGAGAATATTCTTATTTCTTAAGACTACAAGACATAACGATCTGCTTTATAAATATTTGATTGTTTCCATATAATTTATACGTGAAAAGTATTGAAAATAACGCACATTCCATTTTCACACCTGCAAAGTTCTGAAATTGTTACAGAGATTTATATGTAAGGAAAATTCATTAACAACCCTACCGTTTATGTTGTAATCCAAAATTTACTATTGCAGAGTGGCAAGGAAGGTTTGAAGCACCCTACATATAGAAAGGCAAATTGCAGTGGATCAACATTACCACTAAAAACAATAACTTTCCGTCTAAAAAACTCTCGTCATATTAGTCCAGGCATCTTGTAATTTTTCACCGCGTTCGTTTTCTATAGCGTTTCACTGAGATTTTCAATGGGATGGGAATTTGAACTTTTCCAAACATGACTACGACGCTTCCCGAAAATATTTTTGAACAATTTTCCAAAAACAGTGTTTTCGTAGACTGCTTTCATAAACTTTAGAAAATTCTGAAAAAGTTAAAAAAAAAGAAGAAAATTCTTTCAAGAATAGGCGCAGAGTTGTATGTCTTCAAAGAACCCCGATTTTTTTCAAAAAGGAGGCTAAAAACCCAATTCTGAAGTTAATATTTGTACTTTAGAACCTGTCAATTTTACGAAAAAATATTCTCCATTCTAATTAAAGTGTACGCAATTTCGAGTAATTCTAAAAAGAACAATGACCGAACCTCAAAGTGTCATAAGTTATGGCCTCCCAAACTTGACCACTTTTGACGTATTCTTCAGAGCAAATTACTCGTGTTTAGTTTGTTGAAAATAATTCTTTTGTGGGTAAATCTATGTTAATGATGACAGAGAAAAAAATTTCATGTAGAAAATTATGTGTAAATGTAAAAAAAACCATCTTCCAGCCTTCATAGGTCAAGAGTTAGGACTCTTAAAAAAAAACACATTTTTTGCTATTTTTAACCAGAAAAAGTTTTTTAAATAGCTCGTTCGGCAAATATCCTACGGAAAACGGCAACGGCATTAATAACATAAGTAACAAACCGTTCCAGATGAAAATAAATTTTTTCGTACAAGATGCCTGGACTATATTCAAACTTTTACATATGACGGAATTTTTTTAAACGTTGTTTATTTTAGGCATCTTCTGCACTTTCCTGCTGTCTTTTGCCTCTTTTTTTATCTTTTAGGAGCGTCAATAAACGCAGGTAAAAACGTCCAAATCGATCCTGATAGTCCAGCGGTTGAAAATTAAAGTTCTACATATTTTTGTTATTTCTTTCCCCAGAAAGCATTTATATCTCATATAGTTATGAAATTTCAACATTATTTATAACTAAATTTTTATACATATATTAATAAATACTATATTCGTACAAATTTCTACAAACAACAAGTTTTGTGTTATGACTGAGTACAAGTTTTTTAAAAATATAAGTGATTGCAATGTCGTACTGGAAAGATTATAAACTAATATTATCATGGAAAAAATGTTAAAAAATATGATTACCATCAACTTAAAAGAATAATTCAATGAAAAACATAATATCTACATTTTTCCATGAAAATAAGGGATCTATTCGCCATAAATATGCAAAGACATATTTTTGTAGCAAATGAAATAAGGCGAAAATTAATAATAATCAATTATAAATTAAAATATTTATAAGGGGTATATAAAAGAAAAAAGAATTCCGAATCTCAATTTGCAGACTCGATTTTTCAGTTCCCTTTGGGTTATAAATGAACCACGTGAAAAGAGACATGAATCAGATAATATTTAGAGGTCGCTTATAGTAAATTTGTCTGGTTTTACACAAAGATTCATCTTTTTTAAAACAGCTGATCATACTGGCAAATGATGAAGAATGTAAAAGATGCGGCTTATTAAAAAGAGTATTTTTGGATCATCAGTCTCTTCATAAATTATGCATACTTGAAGACCTCTCCATAAGCGGGATAGATAATTCACACTACGTTAAAACAATTTCCTTCGCATATCTCCCTAAGAATGCATAATTATAAAAATAATTACGATAAAAAATCATTTTAATGAGTCACGTCTTTTATATTCTGTATATAATTTTGCGTAATGACCTGCCTTTTTCGAGAAAAATAAATTTTTCTGTAAAAACAAACCAATTTATTCCTCCTTCCACGTGGTTCATTTTTATCCCACAAGAAACAAAAAAATCGAAAATGCACGTTGAAATTCGGACTTGCTTTTGTTTAAGCACACCTAATATTCATATGCTGTTAAGTTATAAATAAACAAACGCTTTTTGCTACGTCCAGGAAAGTATTATGCTCCCAGTGGACAAAAAAATTAAGGATGTCCTAGAGAAGTCTTTGGGACATCCTTAAGATGTCTTTTGGAACATGTCTTTTGGACATCCTGGAGATGCTCTTAAGACGTCTAATGTCAGTACAAAAGATGTCCCGAGAACGTCCTATGTTTTTAAGACGTCTTTATGACATCTTTACGACATTGGACGTATTAGAGACTTTGATTGGACTGGCATTGGACGTCCTAGGGATGTCCCAAGGACGTTCTAGGGATGATCATGGTTTTGTGCCCTCTGGGCTATTAGTGATATATTATCACATAATCTTCAGAATGAATACTCATAGTTATTATTAGAAACTGTTCAAAATATTATCAAACATTCTCTGTAAAAACCAGAGGTCTTTTTTTAAATATGATAACTTCATGCTGTTATTATTTTCAATGTAGAAAAACGACTCTGGAATCCCACGAGCGGTTTCATTTTAGTATGACTCAAGACAGGTTTGTTAGTCGTATTTCAATACCTGGAAATAGCTCTGAAATAATAGTATTTTTACAGTGTTAACAAGAATGTTGATTTTCAGTGAATTTCAGACCTACTAAAAAAATCTTGTAACTGACTAAATTTTCATGTGAAAAATTCAAAAACTTGGCAGAGTACAATTTAATTTGCACAATTCATTGAATTTGCGAAATCGAAGATAGTGAACTAAGTCCAAAGTAAAATTGGATTGAAAAATAGCACTGTAAAATAGAGTGGTCCAAAAAAAGCGTCTGTTTAAATGTTCATGGGCGCGTGGAAATTCGTATAGCCTAGGAAAAATCAGAATATGCCTATTTTTTTGTTTCGTTGTAGAGTCATTTTTCAGCTTGCTAAAATGTTTTAAAAATTTTTGTTAATGTAATGTAAAAGTGATAAAACTGTGAGTCCACTCTAAGGATTCACCTGCTTGGCTTGGTTATGAGTTATTTATGATTTTATGGCGTGTTCGTGCCTTTACCTGGTTTGCCGAGTTCTGCCACTCTCTTTAGGGTCAATTTGTATTTCGAATTTCCAATAGAATAGGTTCGACTTAGCCGTTTATGACAGTCGCTATAAACGCTTCACCTGTATAGCCTACGGGTGAACCTATAGTTAAATTGTCAGTTTTTACCTATTTTTCAAACTCCTTGGTTTAATATAAAGCTTTGACCATTTCAGTTGTTCTTTTCCAAATTTATTCTGAGGGGTTCAAAGTATACTCTGTAAAAATTTCACTCCACACAAACTTCAACAAAGCGTGCAAAGCGTTCACCAAATTCTGCAAATATTGAAATTCTCGTAGATTTCTCCTCGTTGTAGAATTGTTACATAATATTTCTGAAATATGAAAAGTTGACTAAATCCATCTTGAAATCTCGGAGAACAAATAACTCCAACATTGAATAAATTGTTTCATAACTTCTTATGAAAAATTGAACTTGAAAAAAAAGTTGTATTTTTACATGTTAAACTCCATAAGAGGAACAATTGCTTTTAGCAAGCTGAAAAATGACTCTACAACAAAACAAAAAAATAGGCATATTCTGATTTTTCCTAGGCTATAGGAATTTCCACGCGCCCATGAACATTTAAACAGTCGCTTTTTTTGGACCACTCTACTGTAAAAGTATAAGAAACTTATTTTTGTGAAAGTATATTTAACAAATTACAATTTGACAGCTCATAGTCACCAAGAAACTTTATCTACGTTTCTGTAATGGAGAAAGACTTGCAATTCCGATAATTTTTTAGAACCAAGAAGTTTCAGTTTGCTTCTTTTAATTAATATACGCCCTGCTTTCTAAATTGTATATCTACATTTTTCAATCCTCTATTTTTCCAATCAAAAAAATCAAATGATGTAGAAAAGAGGGGGATTACTATACTGACTCAGAATTAAATAAGTATAAAATGTTACCCTAGGGAAATTCTGAATGATTATTTCCATTTATTTCTTCTAACTGAGATAATTAATACACTATTCTATGCATTTGAAAATTCATTTTTAATGAAATGCATATTTGGCAAATATTCAAAATCGACGAAATTTAGCAGCAGTTCTTGGTTACGGTGAAAACCTGGCAAGTAATAATTTCTTTCACTTCTCACGCTTATCCTGTCTTCTGACTCACATATACCACACACATTCTTGGCTCATGCCACTCACACACATTAAGCATACTTTCTATCGGTGAAGCACTGTTTCCTTCCCTCCTATCCGTTTACTGGTTCGGAATACTAGCGCCTCGCATCGCTGGTTCCCGAACTAAGCCTACTCCTGACGTCTCATTCCCCGCACCAATTTCTAAGCTTGGTGGGCATTGTCGCCTCTATACCTATCTTCCCTCTACGTCAGAACGATCGTTTCGAATTCGATCGCTCCTTGTCTATATCTCATATGGTAAAAGGAGAGCTCCGATCGTAATGAGGCATCGGAATTCCACCCCTGTTGCGCACTTCTACAACATTTGTATATGCCAAAGATATTTTACCTAGATGCGGCGAGGGTCTAGTTAGGCCACATACCACGAGGGCGGCGCTACCTTCACTTTCGTGGCTTCGGCTTTATTCGGTACTTTTCGGCTAAATTCGGCATTGCCGCTTCGTTTAAAGGGATTGTTTCGACCACATACCGCAAGGCGCCGCAATAAACGTCGAGCGGGAATTTAAAAATTTTGCATTATTATGAATTATTTATGTATGTTAAATGACTGAAACGGACTTTTTCCTATTTTAAAATATTTGTAGTACAGATAATTTACTATTATGACTGAAAAAGAAAAAAATATCCTATAATATAGGACGTAATAAAAAATTAAGAAGTCATTGAATATAATAATGAATTCAGCATTTTCGTCATTACAAACCTATAAATTATAGGACAATTTTACCATTGGACAATAACTTGCACATCTTTTAATTTTTCTCATTAAATATTAAAATTATAATTAGTATAAAAAATGATGGATCATAAAAAATAATTCAAAATTAGATGCCGAGTACACAAATGAACGTAAAAAAATTTCGAAAATACAAAGTGACGAATAATAAAATTTTAGGGCTTTAATATAACGATACAAGATTTTTAATTGTCGAAAAATAAAAATTCCCAATTCAAAAATATCCGAAATTATAATTTAACGAATTATATAATTTTTGAATTATACCATTTTTAATTATGCAATTGACGAAATATTAAATTCCCATACAATTTGCAAATTTTCGAAATTTAATATTTGACGAAAATAAACAATTAGTTATTAAAGAAATATTAAATAATAATTATGTATTTTTGTCAATATTAAATTTCGGGAATTAAAAAAAATGTGAAGAATTTAATAATTGGACAATTATATAGTACCGTAAATTTTAATTTTGGATATTATTGAGATTTTTAGTTTTGCGGTAAATTTAAAATCCTGTCATTTTATAATTCAGAGATTTCATAATTCATGAAATTATATTTTCGGAACCCGTTAATTTGTGTATTTATTATCTCTTCACTTTTTATCAGTCCCTACATAAATAATTAATTTAATAAATCAGGATTTATCGTTAGTTTTCGCACAAATCCTTATAATGGTTTTCAAAGATTATTGGAAAGAAAAAATTATAACGTCAGTGGAGATATTTAAGAAAAAAGTATTTTTTGAAGCAGGTACGTATTGAAATTTCATTTTTAATTTCTAAACTTTCTTCTTTTTTTCTGGTAATCGATTTTTCTTGCGCGAATTTAGTTACTTACATAATTATTTACACTAAATCCTATAATTTGTTATTACAATTGTAATTAAATTATTCAGCGATTTCATAATAAAGTTTTGTATTCAAAACTAAAATGTTGCATTAGTAAAAATTTAAGTTTGACTTTTGATTCCCTTCACTTTAATTCCATTTTTACTTCTTATGATGTTTCCTTGAATATTCTATTTGAAATTGTACTAATAGACATTTCTATTTGTAATTCTATATTGAAGAATTTCAGTTTGGTTAGAAAAAACTTTAAATTAAAAGTTTTGAACATTGAAAAGTTTAAGAGCCGAGAATTTGTTTCTCAGGGTGACTTTTTACGAAGAAAAATTACAAAATTAAAAAAATACTAAATTTGGACAAAAATAATTATTAAATACTTTTTTCAATTTTTTTTTTTGGTTGGAAAATTAATTTGAAAATAATTTTTCATTTTAATTTTGAGCTTTTTCTCTGTGAAACGAAACTCTTAGATTTCAGCAAGTACTATTCAAATATTTTAAACAATTTCCCACGATTTTTATGATTTTTATTTAAAGATAATCCAAAGAAATAAAATTTTAAATTGCAGTAAAATATTAAAGGACGTAAAAAATACAAGAAAAAATAAATAATAAACACTGCTTTGTTCGAGCGGGAATTTGAAATTTTTTAATTATTATG
>CAKNYM010050494.1:181299-194528 GCA_932195095.1 Andricus curvator | reverse complement strand
ATATATATATATATATATATATATATATATATATATTATTCGGTATTTATTCGGTATTCGGTTTTGATTCCTTGGGAATCGAACCGAAGGGCCTATGACAAAGCCACCGAACGCGTCCTCGGGTTGCGGATAGAGGGTCCCTGTACCAAGGGTTTCTGCTGAATATGGTTACAATAATTAATAAGCAGTCGCGGACAATTGTCCAGGGCTGGTCCCGAAGGAATAACTCCTAAGCGAAGGCGTAACAACCGTGCCGAAAACTGAATGGCACCTGTGTGAGGTGTCTCAAACGGTGACTCTGGGATACCGGGCGACCTCTCAGAGTATAAGCCTTATCCTTGCATGCGGGGGTCTACAAGGATGGACTAACCCGTTTCCTTAGCTGCTCGTAGGAGCAACAATGACAACACCAAACATAGTTGTAGGAAGTGCGGTTCAAAGCAATCGAACGCGGAGGGCTCCCGACAATGGGTCGGACAACAATGCCGACTACCATAGAGTTGGGGGAGCCAATCAAGACGGAGTCAATGCGATTGACCGGCAGAATCTCATTACTTTTAAGTGGACGGATCGACTCAGGGACGACCTGCTGGAGTGATATGATACCAGTATGGCCCCTGAACGAAAAGGTTACATGGCGCGACTGCATGCTCTGTGGTGCGAGAAACACCCAGAGCTCTCGGATTTTTCGCAAAAACGTCTGCGAAACCGTGCCGAGGACCTCCGGAAAAGGGGTTATATAAGCGGAGCGCCTACACAACCGCAGCCAGAACAAGCCGGCAACAGAGAAAGAGAGGCGACACTGAGACCAGCCTCGAACAGGCATCCAATAGAGGGAGAACGATGCTTCAAGATCCGGAGAAACATCAACATTCAGGTTTCTCCCAAGCCCAAAGATCTGACTGAACTGGATGATGAGCTTCGTGGAGATTTTTCCGAAGAATCCGACCTCTGGACTATCAATTGTAGTGTGTATCATAAGACCAAAAGACAAATTCATCAACTGAGCACAAAGATAGGCTGGGCAAGACAGTACGCGTCCCGCATTCAGTGTGTGATTGACTACATAACATCTGGCAGGACTTTCACTGCCAAGGTTCGACATTTCGCGCGCGAACTGCGGATCCGTCATCACACAATCAACAAGTTACTTAAATCAAAGCTACTGACCATCAGGCAGCATATTTTTGAGAGAATACGAGTACTATCTAACGCTAGGAGAAGTCTAGAGCGGAGAGAGAGGTGGGTCAGAGAAAATCAACAGTTTTCGTCTGTCCCATCTCGACTCTTCCAAGACCCTCCAGTTACTGTCGACCATCCGCCCAAACCAGAGGAGGTCGAATCATTTTGGAGAGAAGTCTACGATGTCCAACATCCACTTGAAGAAGGCTCAAAGAACATAAATAGCTTCAAGGAGCTGTGCAATGCCCTCATAACACCTGAGGAGGAATGCCCACCTATAACTACCGAGGAGGTGAAAAACGTATTAAGAGGCATGAAGAACTATTCCGCTCCGGGACCAGATGGTATCAAGACCTTCTGGTGGAAGAAGTATTCTTCAACCCACCAGCATCTGGCCCGAATTTTCACCTCATATCTACAGTCGGAAGAGCCATTTCCGGGGTGGCTGGTGGAAGGGCGCACAGTGCTCCTGCCGAAGACGGGCAACTTAGCTGACCCTAAGAATTACAGGCCAATAACTTGTCTGAACACACTGTATAAGATCTTCACAGCTATCCTAAATGATAGGATTGTTCGGACACTTGGACCTTTATGGCGAAAGATTTATGAACAACGTGGCTCAAAGAAAGGCGTAGCAGGATGTCGGGAGAACTTGCTCATCGATAGATGTGTCTGTAAAGACGCAGCATCCTATCAGCGATTTCTATCGATGGCCTGGATTGATTACCGGAAAGCTTTCGATTCAACCTCCCATAGACTTATCATCTGTCTGTTGGAAAGCCTAAAGGTTCATCCACACATCGTGAGGTGCATAGAGACATTAATGCCGCTTTGGAAAACCAGATTTACTATCTCATCTGGAAAACATCGGGTGATCACTAACAGTATCACCTTTCAGAGAGGTGTATTTCAGGGGGACACAATGAGCCCTCTCCTCTTTTGCCTCACATTATTGCCACTATCTCTCGCACTTCGCCATTCCGAAGGGTATCTGCGGCAAACCTGGAAAACGAAAGCATAAGGTCACTCATGTATTTTACATGGATGATCTTAAGATCTATGCTGGGAATCAAGAGAAACTACATCTAGTTCTGAAAATTGTCAAAGAGTACACACAAGAGATTGGAATGGAATTCGGGTTAGAGAAATGCGCCAAGGTTAATTTGAAGAAAGGAAAACTTAATGCCATCCCCGAAGATCCTGAGCTCATTAACAGAAGCGCTATACGACACCTTTGCGCTGGAGAAACCTATACATACCTGGGCGTGCCAGCCACAGAGCCGCATTCAGGACGTGACATCTATAAAGGATACTCTCCGATGCAGATACAAACGTCTCATCCGGCAGATTTGGTCTTGCCGAACTGTCGGCGAGAAACAAGATATCTGCAACGAACATGCTTGCCGTCCCGGTAGTACTCTAATCATTTGGAGTAGTTCCATGGGCGAAGGACGAGCTCAGATCCCTTGATATCGGGACGCGAAAGGTTTTGCACATGAACAAGAGCATGCACCTTAAGTCTTCTGTTCCGCGACTTTACATCTCACGCCACCTAGGTGGTCGCGGACTACTGAATCTTGAATGTCTTCACAACAGACTTATTCTGGGTACAGCACATATAGTTGCAAATGGACAAGACCTTGTTCTTAAAATGGTCAGGAAACACGAAGAAGTGGGAAAAGGGGCGTTTCTGTACAAAGCAGCGGAGGAGGCTGCTGAAACACTCGGCCTTGACTTCAACATTAGGGGTGAGCAAAATGCATCAAATCTTATCCATCTTGAATACTCACTCCTGAAGGCCCGGATTAAGAAAGCACAGGAGAAAAACTTCCACGAACAGCTCCTCGACAAGAGGATGCACGGCATCTTCCACAGAAATGTGGAAGATCAGTCAATGTCGTATGAGCTAACGTTTGCTTTCCTTACATCACCCGGATTGAAGTCGGGCACGGAGGGCTTCATTTTGTCATGTCAAGACGGTGTCACTTCCACTCTAGCATACCGTCGCCACATTTTGAGCCAAGACATTCCCGATGATAGCTGCAGAGCGTGTCATGCACACCACGAGCATCTAGAACACATACTATCTAGTTGTCCAACTCATGCGGGAACGACCTGCATCCAAAGGCACAATGCGGCACTAAGAGTGCTGTATTATCATCTCTGTCACTCTTATGACATTAGCCCAAATACCTCTCCGCTAAGCGCCCCTAGACAAATAGACCCAGCAAAAAAAAAGGATTGATACGTATTGGGGCGAATTAACATTTTTGTAATGCGCGTGAATCCCGTTTTCTGACTCGTTTAAACGCATTGAGACGCATTCGGATGAATTGAACCAGCGCGAATTGAATGCGTGTGAATTCATATGAATGCGTGATCAAGGTCAATTAGAAAAAAAATTAATGAAAAGTGCATGCGTCGAGACTTGGAACAGCGATCCCTCGTGTATCAGTCCAGAGTACCCGCCACTGAGCCACGAGAAAATTTACTAAACAGTTACAATAAATTCGATATGCCCCGCAAGTTGGTTTTCCTGTTACGGATCAAATTGTATAAATCAACACTTGCTAAAATTCGCCGTGACGCATTGGGGCGAATTGAAGTGTGTATTTTACTCTCACGAATTTAGACGCATTGACCAATGTTAAGGCGTTTGCGTGCTGACGCATTGAAGTATATTCGCTGACTTTAGACTTTTGCATCGTATTTGTACGTATAGAAAGATTCAAAATTGAAATACCGTCTTCACGAATTCACACGCATTGGCACATAGGTCCAATGCGTCATTGTCGCAAAGCGGGATTTGCAGGGTGGCTTAGTCTTTTCAATTCAATTCGTATCAATACGTTCTTTTTTGCTGGGGAGTCAATTGTCGAAAATGAGCAGTGCCACATATACTGGAACTTCATATCCCCGAATTTATTATTTGTCGAATTATATATAATTACCTACAATAGTTTTAATTAACATAATTAGGTGACTTTATTATTTCATATTAAAATTAAATAATGAATTAATTAATTACCAAAAAAAAAAAATTATAATTGCCCACATATGTATTTAAATTTCGGTATTTACATTAATTCGGTTTTTTTTGTCAATTTGTGCGTTAAGAAAAAAAATTTCTCATCTCAAAAAGATCTACAAATTTTATTTTAACCATATTTTCATAAGACGCATAGTTTTTGTTTTAATCGTAAAAATGTTAATAGAAATAAAGAATATTTGTTTCCCGCAAAACTGTGCGAGATACGAGAAAAATGTTGGAAAGCGAAATTGCTTAGCTCAAAAAGTTATACAAATTTTAATTTAACCAGTCTTTCATAAGATGCATATTTTTTCTTTTAATCGTGAAAAATGTTAATAAATATAAAGAATTTCATTTTCCACCAAAACTTTAGTCTGTTAGCACGATACCTTTTAAAAGAATTGACAGACTGGATTGGCCTTCGGTATACTCTTTTAGTGTCCTAAACTGAAGGTCAATTTCGTTAGCCAGCCATTTTGGACAAAAATTGAAAAAGTTAGAGCATTTTGAAAATTTGTGAGACCACTTTTTTTTTAATTTACAAATTATATGTACGTATCTTCGTAGTACTAAAAAATCGAACAATTTATCCTCATGACTTTTTCCGATTAAAAGAAATTTGTGAGAGTTATAGCATTTACAAAATTCAAAAAAAGAAACGAAAATGAATATTTTAAGCCAAACAATGTATGATATGAAAAAAAGTCAACAGAAAAAAACGGTTCTTCTTGAAAGCACTACAAGACTGTCATAACAACTTTTTGAATTTTCTTGAAAAATTGAAAATTCATATTTTGAGAAAAATAACGCGATATACGATAGAAAGTGTAGATATCAAAATTGTTGCTTTTACCAAGCCCTGTAAACTTTTTTCTGAACATTTTTTGGTTGGAGGCATAGTTAGCTTCTTAAGTATGGAAAATAGTGTTGGAATATTTTAATTTTATGTTTTGAGCCAAACGACTTTAAATTAAAAGTTTTGAACATTGAAAAGTTGAATAGCCGGGAATTTTTTTCTTAGGGTAACTTTTCACGAAGAAAAATTACAAAATCAAAAAAAAAAATAATACATTTACATTACATTACATACATTTGGAGAAAAATAATTATGAAATACTCTTTTCAATCTTTTTTTGGTTGGAAAATTAATTTGAAAATAAAAAAAAACGTTGCAAAAAATGCAGTCGGTAGGAGTTATAATTTTTTAGAAATCATTTTTTGAATTTTGAACTTTACAGCAAGCACTCTGAAAATATTTAAAACAATTTTCCACGATTTTTATGATTTTTATTTAATGTTAATCCAAAGAAATAAAATTTTAATTTGCAGTAAAATATTAAAGCACGTAAAAAATATAAGAAAAAATAAATTATAAATAGAAAAATTGATGAAAAATAAAAGTACCGAATAATAAATGCCCGAATTTTAATGTTTCAGAAATCCAAATTTATGGAATTCTATAATTTCAAAATTATTCTATTAACGAATTATTAAACTAACTTAAATTTTTTAATTCGCGAGATTTAAATTTCAATAATTAGTAAATTAATGATTAAATATTTAAAATAATTATAAATTATTTTATCAATCCCGATGTGGTAGATACTTCAAAGATTTGGATTTCTGAATCTTAATTATTTAGGAAATTTAATAAGTTGTTACTTTTATAATTCTTTTATTATATAAATTGAAAATTATATGATTCAATTTTGGATTCTGGAAATTTTAAAATTTAAGAATTTATAATTCGATATTTCTATTCTTCGTCAATTTATCTATTCGGTATTTTCAGTTATTCCCTTAATGTGAAACAGTTCCAAATAAAAAACTATTGAAGGATGTCACGGCATAACCGTGTAAGTGCCACTTTTTTCAAAACACGTTTTATTGGCTTAAAAATTCTCTAAAATTCCACCGCACATTTTGATGAAAAAAATTTGAACTTTGAAATTGTTTAAACAAATTGTTTAAAAATGCGAGATACGGAAAAACTAATAGCGCTATTCGATTCTGCGGAAAAAATTATATAAAGTCCATGTATTGGACAATTTTTTTCCACCCAACTTGTTATGCAGTATAAATACAAATTCTATAACATTTAATTGTTTATTTATACTTTGTCACCAATCGGGTCCATAAAAAAATTGCGAAATGCATATATAATTGATGTAATTTCTTCCGTAGAATCGAATGGCACTATTATTTTTTCCGAATTTCGCTTGTTAAACAATTTGTTTGAACAAAAATTGTTTGAACAATTTGAAAATAAATTTTTTTCATGAAAAGTCTTCGAATAGTTTTCATGTTATTAGAAATTCAGCCTAAAAAAACAATAAAAAAAATTTTAATTCCGATGGACTTACACGGTTTTGACCGCAGTCGACTTTCGACGCTATGTATCTCGAAAAGTATTAACTTTTTTTAAATTTTGTGTATTGAGATCTGTAGAGCTCGATCAAATCTAGAATGTACTTTCTCATTTTTTTTCAAAGAATTCAATTTTTCAGAAGGTTTTTTCTCTCCCCTGAAAAATTTATCTCGATTGATCTTCATGCTTTTGCCGCGTCACCCTTCAATTGCCAAAATTACGCTTTAAATTTAATTTAAATTAAATTAAACATTTCTGGTAAATAATCTATATATGATCTACGTAAGTTTAATATTTTACTGCAGTATAAAATTCCATTTATTTGTATCCATTGATCCTCTAAATCTTCTGCTCACTCACGAAGTACATAATTCAAGTCATAGTACTTCCTGGATATTCGTGGGCTCACTCATTCTCATCATTGACGGTGACTCATTCACGCGCTTTAACGCGGTTGCTATGGAAACAATGAAAAGTTGTAGAGGGCAGCACCTCGATATAGGCGAAAAATAGTTAGCTATATATTTTCGGCGTCCCCACTCCTGACCCTTGCCGCATCTAGGTAAAATATCTTTGGTATATGCCAACCCTGCGCATCGACCGTGTAGGTCAGAGGTCCCCAGCGAGGGGAAATTTCTCGAATTCAGCTCGTTTAACAAGTGTGAATTGCTCGCCTCGTCAAAGATATTGGAAACCTAGATACGGCACCTCACTAGCGAACCTATAATAAGTTCCAAGAACTAAAAAAGACCATTTGTTAAAAAGAGACAAAGATTACTCCATCTCTTTTTAACTAACGGCATTTTTTTAGTTCTTGGAACTTATTATAGGTTCGCTAGTGAGGTGCCGCATCTAGGATTATAATATCTTTGGCCTCGTTTCCACCGTTATTTCTATATAATTGTTGTCAAAATTATGAATGATATAAATATATGAATCCTCAGTGATGAATATTTATTAAATATAATTAAAATAAAATAATTAATAATATAATACTTTTTATTATTAATTCAGGGTTGCCGTTTTGATTAAAACACTCAAAGTGGAACTCTCTTGAATTTTAAACTTTTAAAATTAAAGCCTACATTTTTTTTTATTTAAACGCACAGAAAATGAATAATTGCTAAACTTTTATAGATTATACAGTTCAAAGATTTAAAAAAATATACAGATCCACGCTATCATTTTCAATTCTCCAAATTGAAAAATGAATCAACGAATTTATAAATTTTCAAATTTATATCTTTTCAAATTTATATCATCATAAGCAATTTTAAGTTAGAAACAATAAAAATGGAAAGTATAAAATTTTTTTAAACTGAACACATTTTAAAGTGGAAGTAAAAATATTTTAATATTAGATCCTAACAAATTAATACTTAATAATGGTTCAATTGTTGTTCATACATCAAAAATTGTTTCGAAATCTATTTCAAATATTAAATTATACAAAAAATTTAACAATTTCACTTATAACTAAAAATTGCTCAAAAAGAATAATTAAAATTGTAACGTTTAAAGTTTCAATTTAGCTCTCTGAAATTTTATTTGATTTATAATTGGTCATTTTATATAAACAGTCAAATATGGCTAAATATGAAACATTTTTTCTTCTTCCTAATTAAAAATTTCCAAATTTAATGGGTTAAAAAGGGAATATTTTAGAGCGAAAAAACATTTAAAAAGTGATTATTTTCTTCATAATTGTCGTAGCCTGAGTTGCCACCAGGAGCTTATACATTTATATCCCATGGTTTCCACACTTATCATTTTGCAAACACTTATTAAAAAATATAAAATCTTCACTGTACTACACATTCTTTGACTTCTTTTTATGAATTTCTCCGATAAAACTAATTTATTTAATTATTTATAACCTTCGCCCATGCAAAACAATACAAATGTCAGCCGTCCTGATTTGAGCGCCAACTGTCGGATTAGTTCACCGGCCGGACGCTAATGGCCTTTTCATACCTTTGCTTGCCGGCAGTGGCAGGTAGAGATCTTCAAGAGAGAGTTGAGACAGCTTACCCCCTCCACTTTGCTTTAGACGAATCGGAATCGGAAGTTGTCACAGGAGCGCTACAATTCGAATTATAGTTATTTTGGCAAAAGTGTTTGAATTTTAGAAAAATCATTGAATATACGTAAGAGCGCTTTCACACGATTGCAGATCAGCAGATTGCATGCAGAAAGTTCAGAAGAGTGATAGTGATAGGCAGTTCTCCTACTCTTTCACTCTTGTGGACTTTCTGCATGCAATCTGCTGATCTGCAATCGTGTGAAAGCGCCCTAAAATTTCTTGATTTTACTGATTTCTGATACATATGTTATATCAGAGATGACCTCATCTCTGGTTATATTATATTAAAAGTGTTTATCGTTTCGGCTTTTCCAAAGAATGAAAAGCTTCGCGAATTGTGGTTGCGAAACATTAATCAACAGAATATTAGAATTTCAGTAATATTATAAGCAAAATTTGATTTGTATTAACTTGATTAGAGATGCACTTTCCGCCTGAGATGTGGGAAACAGTGGACATAAAAAACTGAGGGATGATGCTATTCCGACAATATTTCCCAGGAGTTACAAAAATTTTTCATCTTCTAAACAAGGCTTCATTCACTCAAATTAGTATACCATTAAGCCATTTCCCTTTCAGGGTAGGCGTGACACTACCCGATTCGGGTAGTGTTTCTAGGTGGATAGTTTTCTTGTAGTTATAAATAACTACAAGTTTGGGCTCACCACACCCATAATATGCCAACAGCACACAGTATTCTCGAATGGTCACCCATCCAAGTACTAACCGCGCCCAACGCTGCTTAACTTCAGTGATCTGACGAGAACTGGTTTTTTCAGCGTGGCATGGCCGTTGGCCATTATTGTTAAATGAATATTTCATGAGTATTATTTCACTTACATTAATTGACAAGGTTTAAAACACTTTTTTATGTCTTTTTGTATAATTACTATAATTGAATTAAAAATTTGATTTGAAAAACGCGCACATTCCACCGACTTCCGATCCTGGTTCGCCTAATACCAATCAAAAAGACGACACACATTGTCTCAACTCTCCCTTGAGTCTGCCGTCCCAAGTTCAAAAGTCGTATCTACATATTTTGTCAAAAATGAGTTATGATAATGGTCGTGTTCCTTATTACCTGCAAAATTTTCCTGTATAACTAATAATTAGCTTATATGTTGCGAAAATGCCTATTTTATGGAAAATATTTACGTATCTGTCAAGGTTAAACCTTCGCGATAATTTCTAACATGATTTCTAATGTCGTATCTACATGCGCATGCGCTGCGAGCAGATGGTTTATGTTTCGACTGTCCGGAAGAATAAGTCACTAACCAATTTTTCCGAAAACAGAGCGTATCAACTGTATTATGCTTCGCTAGCGTGTATACGGAAAACTTTGTTAGTGACTTATTCTTCGGGACAGTCGGTGTATAGGTAAAAGCCTAAGATTCCTAACCTCAAAATAAATGCTTACGTATAAGTACATTTGTAGCAAAAATTTCGATCTCCTCGAATTGAAAAGATAAATAAATGAAAATTAGTTAAAGCATAACGTTTCTTTGCCTTTATTACAGTTTTTATTTCATAACTTTGTCAAAATAAATTTATAAACATATACGACATTCTGACATATCACACATCAATCACTGATATTATCGTAAGTGCAATTTCATACATAAAAAGCAAAAAATTTCAACTTTTTTTTGCACCAATAGAAAATTTAACGTTTAATTAGTCTCAAACATCCATCTTTTAGGGTGGTCTCCCATGGCAGCGTCAAACGTGGCGCGAAACGCAAAACCGTAAATCACCAGACATTACAGCCAGGGCCGGCTTATTCATTAGGCAGAGTAGGCAACTGCCTAGGGGCCCCGCATCGACTCGGGGCCCGTGCACGCTCTAAGAAAAAAAAAACGTTTTATCGAATGAAAAGTTTTTCTGAAAATTTGTATGGAATTCCTCGACAACAATATCAGTATTTTTTTCGACGCATGTCAATTGGAGAAATACTCCATTCATACAGAACCATCTAGTAACAAGTAGTAGCTAATAATAGTGAATAATAATAATAGCGAATTGGATAAAAATTAGGGAAGTTATGAGTGATTTTTCTCATAAAACTCCCAAAAACGATTTTTTGGCCAAAAAATGAGATTTTGGGGGTGTATGGAAAATTTCTCCTATACAATTTTTCTTAGTTTTACTAGATCTACAACTTGTGCTAGGTCTCCATAAAAGTGTCTCCAAATTTTTGTTTTTTGTAACACAGTGTTATGCGTGTAGGTGAATTATCATTGCACGTAAGTTAATTCGGAATGAAATTATCTATAAACTACATTATATAACAGAAGTTTGAATTTTTGATGAAGGACATTGAAGTAATACATGAAGAAAAAAGGGGTACTTTTTCTATGTTGGCATTGGTATTTTTCTAATATCAACATAGGATATTTTACTATGTAACATACGCATTATTCCTATGGCATACAGGGAAAATCCCAATGTTAACATAGGCATTATCCCTATGACAACATGAGGTTAAATCCTATGTTAACATAGGAATTATTCCCATGTACAAAAATTCCAAAAACAATAATCGATGATTATCAATGACGATTAATGATCAATAATCATGATTAATCATCATTAATTGCATAAAAAAATTTTGTTTTCCATGGCAACTTAAAATTTTTCTTAATACACTTCGAATTTTCTTAGTAACAAATATTTCGAAACAGAAAACCAGAAGAATATGTTCGTTTTGTAATTTCAAAAAATTGTGAGCATTTACCATTCGAAAAATATGAAATTATAATTAAGAATGATTCTTAATAAATGAATTCTACATTTATTGTGTGGTTTGTTTGCTCATTTCACCTGCCTATAGTCTAAATCCGACAAAAATGTGAAATATGTTGTTTCCAAACGATTTTTTTCTAATTAGATAGGAAAAATTCCTATGTTGACATAGTCAAAATTCATATGCTAATATAGGTATTCCCCCTACGGTAACATAGGAAAAATACCTCTTTTTCCGTACAGGATTCCTGGAGTCGATCATCTGGAAGTTACTCACATCCCTTCATCAACCTGGAGGGACGTGATTGCATTGCCTAGGGGCCCGGACAGGGTTGTTGCCTAGGGGCCCGGACAGGGTTAATCCGGCTCTGATTACAGCTAATGACTGTGTTTCTGTGGATTACTAGGAGAATATCATTGGTTGAAATATCTAGTGATTTGACGTTTTGCGCCAAGATTATTGACGCTGCCATGGGACGCCACCTCAGGGTGGCGTCCCATGTGGGCAGAAAACGTCGGCGTAAAGCAGAAACTTATGAGAGTGAAAGAGACAAATAGATATGTCCGCCCCTCTCACTCTTATGTGTTTCTGCTTTACGCCGACGTTTTCTGCCCACATGGGACTGCACCTTCATGGTGGACTCCCATGGCAGATAAAAACAGCGGATGAAAGCAGAAACTCATGAGAGTGAAAGAGACAATTAGATCTATCCATCTCTTTCACTCTCATGAGTTTCCGCTTTCATCCACTGCTTTCATCATAGAGGGAAGATAGGTATAGAGGCGACAATGCAGTGGGCAGCTCGAGGCATGATCTAAGAATACACGGTCTAGCCTTAAGCTCTCCCAGTTTCGTCCCCACTCGCGCCTCTACCACCGGCTGCCATTTTGTTACCATAGCAACCGTTAGCGTCTCGGTCTTCACTCAAAAGATTCGAAATCATGAATTATGGCTATATTGTAAATCAATGTCAATACCTGCGAAAATTCTCAATATTCAAATGACGTGGAAGAAGCGGACACTGGTGACGCTATCCGTTTGTGCAAGTGCAACGTGTTTAAGATCAACTTTGTGCAAATTGGAGTGGAATTTGTATCGAAAATACAAGTTCGAACGTGAATCTAACGTGGCCATCCGGCAAGGATAAATATTTTCGTGTCTTATAAAGTTATATTATACATATTGGTAAGTGTACTTTAATAAGCTTACGAAGTAGCTGTAATTGTAAACATAACCTACTAAGTCAATTTCCAGATTGCATGTATATATCAATATATGTCTTAATTTTTTTTACATATTTTCCGTGGATTATATATCTCTGATTATCGATTGTAAATAATGTAAAAGTGGCAAAATTAAAACCAGTCAAAAAATTATTTAGTCCAAAAGTAGACAATTTATTATTACGGCCAAGCTGAATTGTATGAGAATTACACGTTTACTTATCTTGTGATAAGTTACTTATCGTTAAGTTACTTATCGTTAAGTTACTTATACGTTTACTTCATCATTGCCTATTCTTATAGATTAAAATGCCAACCACGTGTGCAGTTGACGGTTGTGTCAATCAAGCCGATAAGAAGAACCCAGATATTAGTTTATTCCGCTTTCCGAAGGAGGAGTATTACATTCAAGAGTGGCAGAAAGTGTGCAGAAATAAAAAGATCAACCCAAAAAACGGTGAGTTAATTGTATATACATTGGAGAAGATGATATTTGTGAAGTTATTGAAATCTTGGTTGAATCGTTACAATCTTTGTACAATGTTTTTTCTTAAATCTCTGGAAAATCATTGAAATCTTTGGGAAATCTTGAC
>CAKNYM010050494.1:156757-181289 GCA_932195095.1 Andricus curvator | reverse complement strand
CTGTGGGAAATTTCTTAAATCTCTGGAAAATCATTGAAATCTTTGGGTAATCTTGACCAATCTTTGCGAAATATTTGAAATATTTTTAAAATCTCCAATGATATTTGTGAAATTATTGAAATCTTGGTTAAATCATTACAATCTTTGTACACTCTTTTTGAATTATGTGAGATTTCAATGATTTCCCAGAGATTTAAGAAATTTCCCACATAATTCAAAAAGAGTGCCCAAAGATTGTAATGATTTAACCAAGATTCCAATAATTTCACAAATATCATTGGAGATTTGAAGAATATTTCAAGATTCATATCAAAATATTTCACGGAGATGTGAATTATTTCAAAAGAAGTGGATTTGAAAGAATTTTCTGATTTATTAAAAATACGCCTGCTTCTTGGAGACGTCGATTTTGGTACAAATTCAAACGTGAAATTTTATACAAAAGTGTATTGTTATGTACAATCGTGTAAACTTTCATGAGCTGTCATACGAAAGAGGTGTGATTAGTCACGCATATTGGTACAAATTCGTGATTCTCAGCAACAGAAGGTAAGTAAAATTTTCCGTTCCTTGAATTTGTGCATTTTTTGTACATATACGTTAATGAAACACAGCTACCCGCAACTTAATTCAAAATATTTTATTTCTCGAAGCTGAGAAGTTTCCTCTGAGTATTTCAGATATTCAAACAGAATTTTTAAATATTAAAATTTAAATATAATTTTGAACGTCTCGGCAAATCAAAGTAACTCGTAACTTCATTGAAAAATGTTTTGGCCTCAAGGCTGAAAAATACGTTTCGCTAATTTTCCTCCAAATTTTACATATGTGTTAACCCCGACTTTTTAGGCATTGAAATTCTATTGTCGAAACTGTAAAAATCGTATGAACTCATAAATATCAATATATTGCAGGGAGAATATGTTCACGTCACTTCAAGCTGGACAGTTATAGAGAACCTTCATACGCGGACACTATTTTGAACGAGACTCCAAGTGGAATGATGAATCCTCAAATTTGAAACCAAAAACATGAATTTTCAACGCAGATGGTGAATCTTTAACTAGAATAACAGAATTTTCAACCAAAAAGATGAATTTTCCACCACGAACGTTTAAAAGCATAAAATACACGGGGACGGGCAGTGCCATTAAATACATTTTTATCCTTCTCATTCCTCCGGTAGGTGAAGTGTGCTTTGTGAATTGGTTTCAACTGCAAACATTGCAATACTCACACAATTAATACAGTATTAACCTAAAATAGCAGAACCCTTAAGTATGATCGGAAAATTATTATAGGCCTATGATGATTTTCATATAATGAATTTCCTATAATTTTTTCGCTATTATATGAACAATTATAGGAAGGATTATAGACAAAATCTTAGGAAAATAATTACACGAATGAACATTATAATAATATTGAAATAATTAGTTCAAAATGTAGAAGTATAAATTAATGATTTATTTTGAAACAAAACTTTTTTCAATATGTACATTCCTATCATCGCGAAAAAATTATAGGAAAATCATCGGAGGCCTATAATGATTTTCCTATCATAATTTTTCGTAAGGGAAAAGTAAAGAAATCTTCCACAATATTTGAAATATCCTTCATGAAGTTACAACTGTAGAATTTCGTATCAAGAGCTTATATCATTGTAAATTATACGTTACTAAACTTGTATGTTTACCTAATTATTATATATTGTAAATTAATTATTTCCTACGAATATGTGAATATGTTTCTCTTTGTACAATGAGAGGTTATTCTTTAGCATTTACGTGCATGTATATACTAATTATAAAAACTGATATTATCAAATATACAGACTATATGATGTCGATATTTTGGATTTATTTATTTGTGCTTTGAGACCCAAAACAAACTTCTCTTTTCTTTTCAGGCAATGGTACTTCACTTCATTTTCGTTAAAAGGTAAAATTTTTCATGAGCATTGAGAGGTTATGTTATTCATATTTCTTCTACATTACAAGGATAATGAGTTACATATTTTTTAATATTTTATATTATCTATTACATTATTTTCAAACTAATTTTATTGATTTATCAATTGTACAATTACTTTATCTTTTACTTGAAATATTCTCTTATGACATTCACGTCCTTTCAAATATACTACATTCTCGCGCGCTAACTTATCTAATATGGCAGCCTGTGGTAGAATCCTTCCTATTGGTTAACTTTTTTTTAGTTGCGCGTGGCTAGACCGTGTATTCTTAGATCATGGCTCGAGGCACGCTAAGGGGAGCGAGATGGCAGTTAGGTTTAGTTTGGGAAACAGCAACGCGTGGCGCTAGTGCCACGAACCAGTGCTTTATGCTTAACGTGTGTGAGTGGGGTAGGTGAAGAGAGTGGGCCGTGTACATGAGTCGAACTGCAAAAAATTTAGAACCTGGACTGGTCTTTCCGAACTATATTCTGGCTATTCACTTTCTTCCAATATTTTCGTGAATGGAAATATATCCACCGATGCGTTTTTCATTTGAAACTTTGCATTTTAATATTTGAAGGTAAAATTGAAAAACAAAATAGTTTCTTTTAATGACCCCATTAGAAATTTTTTGATTCGCTTAGACGAATAATTCTTTTCTTAGAAGGATTAATTACAATAGTCATTATTATTACAATATGTGAGCATTTATTGAATATTATTTGCTTTTAAATTGTAACCATAATAAACACGTGAACTTATTAATCAATACACTAATAAAAATGTAAAAATAATGTCCTTCGCATACAATAATTATTTTCTTAGAATTATAATAAAATTTATGGGCATTTTTTACATTATTTGATTTTGTACTTATACATTCTCTACTCTTATACTTATCTTTCTGCACTCGTGAAAAAATCTGAATAATGTAGGTACAACTTCAAAAAGAAACTTATAAATAAGAAAACATTTTATCGTTATCGTAGGTACAGTTGAGCTCTCGGATCCAATAACTCACCCGACTCTCGTACTATTTTACAAAGTACATATTTCAGTCAATTTTGAATGAATTTATCTAAAATATTCCAGACATTTTCTTTGAACTATATGGAACAACTTTCTCGCTGGAAGTTGTTTTAAATCTGAAGTGGCCTCGATACTTTTTGTCTCCGAAAGTTGAAAACTGTGGTTACAGATCGGCCTTAATTTTCAATTGGATATTATTAAAGATCATTTTCCACTTTTTATTATGTTGTAGGCATTCGCTGAGTATACTTTGTATGTGTCCTTACTTTCAAAGAGTTTCAATAAAATTTGTTCGAGTTGTGATGATTTATGTTTTAATTTGCTTATTGAATATTAGGAAAAAAAATTTCTTTTCGGTTTTTAATTTTTATTCTTAAAACTAATTTTAAGACATAAGAATTCTAAATATGCCTTGTTAAAATATAGAAGCCTACATCTACAAAATTAATTTTGTGAATTTGAAAATTCCCATTCCTTGAGTCCGGCGAGTTTAAATTCGAGAGCTCAAGTGCAGAAATTGTTTCATTGAAACACTTTAAAAAAATCAAAATTGCGATTCTAACTCAACATTTAAAAATATTAAAAGTATAACAATAACAAAATCCTATAATATTAAATAACGAACTAATAAACAAGAAATACAATTCTTCTCTTACTTCTCCAGTAAAATATGATATACAATATACTTGAGGGTTTCAACTTTTACTATTATTTGTATAATTTGGACGTATTTATTCGACAAAAATGATATTTATTAATCTACACGTAGAAAAAAGAATATTCTCCAGCAATATGGGCTCTTGCAATTCTTTCATTGTTAATGTAAGGAGGAAAATCAGACAGAGTATTATGCCCCATTACGGGAATTTTCCGATAAATAATTTTTTTGACGTAATTAATTTCTTCACGTAATTTATACACGGCTCTTGAGTACAAAAATAGATATTTTTACCAAAACAACAAACAATCATATTTGCTATACCTTTACCAATACGGTAACAAATGTTTCAATTGTTATGTAAAAAATGGTTGCCTTGTCCAAATTTTTCATTAAAAAAAAAGTTCAGTACTGAAAATGGAGAGAATATTCTTATTTCTTGAGACTACAAGACCTAACGATCTGCTTTATAAATATTTGATTGTTTCCATATAATGTATACGTGAAAAGTATTGAAAATAACGCACATTCCATTTTCATACCTGCAAAGTTCTGAAATTGTTACAGAGATTTATATGTAAGGAAAATTCATTAACAACCCTACCGTTTATTTTGTAATCCAAAATTTACTATTGCAGAGTGGCAAGGAAGGTTTGAAGCACCCTACATATAGAAAGACAAATTGCAGTGGATCAACATTACCACTAAAAACAATAACTTTCCGTCTAAAAAACTCTCGTCATATTAGTCCAGGCATCTTGTAATTTTTCACCGCGTTTGTTTTCTATAGCGTTTCACTGAGAATTTCAATGGGATGGGAATTTCAACTTTTCCAAACATGACTACGACGCTTCCCGAAAATATTTTTGAACAATTTTCCAAAAACAGTGTTTTCGTAGACTGCTTTCGTAAACTTTAGAAAATTCTGAAAAAGTAAAAAAAATAGAAGAAACTTCTTTCAATAATAGGCGCAGAGATGTATGTCTCCAAAGAACCCCGATTTTTTTCAAAAAGGAGGCTGAAAACCCCAATTCTGAAGTTAATATTTGTACTTTAGAACCTGTCAATTTTACGAAAAAATATTCTCCATTTTAATTAAAGTGTACGCAATTTCGAGTAATTCTAAAAAGAACAATGACCGAACCTCAATGTGTCATAAGTTATGGCCTCCCAAACTTGACCACTCTTGACGTATTCTTCAGAGCATATTACTCGTGTTTAGTTTTTTTAGAAATAATTCTTTTGTGGGTAAACCTATGTTAATGATGACAGAGAAAAAAATTTCATGTAGAAAATTATGTGTAAATGTAAAAAAAACATTTTCCAGCCTTCATAGGTCAAGAGTTAGGACTCTTAAAAAAAAAACACATTTTTTGCTATTTTTAACCAGAAAAAGTTTTTTTAATAGCTCGTTCGGCAAATATCTTACGGAAAACGGCAACGGCATTAATAACATAAGTAACAAACCGTTCCAGATGAAAATAAATTTTTTCGTAAAAGATGCCTGCACTATATTCAAACTTTTACATATTACGGGATTTTTTTAAACGTCGTTTATTTTCGGCATCTTCTGCATTTTCCTGCTGTCTTTTGCCTCTTTTTTCTCTTTTAGGAGCGTCAATAAACGCAGGTAAAGACGTCCAAATAGATCCTGATAGTCCAGCGGTTGAAAATTAAAGTTCTACATATTTTTGTTATTTCTTTCCCCAGAAAGCATTTATATCTCATATAGTTATGCAATTTCAGCATTATTTATAACTAAATTTTTTTATTAATAAATACTATATTCGTACAAATTTCTACAAACAACAAGTTTTGTGTTATGACTGAGTAGTTACAATTTTTTTTAAATAAAAGTGATTGCAATGTCGTACTGGAAAGATCATAAACTAATACTATCATGGAAAAAATGTTAAAAAATATGATTGCCATCAACTTAAAAGAATAATTCGATGAAAAACATAATATCTGCATTTTTTCATGAAAATAAGGGATCTATTCGCCATAAATATGCAAAGACATATTTTTGTAGCAAATTAAATAAGGCGAAAATTAATAATAATCAATTATGAATTAAAATATTTATAAGGGGTATATAAAAGAAAAAAGAATTCCGAATCTCAATTTGCAGACTCGATTTTTCTGTTCCCTTTGGGTTATAAATGAACCACGTGAAAAGAGACATGAATCAGATAATATTTAGAGGTCGCTTATAGTAAATTTGTCTGGTTTTACACAAAAATTCATCTTTTTGAAAACAGCTGATCATACTGGCAAATGATGAAGAATGTAAAAGATGCGGCTTATTAAAAAGAGTATTTTTGGATCATCAATCTCTTTATAAATTATGCATACTTAAAGACCCCTCAATAGGCGGGATAGATAATTCACTCTACTTTATAACAATTTCCTTCGCATATCTCCCTAAGTATGCACAATTATAAAAATAATTACGACAAAAAATGATTTTAATGAGCCGCGTCTTTTATATTCGGTATCGAATTTAGCGGTATGATCTGCCTTTTTCGAGAAAAATTAATGCACTTTGAGATTCGGACATACTTTTTATTTAAGCACCCCTAAAATTCATATTCTGTTAATTTATAAATAAACAAACGTTTTTTGCTACGTCCATGAAAGTATTATGCTATTAGTGATATATTATCACAAAATCTTCACAATAATTACTCATAATTATTATCGGAAACTGTTTGAAATATTATCAAACATTCTCTATAAAAATCAGAGATCTCTTTTTACGCTATCATATTTTTCGTGTCCTTTTTAAAAATATGATAACTTTACGCTGTTATAATTTTCAATGTAAAAAAAACGAGTCTCGAATCCCACGAGTGCTTTCATTTTAGTATGACTGGAGACAGTTTTTTTAGACGTATCTCAATACCTGATATTAGCTCTGAAATAATTCCTTTTTTACAGTGTTAAGAAGAATGTTGATTTTCAGTGAATTTCATACCTGCTGAAAAAATCTTGTAACAGACTAAATTTTCACGTGAACAATTCAAAAACTTGACTGAGTACAACTTAATTTGCACAATTAATTGAATTTGCGAAATCGGAGATGATGAAATAATTACAAAGTAAAATTTGATTAAAAAATAGCACTGTAAGAATATTAGGAATTTATTTTTGTGAAAGCATATTTAACAATTTTCCCATTTGAAAGCTCCTAGTCACCAAGAAACTTTATCTACGTTTCTGTAGTCGAGAAAGACTTGCAATTCCGATAAGTTTTTAGAATCAAGAAGTTTTAATTTGCTTATTTTTAATTAATATATATCCTGCTTTCAACATTGTATATCTAAATTTTTCAATACTCTATTTTTCCAATTTAAAAAATCAAACGATCTAGGAAAGAGGCGGGATTACTGACTCTGAATTAAATAAGTATAAAATGTTACCACAGGGAAATTATAAATGATTCTTTTCATTTCTTTCTTCTACCTGAGATAATTAATATACTATTCTTTACATTTGAAAATTCATTTTGGGGTCATTCACAGAATACGTGATACGTTTAGGGGGGGGGGGGGGGAGTCGGCCGAAGTATCATTCTCCATGTTAAGAACAATGGAACAAGTATCACAGAGGCGGGGGGGGGGGGGTAGTTAGTTAGTTTTAATACGGGCAGAAAGCCCATGGTGAACTCCCCTGGCGCTCAAACTATAAAGCCTATTGTGCCACACCCTTACTTATTCACTCTCAGCAGTCGACCCCAGACCTCTTGACTAAGCCCAGTATGTCGACCACTGATCGCGTTGCAATTTCCTCTGTTTCCATAAATATGGGCCCCGAGGATCTGTTGCCTGAGCCTAGCTAATGCCGGGCACTGGCATAATACCTGCAGGGATGTTTCGTCATCCCTGCCGCATTTCCTGCACTCTGTCGTGGGGTTATACCCCATTTTGTGCATGTGGTAGTTCAAGTGGTTGTGCCCTGTTATCGTCCGCACCACTGTCTTTATATCTTTCTTCGGTAAACCCTAGATTTCCCTAGCTCTGCCCATCCTATAGGTATACCCCAGGGTGGATTTCGCCTGACGGCAACCCTGGGTTTGTGCCCAGCATTTCCTGTGTTTTGTTCGGATCCAGCTTTTAATGGCCATTTCGACACAGCAAGACGCTATTCCCAGTACCGGTTCCGGTCCTATGTATTCACCCGCTGCACCGCATTTCGCCAACTGGTCCGCCTTTTCGTTGCCCTTGATACCTGTGTGACTATGGACCCATATGAGAATTAGAGCCTCCATCTCTCTGGGAGGCGAGGGTCCTTCGGCATCGCCAGGAAAATAAGCCGAGGCAATAAATATCTCCAGCCTTTGTCCGCTACTGCCCCTGAGTCTCACCTTATATATGGAGCCACATCCTGACAAGCCACAAATCCTTTTCCTGTATAACCAGGGTTCTTGGATTAGGGCGAGCCCTGCCTGCACCACAGACATGCGTCTGGCTAGAACCGCCGAGGCGCCTTTGCTGTGGTGCAAATTAATCTGCGTATTGGAGATTCCCGTCTCAGCCATTGAGAGGCTAGTTCGGGGCACCTCCAGACGCTTCTGGGACCCCTGCGGATCCCAGTTGGGTCACCAGGAAGGTAACCCTACTCGCCCCTAGAAAGGGACGATAATCTAGAGCCGCAAGGGCTCTGATTGAAGATTCGGGAAGTCCAACGACTAGAATGCAGCCTTTCCCCTTCGGCCTGGGTCCCGGCTTGTCGGAATACACCTTCCACGAATCGGTTCGCAGAGACGGGTTCTGAAAGCTCAGGCGCCTCAGAACGGTCGCCGGACTCTCGGGGTTGCCGGGAATCAGTACGGTCGCTCTGCGGTACCTCTGCAGACATTCTGCCCCTTGACTTCCAAGTTCAGACTTTCTTTATGTCTGAACATTGGGATTTTCTCCACAATCTAGTCTCGCGACCAGATGCCAGCGGCCTCCACAACGATGGCCCCCGACCTAATGAAGATGTCGTTGAATCTGGGGGCGCGTCCATCGCGAGGTAACGCGTCAATACCTTTTGAGATTTCATCCCTCAAGCTGTCCAAATCCTCAAGAGTTAGACAGTTATCTGGATAACCTGACGCAACGACAACTCTCACCAGGGCGTTGTTGGCCATCTGCGCGAAAGTAAGTCCCTGTGTTACCAGAGCCTTCTGCCATTTCAACTCCCTGTTTTGGAGAGTTTCTCCGGAGTCCTTCTTCCTCTTGCCTATAGAATAAGCCTGAGGAGTTGCTCCGGGTAAAGTTTCCGCAGCCACTGCCCCCTGTGAGGAGCCTTGGCTGATGTTTGCGAGCCGCGCTTTACGGGCTCTCCTCCTTTGTGCTCCGCTACGGTGCCTTCTCCCTACGGAGAGTTCCGTTAGCCGCAGTTCCACGGCTTCGACATTATTGTCTCCACCACCGTCACTATTTCGCACCGCCTCTGGTGGGTTGGTCCCTACGGAGCCTCCCACTTTTGGCGGTGGTTTAGATGTGGGACCCGAAATGGATCCCTCCTTGTTTATGTTTTGTTTTTTAAGTTGTTTCGGTAACATGTCTCTCCCACGTGAAGCTTGGGAAATAATAAACACCCCCCACAGAGCCCCGCTTGCAGGGGGCGGGTCTAAATACTATGGGATTCGACCTGGTGTCCCAAAGTCTCCGTTAAGACACCTCCTTTGAAACCCCCGCCTGACCACCTCTATTGAGGGGGGCAGGCCGGGGCGTTCAAGGATTTATTGACTCTGGTGCCATTCTGCTCTTGACACGGTGATCACATCTTAGCTTGGGAGCATGAGAACTCGCGCTCTCGATATTCCAGTGGGCTCTGCCATTAACCCCTGGAAGGATCGCTCCTTAGTTTAAGTCCCACCAACCAGAGTCCGTCAGTTCCCAGAGTAGCCACACCTCGCGATACAGCCCCTCAGGTTCACCTATTTCAGATCTGTGGTCAATGAGCCCCGTAAGCAGGTTAAACAACCACCGCAGGGCTCCACCAGGAGCAACTGCCATCTATGAAAATAGTTCCCAGTAGTACCGCGGTAAATCACACATATGGCCATATCTCACGAGCGTGATATGGGTGGTCACGGGGTATGTCAAAATCACAATGACAGCCCGGTGAAACCCTCGTGTGTCTTAAGGACACGGAGTGACCCGAGGATGACAATTATTTTGATTAATTATTTGATATGAATATAAACTAATTTTTAGAACAAACTAATACTAAATATAAGCGGAATGTAGTAATGCTTCGCTTTTTTAAAAGATTATATTCATTAATTATTTTCTAATTCATTTTATAGACTCCGACAAAATACTAATACTATTAGGAACAAAAGGTGTTTGGTATATTGACTGGTAAAAAATAGGAAAGAAATTTAAAATTAACTAAGAGGTCGTCCACATATTATGTAACGTCTCCGCCCTACTTGCTTATATTATTTTACTATTAGGGTGAAGTCTCATGGCTCAAAGAAAGTTGTATGAAAAGAGATTTGGTCTCACTGATAGGCACGTGATAGGAAATATGGAGGCAAGAACGGGGTCACTTTACCTCTAATACATGCAATGCGAAGGGTTTTTAATTTATTTTGCAATTATTTCGAAGAACTGGGAGTCAATATCTGCAAAAATGGTTAGAGTAGGCATTTTAAGAAAGGACAAAAAATTGTGCACGCTGGGCATATTATAAATTTAGAAAAAATATAAATTATAAGTTAATGGAATCGTCATCCAGTGTATTGTTTTCGTGAAAAATGGTTTGTTTTTATTATTTAAGGAGAGGGTTGCACATGGCTAGGTAGTAGTACTTTAGAAACTGAATTTAAAATATATTCTAAAGGAATATGAATTACGTTTTTTTGTGAAAATGTCATACCCTCTCATAACATACAAAAAAGTGGCTTCCATCTAGTTTTTACGATAAATACATTGGACACCTATCCTTGAAAAGTGGACAATTTTCTATTTGTAAGTGCGTTTTACTACACTTTTCACATAAAAATAGTTTGAAGAAAATTTGCCTTTTGCAACAGCAAAAAAATCATTTCAACTTGCTAAAAAAGTTGTTAAAAAATTTTGTTATGAATCTTTTTAGTTCAAATAGGAGAGAATACAAAACTGAAGCTAAAAAGCCACGGTTCGTTTTGATTTGTCTTCTAGTTTTCTTCCAATCACGCCCGCCAGTTTAGAAAAATCGTAAAAACGAAAACTCGAGAAAACGCGCTTCAAAGTTTACGATAAGAAAAAATGTTAATTTTCGATTAGTTACAGTAATAATACGCTAATCAGCTCTTCCTGCTCCATAAAGTAAACGGCACTTCTACGAATTAAAAATATTGTTTCGAAGGACCGTTGAACCTTTTCAGGGGTGGGACTCCGATGCCTTAAATCGAACGGACCTCTCGTTCTACCATGTGAGATAGACAACGAGGTACAATCAAAGTTGAAACGGTCGTTTCGAAAACTCTCTTTCTATCGTATATGGTGGACAGAGAGGGTCCTATGGTTGCCAACGACAAGTCGTACTTGTCGCTTCATAACTATGAGATCCTCTCTGTCTACCATAGACGATAGAGAGCTTTCGAAACCATCGTTTCGCTTTCGATCGCGCCTCTTTGTCTATCGCACATGGTAGAAAGAGAGGTCCGTTCCATGTAAGGCATCGGAGTCCCACCCCAGGTACACAGTTCGGAGTTATTAGACCGAGGGGTGGAGCGCGCTTCATCTGCCCGAGCGCTCGTATACATGCTCGACACCGCACCACGCTTAGTGTTGTATCTTTAAAAATACTGCAAATCAGCCTCTATAACTTAAGATACATATTCTTAGATATATTAGGAATAGATTTAAGCAATAAAAAAAAATCGATTTTTTGAGCCTTCTAAAGCAGGATCCCCCCTTAATCCGGAAAGAGAGGTCCATTTCATTTTCGACTTCGAAACGGTTCCGAAGTCCCACTGCTGAATTCTATCGGATCTCTCTTCCTACCATGTAAGATAGACAACGAAGTGCGATCAAGTTCAAAACAATAGTTTCGAAATCTCTCTTTCTATCGTATGAGGTAGACAGAGAGGATTTGATCGTTTCGAAACGATAAGTATAAAACGTCGGCATAAAACAGAAACTCATGAGAGTGAAAGTGACAAATAGATCTGTCTGTCTCTATTACTCTCATGAGTTTCTGCTTTACGCAGACGTTTTCTGCCCGCATGTGACGGCATCTAGGCTTGACGTTCGAACACGATCGAACTCTCTCTGTCTAACTTCATACGATAGAAAGAGAGTTTTCGGAACCATCGTTTTAAATTCGATCGCACCTCACTTACATGGTGGAAAGACAGAGGTGCTATCGACTTCAGGCATGAGAGTCTCAATTTTGACGTTTTAAATGAAATATACTAGGTTATGAATTAATAATTAGAAAACAAGGTTAAGAAACACTGTCTTGAAAAATTGTTGCAACCAGCCCTATGCATCAACCCCCACTCTTTCTGTTCTCTTAGCATCCGGAGGGGTATCGTAGTTCAAATAAATCCAACAGATGGCACTCCGATCAGGTAGGCCGGATTTTGCATTGTTATGTATTGCCAAAAAGGGTAAATATCCTATTGAAAGTGATTTCTATGTGAGAAATGGGTACAATTGACAATTTAAATGTTAAGAACTTGTAGCCGAGTGAATTATTTGTGTTATGAAAGTTTGTCAGAATTATTAGTGCGAAATCATGGTATTAAAATGTGTAGCTCCTGGCTGTACGTCAGGCTATAAGAGCAATTCGGAGAAGTGTCATTTATTTATTGTGCCAAAAGATCCCAAAGAAATTAAACTGTGGCAACAGGCTATACGGAGGGATGACATTATTTTACGACATAGACATGCAGTTTGTGAAAAACACTTTTGGTTAAGTGACATAATTTGAAGGCAGAAGTTAAAGGTCCAGATGGAAGTGTAATGTCTATGGTATGTTAATTTTGTTTCTTATTATTTTTTATATTTATTTTGTTTACCTACATGGTTTTTATTTATTTAAATCAATTATTAATTTTAAAAAGTCCTTAGGAAAGATCACAAATATTTATAGTAAGGAAGCGTTCACATATTACGTGACATTACCACACTATAACTTCTAAATTTTTTTACATTTTCAAAGAGATAAGAAAAATTAAATTATAGGAAAAACTTATTTTGAAGAATTCGAAAAAACAATTAGAAGCTTTTTAATAATTTTGAAAGATTTTGAGAATACATTTTTAAAAATATTTCTGGGAAAATTTTTGATGGTTTACATTTAATTTTAAAAGAATAATTTTCAGTTTTGAAGATTTCAAAATATCTGGGAAGAAATATGGAAGACTTTATTTAAGACAATTGTTTTAATTTGTCAGGATTTAACAATATTTCAGAAGATTTCAAAGCAAAATGTTTCAATTTTGTCAGATTAAAAATAAAAATAAATGAAAAATCGAGTAAATTCAAGAAATATTTAGAAGATTCGAATAGATTAAAAAAGAATTTCAAACAGCAAAAGATTTTATAAAAAGGAAGATTTTTTAAAAAGATTTCAAACTAAAACTTTAGAAGTTTTAAAAGAATTTTGAAAGGTTTCAAGTAAAGAAACAAATTTTCTTAAAATTCCTAGGAAAATTTGGAAGATTCCAGGGCAATTTTTTTACATTTTGAATGATTTTCAAAATGTCAAGAAAAAATCGAGTCAGCTAAAAATATTTTTATGAATTTAAGAGGTTTTGAATAGATTTAAAATATTTTAAAAGTTGGAAGCATTTCCGAAAATTTATCAAATATTTTTTATTTCTGCCAAACTTCTAAAAGTCCTAAACATCTGTTCACAAGGCTAGAATTTTTCCTACTATACTTCAAAATCCTTCTAACAATTTTTTTTTTAATCTACTAAATTCTTTGTTGATACCTGTGAAATATTCAAAAATCATTTCTAATTTTCTCCAGAATCTTATAAAATTTATATTCATATAAGTTTAAAAACAAACTGATAATACTTCTTTTCTTGTAAGTAATTTAAATGTTTGTGTGACTAAAAAAAAATTGAAATAGCATTCAGTGTTACATCAAAATATTGTTTTATTTATCTTTATATAGCACTTAATCTCAAAAAAAGTTTTTCTTCTAATTTATAAAACGTCTATTATGTTTTTACAAACACAATACAAAAAATGATATGTACCTACGGTTAGGGAGGGGGGGGGGGGCCCGACGGAAATGTTACTGTCTGTTACATGGGGCAGGGGGTTTAAAAAAGGTCGAAAATAACGTTACGTAATATGTCAACGCTCCCTAACTCATATAGTTAGAAAAAATTTCCAAAAAAATATTCTAGAGCTTTAAACAAAATTAACGTAGATTAAATAATATCAATAAATGTTTAACATTTGTAACAATTACAATTGTTTATAAAATAATTAATTACATTAGCAAAATAAACAATAGAAAAATATGAATAAAATTCAAACTGTTTTCAAAATACTCATCTTTGTATTCAATTTTCCTAATAGTAAATTACATGTTTTCATAATTTTTTTTTTATTATTAATTACAGCTGCGCTTATTGTTACTGAAAACTATGTTCTTATTTTATTTTTATAAAAAGTATCAAGTTTTAAATGAATGTTAGTATTTTTGCTATACATAACAATGCAAAAACAGGCCTACCTGATCGGAGCGCCATCTATTGGATGTAGTTGAACTACGATACCCCTCCGGATGCTAAGAGAACAACTACCGCATACACATACACGGGCGATGCATAGGGCTTAGTGATGGGCGCTGCTCGGTTTTGCACAGTCCTGACCAAATACTGACCGGTCATGACGGTAAATGTTGGTAAAACGCGGTCAGACCCAAATATTTCCACCAGAAAAGGTTTTTTTTTATAGAGAAAAGTGGTTTAGTTGTTAGGACATACCCTATGCTAAACGTGCACAAAAAGTTTTTCGGTTGTAAATGTTCCAGTTATTCTCAAAGTAATAAAAATTCCAAAAAGCTGAGCATAGCAGACGACACTTTTGACGGTTTCGGGCGAGTTTCGAGGAGAATTTGAAAATGGCACTTTACAAATTGACAAATTACATTGAAAATCTGTTGCATTTATTAAGTAATACTTTAAAAATAATAGTTAGTAGTATGCTAAGTTATTTTGAATAACATTTCAATGAATATGACACTTAAACATTAAGTTAAGTACTGTGTATCGTATAGGTTATATTCCCTAAATGAAAATACTGTTTTTTTGTCTTTAAATAAAATAAAATTGATATCTAATTATTATGAATTTAGATTTATGAGTAATTTGTGTAAATAATGTATTATTTGTTATTATTTGTATTGTCATTGTTCCCATTTTTAATTATAATAATTGCCTTATTGAATTTCTTCACATATTAAAATTGCAAACATTTTTAACAGTGTAGGACTTTGAGAATAACTGGAATATTTAGAACCGAAAAACTTTTTGTACGAGTTTAGCATAGGGTACGTCCTGGCAACTAAACCACTTTTTTCTACGCAAAAAACTTTCCTGGTGGAGATATTTGGGTCTGACCGCGTTTTACCAACTTTTACCGTCATGACCGGACATTACCGGTCAGGTCAGGTATTACCACAGTCAGGCCGAGCAGGGCCCATCACTATTAGGGCTGGTTTCAACTCAAGATGAAAAGCCTGCTGTTAAGCGTCCAAACTCGGTATTTACTATTTTTACATTCTCATCAAAATGAGAAAGTATTGGTTTTATGTGAAAAATGACTTTCGCGGATTCCATCAAATGTCGACGTTTTGAGGCCCCCTGAGTCAGAAAAAATGGTTTTTACGTCGGTGTCTGTCTGTCTGTCGTTGTCGTTGTCGTCGTCATCGTCGTCTGTATATCGGATAACTTTTGAAAGAGTAATCAGATTGGATTGTGCTTTGGCAGACGGTTTCAGGGGGCAAAAAGAGAAATCGAGTTCGTTAACCAGCTATTTTGGATGAAAATTCAAAAAGATAGAGCATTTTCAAAATTTTTTAGACCATTTTTTGCCAAATTTGAAAATTATATGTGAGGCCGCTTATAGTACTCGAAAATTCAATCAATTTATCCTTGCGACTTTTTTTGATAAAAACAAAATTGTCCGAGTTACAGCATTTTCAAAATCCCCCCAAAAAAACGAAAAGTAACATTTTCGGCCAAACAACGCACGATACGAAAAAAAGTCAAGATAGGAAAAGTGTTTCTTTTCGCACGTCCTACAAGATTATCATAACGACTTTTTGAATTTTCTTGAAAAATCGAAATTTCATATTTTTATTGCACAAGAAATAATGAAAAATCAAAAAAATCAATTTTACGGTCAAACTATGCAAGATACGGCAAATCATGAGTGGACTAAAATTGTGCATTCAAAAAAGATCTACAAATTTCTCATGGGTCACTTTTTGATAGGATGTGTAGTTTTTGTTTTATTCGTAAAAAATAACATTAACAGTGAAAAAATCGGCCCGATAAGCGGGCACATTCTCATCAAAACTTTGCTTATTTACTTTATTTTTCATCTCGGGTGTGTTTTTTCACAATATTTCATTGTTTTTGTGTTCTCAATACTATTTCTAACGATTGAAACAATAAAATATAATAATAATTCAAACAATTTATTCTGACTGAAAATCTGACTTTTATTTCAGAATACGTTTTGATCTTTGTTTACTAAAATAATTTCTGTGAAAAAATTCGACTAACATATGAACTCCTATCTAATACAACGCTGCTGAAGGCTGGCGACCTTCTCAGTATAAAACATAAACCAATTGCGACTCTCTCGATTTCCATTCCTTGTCCTCGCCCCCCCCCCCTCCCCCCTTAACAGAAGTTTTGGTGGGACTGACGTAAGAACTGGACTCTCCACTATACGACGAATCAATACTTAACTTGGGCATGATTCCGACTCGCAAAACAAATTTCGCGCATAAAGGTGGTAGTTGGGTGTACAATCTAAACATGAATAATACAAACAATAAAGTAGCCTCGGAATGGACTGAAACTTTGATTGAGGTTTTGAAATATGGTCAGGAGTAGATAGGGAATCACATGGTTGTCAAGGGGTCGGTTTGATTTTGAATGAAAAAGCAAGATATATGTTCCAAAAACGACTTAAATACTTTTTTTCTCCCCTTTTCAGATAGTTGGAAAAAAATCTTTCTGATTGTAGGATTTATTATAAAGATACGGAAATATACGCTGAAGTAAAGGAATTACCTTCTTCATTTTAAATCAAATACAACTTTAGTCATTTTTATCTGAAGAACATTGAACATAACATATGGACGTTGCGAAGCGCGACGACCAAATTGCGCGCAGCAAGCGCGCTCAAACTTTTGGGTTTTCATTATACGATGAACAGAAACGAGCGTGAAGCGCGAGGTTCACATGATGATCATACCAAATATCGAGCGCGAAGCGCGAGTGTCGTGATGAGAATGTGTTCCTTAAGGTCGATAGAACCTTAAGTAAATTAGTTCTTCTTTTTATGTCAAACTGACATAATTAAACCAAAAGCAGGTCATAACGATGAAGCTTACTAAGAGAGTATTAGCCTGCGAAGCGCGCAATAGCGAGCACACGAAGTGTGAAAACCTAGACGACAAATGTGTCCGAGCGCGCAGCGCGAGTTGAATGCATTGTCGAGCGCGAAGCGCGAGATAAACAAATAATCGAGCGCGAAGCGCGAGATGAATACCCAATCGAGCGCGAAGCGCGAGATCCAACAGGTGCGCGCCCTAGGCGCGCTGAAACTTGCGAGCGAAGCGCGCGATGAGAATGTGCCCGCGAAGCGGGCATATTTTTTAAATTAAAAATATGTCTTTAAAGTATAAATTATAATAAGTAGGTATTCAAAATAGTTTCAGAAAAAAATACAATAAATTTAAAGAAAATTTAATAAATCCTGCTCCCATGTACCGAAAAGAGCGGTTCTATTTTAAATCAATAAATACTATTAATAGTAGTACACGCAGAAACTATTGGTTGTACAATTTGACATTATAATATCGATCTTTATAAGTGTCCCTGGCGGACCGAAAGAACGGAACGGATACGCTACAGCGTATCCTTATAGTATCCACATCGTATCCTCTCCGTATCATGCAAGAAAAACTCATTAAAAAAGAAAGATTGATATTTCACTTGTTGAAATTCGGATTCTACGTGAAATTTTGAGTTAAAAGGTCACAGAGTAATCGCAGTAGTCTTTCTTGCAACATTAAAAACTTTTAAGAAATATAATACTTATCGATGACGTGCGCTGAAGGCGACTTCAAACGCATCGTCGTTCAGTAGCAGTTAATAGGCGTTATCCGTCGACGATGCGTTTGAAGTCGCCTTCAGCCCACGTTATCGATAAGTATTATATTTTTTAAAAGTTTTTAATGTTGCAAGAAAAACTATTGCGATTACTCCGTGACCTTTTAACGCAAAATTTCACGTAGAATCCGAATTTCAACAAGTGAAATGTTCATCTTCCTTTTTTAATGAGTTTTTCTTGCATAATACGGAGAGGATACGATGTGGATACTTTGAGGATACGCTGTAGCGTATCGGCTCCGTTCGTTCGGTCCGCCAGGGACGTTCGATGACAATCTAGGATATAGCCGAGAAAATAGTTTTATTGCCACAGTCATACGAAGAAATACTTTTCCATATCAATTATAAATATACTACAAACTTAATAATCGCCATTTCGAGTTAGAAAGATTAATATTTTTGATAGCAGATTGAAGTTAAGAAAAGGTGATATTTACAAATTAAATAAGAAAACCGTAGTTGCAATAACTAGCAGTTTAAATAACATTAGTTGCAAAATAGGTGAGAAAAATTACAATTTTCAATGGGCAGGTGCAATGAGAGGAAAAACATGTGAATGTAGTGTTTTGCGAAAATTCCCACTTAAATTAGGCAATTCAGTGCCGAATGACTTCATATGCGTCGAGGTTTATGAGGATGATTATTATTATTATACCATTAAGCCATTTCCCTTTCAGGGTAGGCGTGTGGTGCTCGGTTGAAAATAGTAGTGTAGATGGGTATATAGGTATAAGGTAGATTGGTATATAGGTGAAAGGTATAGATATTTTAGATTGATCTAGAATTCTCGTGTTATTTATTTAAACGACACGTTCGTTCCGCAACACTGATCCGACCCAGGTTGCTGATCAATCTCTCTAGCGATCACCCCAAGTGAAGAGCCTCACAAAATTGTTATGTGTGGTTCCCCACTTGGGCCCATTAGTATCCAAGGTCTTTGTTTCAGGCGTCATTCACTCTATTGTCACTCCATTTACAAACTATTTGTCGCCACACTTTTCTGTCCTGGCATACCAGGATTTTTCATGCAAGCTCTCGTTTTTCTATGGCTTCTTATGATTCTTCGCATTAGTGTCTCATTCACAGATTCTAACCATTCTTTCGGCGGTCTACCTCTTCCTAATTCTCATAACTTGTTTTATCACAGGAAAATATATCCGTTCTGCTTGCTGCCCCGTAGACCCGCGTTCGATTCACGCCAGCGCTGATTTCTTCTAATATATTTTTTTTTCTTTCTGCTTAGAATAAAAAATTAATATCTAATTGTATGTTTAATCTATAAAATTTATAATGGGTGCAACTGTAATATATACGTATATAAAACAGTGAATGCGAATTTATTTTTATTTTGCTCTTTCAACCATGGCAGTTTTTCCTATTTTCTTTGAGAAAAATTAGAAATACGTAGAATGAACATAGGAAGAATGTCTTTACTATTGTCTTTTGTAAACTTCACAGTCTTTCCTAGGGATCATAGAAACTTTCTTTTCGTATAAGTACTATTATTTAATCATTTATTATTATATTCCAATAAACTTAGTAACTTCACAGTTTAATATTCACAATACTAATTCTTAAAATAGCGACGCTGTATCCTGGCTTGCTATTGTCTTATTGTAAAAATAAATATTATAATATAAAATTTTACAGCTGAAAGTTTCTCCGTGTACAGATAAATATTTTAGAAAGTTTCTTACTTTTAAAAATTTAATTCAATTGATTGTAAGAAATAGCTAATTTCTTAAAATATAATTGATTAATAATGTAATATTATAAGTGCATATTTTATCATTATAAATAGACTCGCGCTTTTCAGTAAATGCGCAGTTGAAAAAGTGGCGGTCCGTTACCTTCACTGCGATAAAAGCGTTTTCTTTTTAGACATGGAAATGAAAAATATATTGCAAATTTTAAATCATTAAAATAATGGTTTTTAAGTACCTAGGGCATAGGTAAATGATACAACCTTACAAAAATATTCAAATATTTATTTATATTTATTTGAATGAATTTTATTTTCCTGTCGATAAAATTTGATAGAATAAACTATGAAGTATTATTTACTTATTAGAAAGTTAATATTAAATACTATTTTAAAGGAAATTAAAAAGAACGTAAATAGAAATACAAAATTCGAATGCAGCGCTATAGCGGACGAATTTCCGAATCAAAAAAACTAACAGTATGAACATAGATTTCATTGAGCCAAAAATCAAAGCCTTTGTTCATATAACTTTTTTTTAAGCCGCTGCTTCACATGTTACCAAACATTTCTGGAATCATCCCATTTCCCCATTTGCAACCTTCACCTAAAGAGAAAGCAAAAACAAAACTCTAAATAACTATTGTTAAATAAACAATTTTGACCTGAAATAGTTTCTTCTAAAATTCGCATTTAATTCTCTTCGAAATTAGTTACAATCAAAAATGAGAATATTTTCTTCTATTTTATTAATAATTTTTAACAAGACTAATGTTCAAACTTGAGATAACTACTGTACATCCTTGAAAGATTGCGTTACGAAAAAAGGAAATAAAAAAATATATGCAATCTGAAATAAAATAAACAACTCAGTCTTCTTCCACTGAAAAAGAAACTTATATTTTTATAGGTATAAGATAATATGCATTAGTTAACCTTCTTCAATAATAAAAACAAAATTGTCAGTTACAAATCTACAGCGTACAATATAAACCGAAAGAGAGTACTACCGTTAAGTCACTATCTTACATAAATGTCATTTTTGCTGAATTTTTCCACCAGCATTTTAGATTTTCATTCTTGATAGGAACTTATACTTCAAATTAGGTAAATCTTATTGCACTGGAGAAGCAAGCTATAATTTCCTCAAGTCTAAAACAATTTCTTCCTAGACCTTACAGCTGTTTAAAAAGGTCATAAATCGATAAATTCAGAATATTTTAACAAAACTAACATCTAATAAATATTTTTCGAGATCTAAGGAAATTATAGCTTGCTTGTGCAGTGCAATTAAAGTCGGGTCCAAAAGTCGAGGTCCTTCACTTTTTTTGATTGAAACTGGCACAAAAAAAATCTCTGAAATGTTTAATAAAAAGCATCTGAAAGCTTAAAGTCTTCCGAATGCAGCGATATGTTCACTTTTGTCCGCAAGCATTTTTTTCAATAATTAGAGTGCAAAACGTCCCAAAAACCGGGGTTTTCGGCCTCCTTTTTCAAGGGTCCACTTTGACCTGTTCCCACAAGGAGGGGTAATGAAGATAGGAAGCCGTTCAATGGCTCCAAATGTGCAGTTTTGCCATGCGATTGCAGTGCAATAATTAAGATTTTGGAAAATCTTTTCGAATGTTTCATTTTTTTCAATTTTATCTTTTGAAATGCCTTAAAGTCACTTTTTTTATTGTGCAGGATTTAAAAAAAAATTCGAAACCATTCGAATAATTCTAAAAAATATGTAAAAGATCAGAAAAAATTCAAAAATTATTTACAGTTTGAAAATATTTCAAAAAATTCTCAACAAATTATAAATTTTTTTAGATTTTGAAATAAAATTTGCAAGGTTTTTGAGATATTTGGTAGGTTTGAAGAGAATGAACAAATCTTACTAACATTTCTACGGAAACTGAAATGATATAATATGAAAAATGATGTCTCTTGCGTGAGAATGATTTTATCATAAATTTAATTATTGCACTGCAATCGCATGGCAAAACTGCACATTTGGAGCTATTGAACGGCTTCTTATCTTCATTCGTTCTCAAGATAAAATGTTTGTAAAGAAAGTACTGTAAAAAGAAAACTATTGCATATTTCAGCATTTCGAAAAATGCACTGCATTCAGGAATGTTTAAAGAATATCTGTGAATTTTTCAGATTTTTCCTAACGTCGCCCTCGTTCTGGGAACAGGTCAAAGTGGATCCTTGAAAAAGGAGGCCGAAAAACCTTGTTTTTTGGGACGTTTTGCACTCTAATTATTGAAAAAAATGTTTGCGGACAAAAGTGAACATATCGCTGCATTCGGAAGACTTTAAGCTTTCCGATGCTTTTTATTAAACATTTCAGAGATTTTTTTTTGTGCGAGTTTCAATCAAAAAAAGTGAGGGGCCTCGACTTTTGGACCCGACTTTAGTTATTCTTAATACAGTGGTATATATTAATACCACTTAACACATATTTTTCTTTAATAATTAAAAAGATATATAAGCAGGGGAAGTAAAAAATCGTTAAAATACAGTACATATAAGGCAATAAAACTCGAAATCACAAGTGGTAGCAAGTAAACAAGCTAATATAATATGCCTTATTGCACATAACAGGAAAAGGCTAATTTTTTATGTTTTTTTGTTATCGACGTAAGAACGCATACACAATATGTGATTTTGATTGTACTACTTGCCCACACTTGTAGTTATTTACTACAAGAAACTATCCACCTGGAAACACTACCCGAATCGGGTAGTGTCACGCCTACCCTGAAAGGGAAATGGCTTAATGGTATACTTACTTACTTACTTACTTACATTTACAATTTCACATTTTGTGTTTCACAAAATGTGCAAGAAAAAATAATATTTTTTCATACAAATAAAAAAATATATATATATATAGATTTTGGACCATTAATCTGCAAAATCTCCATCTTTTTCTCAAATTACTTCACCCTGGTCGACAGAATACCATCTCCTAATTACTATATATATATATTGTAACCGCCAAATTTTGGCTTAGTTAACTTTTAACCCCAATTAGTTAATTTCAATTAATAACTAGAGTATAAAGAAATAGAAGAAAGGGGTCTCACATGGAGAAAGAATAAGATTCTCTTTACAATACAGATCGTTTTTAATTCTTATTCCTGTTCTAACCTATATGTACAGACAGTTTCTAAGTCCTTAGCTATTTTATCAAACAATAATTGTTAAATCAAAATAATAAATTTTTTCATTTTATAAGCGAGATAAAGAGTATACTCTAAAGTCTAAATCTCTGTTTCTAAAACGGGAGCTGCACTTCGGGCAAGTTTTGTCTTAACGACAACTATCTAGTTTCTTTGATATCTAATTCAAAATTTTAATTTTTAATAATCCAGCGATACAAATTTATGATTACGCGAACCTAAAAAAGAATATCTTTTTTGTACGACTTCTCGCTGTATGCTCTCTCTCTCTCTCTCTCTCTCTCTCTCTCTCTCTCTCTCTCTCTCCTATATAGAAATATAGTACAAGGATTTCCTACCTTTCTAAAATCATGTACTCCTTAGAGTCTCTCAAATTATCCCTTTAAAGTGGATACAAATGTTATATGTCGCTATTTCGCTCTCTTTATTTTCTCTCTCTAAGGAGACTGTTTAGAAAGAAAGGAAATTTTAATGGGTATTTTCCCGGGCAGAGGACAATTCCTCCTTGGGTACCTGAGGTAGGTTCCCCCACTACGCGGCTTCCCCTCACTCAGCCGAGCTGCCGTCGTCGATCCTAGCCAGCGGGAGTCCTTTGTACAAAATGAACACGAAAATGCGGAATATAACTTTTTTTAGATTTAGCACTTATCAATTTACAAATCAAATAATCGAAATCTGCTAATTATAACGATCCCAACGATATGTTATGACTCAAAAAAGTTGAAAATCAAAGAAGGCTCCAGTACATAGGAAATTGTATGGAAAATTTTTGAGTATATTTTATTCAAATCCACTGCAGTAGCTTTAATTTATAGGTACAATATTTTACTTAACTTAAGAAATTCCGGAAGATGAAATTTAGCCTGATTTGAGAACTTAATTACTAACATCATGAATTTGGTTTATTTCTCAAAGCATTGCATTTATCAAAATTAGCTTGCATCATTTTGGATGAAATTAAAAAAGGAGATTCAAAATGACTTGTAGAAGGCAATTCTAGACCGATTTTGGATTTCTTTTTTTTTTTAATTGACCATTTTGTTTCGGAGAGTTTCATGTGGTCTGATTTTTTAATTTTTCTTCGTTTAAATATTTATGGTAATGCAAATAGCGAATAATAGTCGATTTTTTGTTTTATTTCCGTAGAAAATTTTTTCCTATGTTCAACTTCGGTGGACTGGTTGCGTAGGGGTGTTTGAAAGCAAAAAAGTTATTATCTGGTAAAGTTAATTGTTGTAAATAAATTAAATGAACAGTCTACAAAATGATCGATTTTTCGTCTTTAAAGTACATTTTTGAGTTAAAATTACTTGCTTTTATTAACAACCCAGCTGAAAATTCCTGTACAGGAAACTCGAAGGATCCTGTACATGTTCCTGTACACGAACCTGCACACGAACCTGTACAGGTAATCTTGACGGTTCCTGTGCAGGAATTTGGCGAAGGAAACTATACATGATCCTGCAAAGGAACCTGCACCGACAAAGGAACCTTTGAATGGTCCTGTACAGGTGCCTGTACAGAAACGTGTATAGGATCCTTTACAGAAAGCCGTCAAAGGAACCTTTGGAAGGATCCTGTACAGAAACACGTATAGTTTCCTTTACAGAAAGCCATTGCGAAAACTGATTTCGCTTACAGCTATG